>JAAWXA010000013.1:18316646-18553994 GCA_038090715.1 Florisuga fusca
GGGGGTCCGCCCCGATCCCAGCCGGGAGGCTCCTCATCCCTCCGGGAGTGGAGGCTCCCCAAGAGAATGGTTTGGTTGTTTGTGCCTCCAAAACGATACCCCTAATCCAGGGCAACTGGATGGATTTTTTTTTTTTTTTTTTTTTTTTTTTTTTTTTTTTTTTTTTTTTTTTTCTTATAAAAGAAAAAAAAGCGTTCACAAACTCACAGGATGGTAGGGGTTGGTAGGGACCTCTGGAGATCATCTAATCCAACCCCCTCTTGCCAGAGCAGGTTGCACAGAATCACAGAATAGTCACGGTTGGAAAAGACCCCTAAGATCACACCTTTCAACCACCAATCTAGAAGAAAAAAAAAATAAAAATAAAAATCACTATCCACTAGAGCATGCCCTGAAGTGCCTCATCTACACTATTTTTTTTAATATCTCCAAATAGGTTTTGAATATCTCCAGAGATGGAGACTCCACCACGTCTTAGGGCAGCCTGTTCCCATGCTCTGCTAACCTCAAAGTAAAGAAGTTCCTCCTCGTGTTTAGATGCTTCCTGAGTTCAAATTTGTGCCCGTTACCTCTTGTTCTGTCACTGGACACCACTGAAAACTGACAGACCCTGTCCTCCTGACACCCACCCTTGAAGTATTTATAAGCATTGATAATCACAGAATCATAGAAAGGTAGGGGTTGGAAGAGACCTCGAAAGATTATCTAGTCCAACCCCCCCTGACAAAGCAGATCCCCCCTCAGTCTTCTCCAGACTTAAAAGACCCAAATCCCTCAGCCTTTCCTCATAATAGAGGTGTCCTGATCTCCTCATCATTTTTGTAGCCCTCTGCTGTACCCTCTCTAGCAGTTCCCCATCTTTGAACCAGGGAGCCCAAACCTGGGCACAAATTGAATGGGCTTCCCAGTTGCTAAAACCCAAGGGAAACCCTAAAAAAAAATCCCAGTTTGAGATGTACCCATTGGTGCTGGTGAGATGGTCCCTTCCCAGCCCCTCTTTGCCTGTGCTGGGGGCAGTGGGATGGTTGCAGCTGGGCTTTGGGTCAGAGCTGGCCAGGTTGAGGTCTTCTCCAGGCTGAACAACTCCAACTCTCCCAGCCTGTCTTCAAAGGAGACGTGTGCCATCCCTCTGATCATATTTGTGTCCCTTCTTTGGACTTGCTCCAACAAGTCTGGGCCTTTCCTGTGCTGAGGACCCCAGACCTGGACACAGAATTCCAGGGGAGCAGAGCAGGGGGAGCAAATCACCTCCCTTGACTTGCTGACCACTCTCCTTTTAATGCAGCCCAGGGCATGGTTGGCTTTCTGGGCTGCCAGCACATATTGTCTGCTCATATTGAACTCTTCACCCCTCATTCATGAGGTCTTTCTCCTCAGGGCTGCTCTCCATCCCTTCATGCCCCAGCCTGTGTTGAAACCAAGGGTTCCCCCAGCCCAGATACAGAACCTTACACTCGGCCTTAATGATTCCCCTTATTCTTCCACCTCTCTTTGCTTTGAATTTATAGCCCCACAATAATTACACCCTCCCCCTAAATTATCACTAATTGCTCACACCCAGGGAGGGTTGGAGGTGGCTGGGTAGGTGCTGTTGTTCATGGTGCCTTCAGCTGCCTTGCTCTCACTGTGGCTTTCCTTACCTCCAGTAATCTAGGAAAGATGTCAGACTCCAGCAATAGAGTTTTTACAATGTAAAGAGGAGTAATAAATGCCTGCAGTTCTTCGAGTGTAATGCCACCATTCCAAAAAGCTGCCAAAAAGAAAAAAAAGATAACAGTGAAAAAGAAGGAAGTGGTTTGGACAAAGTGCTGTAAATGCTGTGTCAGCAGCTTGTATTTATGCCATCTTTGGTTGACATCACCTCTCAGCGTGTCACAAATCATCAAAAAACATGGCATAATTTAATATTAATTGGAATTTCTAGGATATTGTTGAGCAGGAAAAGGGTTGCTGGGGTTGTTTTCAGATGATATGCCATGCTACCTGGAAAGGGAGGAGTGAGGGAAAATAGAATTTAATTAACTTTCTGATCTTGGCAACAAGAAAAGAAATAGAAAATGTACATTCCAGAGTCTTTTGCATATCAAAAGTAGCTTGATCTCAGAAAAGCTGAACAGCAGTAGAGCTGTGTTCATGCAGAGACTGAGGAACAGCCAAAGGTAGAATGCAATGAATCTCCTTAAATTGCCAAATAAGAGGGTTTAAGGGTGTGGAAAACCCAAATGCTTTTTGGTAGCTTCATTTATTATTGCTACATACTTGGAAAGCATTGATAAAACCTTCGGGAGGGGTCTCAGGTGAATGTTGTGCTGCCAAGTGGAAGGATACAAGGAAACCCTTTGCTTGGTGGGTTTTAGAAACCAGTGGGATACTGCCATGGCATAGGATAACCCCCTCCCACAAGGGATTTGCCAAAGGCATAGGGAATAACAGATGCAAAAGGCCTGTAAATCCCATGGCATTGGGTAAGTAGGCCCATAGGAGCAGGAGATTTGATTTTGTGTTTTTTTCTTTGTTTGTCTTTTTAGGGAGAGCCTGACCCTTGTTAAATTGTTCTTAGGGCAGCTGCATGACAGGTAGCAGAAAGAAATGAGTATTTGCTTTCCTGCTTGTCTTGATTTAGCCAGGTGTGAACAAAGAGTCATCTTTGCTATTAAATAACCTTTCAGTAACTCTGCTGATTGACAGGGTTTATGAACAGAATCCACCCAAGATGCCTGTGAACTACTGCTCTTCTAGCAGCACCATGGCTCAGAGGCAGCTGGCTCTGAGATGTGCTCTCTGTCAGGTTGCATTGGCATGCTGAGCTTGATTTCTGTATAAATGGTGTTAGTCATCAGCCCAGGCAATGAAGTTCCTTTGACACACCATACCTGCTGTGCTCCCTGATTGTGCTTTTTTAATATCCTATGGGCGGCTGTGTCTGAGGCATTTCTTGGGCTTGATGAATTCCATCTGACAATTGCCCTTTCAATTTTTCCTCACCAAACCCCATATATTTATATTTTCTTTTTCATGGGGGATTTGTAATTCTTCCACCCTGACATATTCAGCCCTACAATGAACACCAAGGGGTGACTCCCACTGCAGGCACTTAGCTCAGATGGTCTGTGCTGCCCCTCTGACCCCAAAAGTGGTCTCACTCTTCCCCAGTGCCAGCGTAGGGGATGTACACACCTAATTTTCCCCATCTCGTTTGCATCTAATTTATATTCTGGAAGTAAATACCACAGATCCTCCTGCTGACCTTTCACGTTTGGCTTCCAGTAATCCTTCTGTTGGTACAACAACATTTTGGGCTGCTGGATAATCCCAGTTGTTGAAGGAGAAGGGCAACTGTAGTTTCAAAACTTCCCATCCCAGGTTCTAAAAAAGTAGAAGTCTCCATCCAAGTGCTGATCCACCTGGAGCTGAGAATGGAAATGTATTCTCTGAGCAAGAACAGGCTTGGGCAGCTGGAGCAGAGATCAGGGCAAAGAGGAGGGTGGTTTTGTGGGGGAACTCTTGGGGTATGATCTGTGTGACTCATGTTGAGAGGACAGGGTATCCTTGGTAGCTGCTTGTTCATGAAAATGAGTTTCAAAATCTATTCTGTTCCTCTGCACAGGTACAACCAGCAAAGTGTGGTTTGCAGAAGGACCTGTGGTTGCTCTCCCCTCAGCTCTTCTCACAAGCACTGAACTGCAGGGCTGTAGGTGCTGAACCAAGTTAATTAATATATGGAATTATGTGTCCAGATTCTGCCCTATTATGGATTCTCCCTTGAACTACAGAAAAGTTTGAGGCTTGTGAGCTGCAAAAGCATGTTCAGAAGCAGAAAGAGTAAAGCATTACCCATAACTTGCAGTGGTGACAGTTCCTAGATGCTCTTCTACTTCAGCGTTTGAATTGTTCATTGCTGCTTTTTTTCATCTCAGCCACATGCAGACTTTACTCTACAGGGTAGGGAGCAGCTCCAGCTTTATCTTCATCATATCTTGAGAAGACCTTGGGCATTTCATCCCATGGAGAATGATCTGGTGCTCTCACATCACAGTCCTTTCACACTGACTGGTATCCCAACATTCTGAGTTATAACTCAGTTTTAACTCAGTTAACAGCCTGAAATGTCCTGTAATTCAAATAGAAGTATCTAAAGCTGGCAAGAAAACACCCTGAGTCTACATGAAAGTAATTGTGGTTTTTATAGACCAGATGTTACAGATCAGGAGAATTTCTGGGAACTTGTGTTGAACTTGTGTTGAAATGTGCATGCATCTGCTATGACTTCCAATGAAATTGCTTGCTCACATCTCTAAGTGCCTTGTTTATCTCTTTATAGCTGCTGGGCAGGTGCTTTGTATTTGTGTGGGAGATTTCTCCAGAATTTTGATGGTACTTCTGAGCAAAACTGGGTTTGCCTGTAAAGGGGCATATCTTAGTTAAGGTCTTAGATGGTCAACTTTTCAACATGAGCACACTCCTTTCCCTCGTCTACACAGCTGCACTTTCACCTCTGTTTTACAAACAAAAACCCATTGCCCAGAAGGAGTCTTGGCATTTTTATCCCTATGTTAAGGAGGAATAAACTGAAACCCAGTGAGTAGGTCAGACATTCCCCAAAGGGCTCTCTAGTGGTGGGCACCTGTGTTCCTGACTGTTCAAGACTGGGATACCTTGGCTGAGTTTGCATCAGGGTTGTGGAACTTAGTCCTGCGTGTGCTGTGAAGACCTTCAGAAAATTCAAGCCCAAGAGGGCTGAAAATGCTCAAACTGAGTCACCAGAAATGAGTGGACATTTTTGTAAGCCCCCGTCACTGGCCAAATGCTGCATAATGACTCAACACCACGGCCTGGAACAAAACCCTTGAGTTCTGCATGTTAACTATTAGACTGCCTGATGTGAAGGAAGGGAAAAAATATAAATCAAGTCAAGAAACCCCCCTGAGAAGACACTAGAGATTTCTTGCAGAAACCACCAAGGGGAGTTACAAAGGCTTTCCTTGACCTTGGAGGAAAAGCCCACCAGCAGGCACGGTGACACCCAAGCCCATGTCCTGGGATGGAGGAGAGCACTGAAGGGCCACAGGCAGAAGTGCTGGAGGAAACAAGGATATCCCCCACATTGGATCAGGACTCAGCAGCTGTTTGAATAGCTGTGATATTTTCACTTGTTTCCAGCAGTTCTGTTTCATGGCTCTATTGTGTATTTCTAGCAACAGTGCTAAATTATTTTATAACTCGTTGGGGAAAAAAAAAAACCCACAACCAAACCTCTAAGAAATGTATCACTAAAACCACTTCTCAGGCTGAAAAAAAATTGCCAAAGAAAATTTTCTATTCCCTTTTTATTGTTTCCCCAACAAGCTGGACAGGGCCTGCTTTGTGCTGCAGCTCTTGTACTGCAAAAATCTAATTATATACATACATAAAAAAAATAGACAGCACTAACCATTTGTCTCGCATGACTCACTGCTGTCTTTCCAAATGTCATAAATGCTGGCAAGCAAACTGCAACCATGAAACACATCAGTGTCTCACGAGGCTGCTTGGCTTGATTACAGGCTGGCAAGGATTAGGCTGAATAATGGGAAGAAGATAGCAGGAAGATTTCACTGGGCACCTGGGATTATCGTGTGCTGGAAATGCTGCACGAGATAAATCACTAGAAGACAATTTAAAGCCTTTGGTGGCTGTCCCCATGGCAAGGAGTTATGGTTTGTACAGCCCAGAAGCCACGAGGACACAGAGCAGTGCCCAAGTGGGAGAGGAGACTTCCACTGTTGGCAACACCTGAGAAAACAATGTCTTGAAGACACCCATTCCCTGGGAAAGACTTTCTCCTCACGTACCCTGCCACTGCAGCAGCCACAAAAAGCAAAGCCCAGAGTGGCTCCTACCAAGTCTGTGCTACCATAACTTAATAGCAGAGTTGGAAGAACTGGAGAACCTCTCCTATCAAGACAGGTTGAGGGTTGTGGTTGTGCACCTTGAAGAAGAGAAGGTTCAAAGGGAGACCTTATAGTGGCCTTCCAGTCCCAGAAGGAGCTACAGGAAAGCTGGGAAAGGGACTTTTTACAAGGGTATGGAGTGACAGGACAAGAGGTGATGGCTCTGAACTAGAAGAGGGTTGATTGAGATTGGATATCAGGAAGAGGGGGGTGAGACACCAGCACAAGTTGCCTGGAGAAGCTGTGGCTGCTCCATCCCTGGAAGTATTCAAGGCCAGGCTGGATGGGGCTGGGAGCAATCTGGTTTAGTGGGAGGTGTCCCCGCTCATCTCAGGGGACTTGGAACTAGATGTTCTTTAAGGTATATTTCTCAACCTTCCATAGCACTGCTTTGCTGTCAGAGATCCTGGTGCCAGGACCTCTCTGTTCCAGCAAGAGCCATTCTCGTTTCCATTTTACAAACCCCTTGAACACACATCCTCTTGGTCTCATTTCCCAGCCCTGGCTCTTGGTGCTCAATGCTCATTCCTCATTCCATCCCATTGGCCCCTGCTGGGTGATGTCAGGATGGCAGTGCCTGATCTTTGGATCATATTCCCAGCAGAATATTAAACATCAGAAAGAAATACTCAGGTAGACAGGGGAATTGTGGAAAGAGGAAGAATGAGGCGGGATGCTTTTTTGGCACTGGACTGTAAATCTCAGACTGTCCTGTGCTGCACAGAGATATTGTGCTCTCCTCTGCAAACAGCTGCATTAGGTTTTTGTCATCTAACAAATACAGCTGGGGTTTATTTTTAGCTTTAATTGAATAGCTCTTTTCAAATATTATCACTGCCCACCCAGATCGAGTGGAGTGGACATAAACACAAACATAATGCAGACTACCTTATGCTGAAGAGCACAGCAACAGCAAATTAATAATCTTTTTCTACCAGGCAGTTCATCTTGAATCCAAGAGACTTGTTTACTGAGGTGATTCATAGTTGCAGAATAAAATGTTGTCTGGCAAGGCTGATATCTCACATTTTAATATGCATTTTCACCCAAGGATCTGACAATATTTGCAAACCATAAAGCCTGGTATATACACAATTAGTTTTTTGCAGGATTTTTTAAAATACTTTTTTTACTGTTTTTTTTACCCCCCTTTAAAAAAAAAAAAGAAGAACGTTATTGTCCCCTCCCATAGTTCCTCTCAATCAAATCACAATTACAGTTAAAAAATCCTTTAGAGCAGTATAACTTAATTCCTTTGCCAACCCAGAAAAAACATTTTGCCATCCTCAGGACTTTGGTGATGCTAAATCCATAGATCATCCACTTATAAAAAACCATACCACCACTCCTCTTCTTCAGCTTATTTAATGCTGCAGTATGTCTTGCAGCTCCATGGGTGGCAAGTTGAACAGAGCAGCTGAGGCATTGCTTTTCCACTGGGAAGTGTGGGATAATGGCCACAGCTCTGCTGAGAACACACACTTGTTCCAAACATCTGTGGAGGTGTTTGTAGACACAAGGATATGCTTAAACGAGGAGGATGAGAAACATGCTGCTTTGCTGGGGTGGGAAATCAAACTCCATCAATGGTATTTTGCTCCAAAGGTAAATAAGCCTTGGGGAGATTAAAGAAGATCTGGAAATCAGATGTTATACTCTAAGGTTTGTTGTTGTTTTTTTTTTTTAAATACAATCCTATTTAGTGATAAAATCTGGATAGCAAGAGAAGGACCAGGGTGTAAATGCAAGGTCAGTGAAAAAGATAAAAAATGAAGCTGCTTGGAAGCCAACAAGAATGATTGCACACATTGGTAGGTTGTTAAGGGCAAGGGTACAGTGTGCCAGTGGCTCCTGGCACTTCCCCTGGGGATGCCCAGCTGTGCCCAGCTGTGCCCTCTGCCACTGCAAGATTGCATCTGCTGGTTCTAAGAAGCAGGAGAGAGGGAAACTTTGTTTGGTAGGTGGCAATATCAGTGATCCTGGATGGAGGATAAAACATCTTGTCTGCTAAGATGAACTACTCTGAGCTAGAAGGAAATGTAGGAACAATTCCTGCAGGAGCAGGACAAAAATCCATCTTGTCAAATCACTGCCCCTTCCCTGAACAAATATGAAGAAAGTGAGGAAGGGAATGAAAATCATACATCATCATTGCCAGGGACAATAATAGTTCTGGTGGGACATTGCCCTGCTAGGAGACCAGCAGATCTCTCTTTTGTCTACTTGCTTTCTTTTTGCTTTCCCCTTGACTCTCCAGCTCTCTAATTCCTCCCCAGGTATTAGTATAAAGCAGTGCACCAGGTGCTGGGGATCTATAACATGAATTACTTTATCTAGCCAATAGCTTATAAACAAAGTCCAAAAATGTATTTCAGTTGACACTGTGTCAAACTGAGTCCTACCCGACCCCAGAGACCTCCTTTCAGAAGGATAATCTAGCTGCTTTCTGCTGCCTGACATGGAATATGAAAACATTGATTTGCCCACTTTTTGGTTATTCTGTTTTCCATGGCTGGCTCTGGCAATCTGACCTGGGTGGCTGCCTTATCTCAGCTTTCTCAAGCTCACTGAAAAGGCTTCTCAGCTGAAAAAAGCAGTTTTCATGGTGCTGTCTGCCTGAGCTGTGAGCTGCCCAGTGTAGGTTCTGTTCTTCTGCAGTTGCATTCTACATCTGCATCCCTCTGCAGCCACATCTGCCCTCACCATGGCAAACCCAGAAATCAGAGCAGCCCAGTGTAAGGCAAATTGAGGAAGACTTTCTCAACTCTGTCTGAGAGTCAGCTGAGCAGGATTTTACACCTAGAAAGGCAGCAGAATGAGGAACTCTTCATTTGTTAGCACCTCACTGCACTCCCAGGGACCATCCCATCAGGCTGGGACTCTTCCCTTCTCTCTGCTCCACCTTCCCCAGAGTGGCTGCTCCTCTGGTCTGCTGGGTGGCATCCAAACATCTGAGGCTCCTGTGGAAAACCCAAAGATCCCAAACTACAATTCTAGTCCCCAGATGCAGAAATCTGCATGGCCCAAAGCTGTGGAATGGGTCCCCAGATCTTAGGCTGTCAGTTATTTTTGTTGTAGAATATTGAGAGGGATATCAAGATGGCTTTTCAGATAATTGGGGGGTTTTATCTTTTTTTTTTTTTTATATATATATATATAGTTCATGTTGCACAGAGCATTGACAGAGATTATCATGTGCTGTTCCTTTTTGAATGAAAACACAAGATGTCCTCAAAGGCTGCTCTAATTAGAGTGATTCAAGTGCTTTCCAAGTGAGTGCTTGGGAAATGACTCTATAAAGAAGAAAAGATATTGCAGAATTATAGACCAACTACCAAAAAAAAAAAATTATCTAGGAAAATATCTTGGGGGACAGAAAATAAAGGAAAGTTTTTAACAAAAGAAAAAAGCCCTGAAACACTCTAGGGACACCTCCCCACAGCACCTGGTTCAGACCTGGCTGCTCTCTTGACAGCTCTTGGTGCTGTATCATATAATTTTAAAGCCTTTATTTTTAGGTTTTAAAAATCCGCCCCCCCTTTTTTTTTTCCCCTGGCTAGTGCTTGTTATAATGGCCTCGAGGGAGCTTTAAATGTTCATTTATTTTTTCAGAGTTCAGAACTGATTAGCTCAAGACAATTAAGTTCTTAATTAAACATGCACTGGGAGCAGAAACTTGCCTATGAATTTTCTCACCTATCTTTTTGGTTTTTAAGAGACACAGCAATCAGAAAAGTTTGGCAAGCCCTGCATGACAAAGAGTTAAAGCCCAAGAATACTTTTAACTTTTCCTTATGAATTGCATGACTCACAAAATTGAAGATCTCAGATCTGCAATTCTTTTTTTTTTTTTTCCTTTCCCAATGTGTTGATTTATGTATTGATCGTATTCCCCAGGTTCCTCTGATAGAAAGGCTGTCATTTAAAAAATAAGCAGCATGTCATTTGTGGGCACTGTGCTTCTGAGCCAATATATGCAATTCTGCAGCCAGGCTGTTAAAGCAAGAGCGGGTTCAGTAATTGATCTGCGTCAGCATCCTCTGCCACTTGAATGATAAAACACAATTTAAACAGGCTGATCTTAAAAACTAGAATGATTCTGTCAAAGAAAATGCCTGGAGAGGTCCAAAAAAAGAAAGATATGATAGAAGAAAGTGTGTAGTGCCTCCTCTGAGAAGTGTCTTGAGAGGGTATTTAGATTTTTGGTGTCCAAAAGAGGTGGCTTATGAGGTTGATGTAACAGAAGACTTAAATCTGGTTATTGCTGTGTGCTTACCCCAAACACGTGAAATCCCATCTTAATGGGAGAGTAGGCTGCAAAAAACCATGGTGTGTCTGAAACTCAGTCTTTCGTGCTCTATAGAGGGGTAAGGAAAAGCTATTTTCCAATCTTCATAAACTTGATTGCATGTAGGCTGCACATATATTTAGTTAGAAAATGAAAAATCCCACTAAAAGGTAAAAAACAATGTTAGCTGGTTGAAAAATAAACCATGTACAGTGAAAAACAACCAGCTCTGAAGTGGAGACAGGAATATTTTATAAGGATAAACTAATCTCAGGTGAAACTACTTTTTTATAAGAACAAATCTATATGAAAGCAATAAATAGAAAACCCAGTGCTCGTGTCTTTTCCAAGAAGAAAAATATCCATCTCTGAAGATTTTCTAAACTCCTTAGGCAGAGGTACTGAAAAGCATCTCTTCACTTGTGGTGTAACATGAAATAAGATGTGATGTTCTCTCAGTGATGAGAAAATTCATTGCAGAAGCCACAGTGGATCATCAGAGGTGTGGAATGAGCAGCAGAGGCAATGCTCACCCAAAACATTCTGCCAAGGTACCCAGGAGAGCCTGTCAACTTCCATTGGTGCAGACTACAAAGTGTATTGATTGGCTTTGAGTATAAGATTAAATAAGCACCAATCCTCCATGTATAATTTATAGGTCACTGGTGACAATGTCACACTTGACTGCTCATTCTGAAGTGGCATCCTTCTCCTGTGATTCACCCTCATCCCTACCAAAGATAAATGTGGTATAAAAAACCCCCCAACCCTGCAGTTGGAGACAATCTATATTTTTCATTTCAAATTCTGACACATGAAAAATAGCCTGTTTTGACTCAGAGCTCAGAACCTTCCAGTTCAGTGTTTAAGAAGGGAAAAAAAAAAAAAAAAAAAAAGCCTGTTTGATTTTTTTAAAGATTTAATTTCTTGTTATTCATCATTCTTTACCCAATACCTTTTTCAAGTATTCCAATACCTTTTTCAAGTTTGCACAAACACTTGGAAATGGGAAACCCCAAAATTTTATGTTTTGAAACTGAGAAACCTGAGAAACCAGAGAAGCAATGGAATCACCATCCCTGGAGGTAGGTATGATATGTAGATGCAGTGATTAGTGACATGGTTTAGTGCTGGGTTAATGGATGGACTTGATGACAATTCTATCATTCTAGCTTGGACTTGGGGAGTTAGAAGTTAAGCCTCTTTATGTCACAGCCATACACCTCTAAGTCCCTTGGACTCTTTGGGTACCAACCCATGTTTAGAAAAAAAAAAAAAAAAAAAAAAAAAAAAAAAGCAGCTTTGTTTTCCTTTTTGCCTCCAGGAATCCTTTAGCAAATGCATCAGATAGTTCCTGCCAGGCATGGTCAGCTGGGGATGAACAAATATGTGGGAGGAATCTGCTGGAATCTGCAGGGCTCCTGTGGGCACTGGGAGATCTGTTCACAAAGACAAGATGTATCTCCACAGCAGGACCCACCTACAGCTTTATGACACCCCTACAGAGGAGTGCCTGCTCCTCCATGGCATGGACACTGCCCATATATCACGGTACCATATAGAACATGGCCCATCACCACCCTTACAAGCAATGTCCAAGGCTCTCATTGCAGCCTGGAAATACCTGGAGGAAAAGAAGCCATGGGTCCAAACAGAGGTGCAGGAAAGATATAAACCCACTTACATTGCTCTCTCTTGCCCTGAAGATTTCTGCTATAAACCAAACCATAAAATCAGAGACTGATTTAGATTGGAAGGGACTTTACAGATCATCCTGTTCCAACCTGCCATGGGCAGGGTCACCTTCCGTTAGACCAGGTTGTCCCAAGCCAAGCCCCATCCACATGCCCCAGTGAGGTGTTAAGGCCATACTGGTTTTCCCATGGTGCCCCTTGAGACCCCAGCTGGTGTCCTGCTGCTGCCTCACCGACTTGTGTGACTGCTGCAGTGTGACCCTTTGATTTCAGAACACCACAAAGGTGAAACATACCTATGTGGGTAGATATCAGTGGTCCACACATGGGAGCAAGTCCTTCCGCAGTAAAAGAAAAAAGGGCCTGTGGCTGAAGGTCAAAAAAATGCTGAGGATAACGTTGTCTGAGCTGAAGTGCCCAGCTGAGTGTTGAACCAAACCAGTTCCCCTGTTTCCTGCTTGGCATCCTTGCAAAACAAAACAAAACAAAACCCCATGAGTTCGATACTTTATTCACAACATGAAAAGCTGAGGTTTCATCTTGCCCTTGGCACAATAAATAGACTAAAGCAAGTGCCTTCCCTGCTTTATAATTGCAGAATGCTCACTGACCCCTTATAGGCTTCAGCTGTGCCAAGGCAAGGTGTTTCTGGCCACAGAATGGGAGGGGAAATGCAGATTTCATGAGTTGCCAGTGGAGATTTCTATTCAGCTGGTTAATATCTCTCAGCTTTTGTCACAAGAGAAGTGATTTTAGTCATCACAGTGTGTCACACTGGGTAGCCAAGCCTGGCAATGCAATTAGTGCTAACCTGGAGGTGAAGGGCACGCAGGGACCACCACGATGCCTCTGGCATTAATGGGCACTGACCACTTGTGACCCAGCAGTTAAACACACCTCTTTCCCATGCTGAACCAGGTCTGTAACCACTCACTCTCAGAGTGCTGCAATCTTTGCTGCCAGAAAAACTAAATGATGGCAGTACTTGACGCAGGCCAGAAGAGATGAGCGTTTGTCATTGGTGTGTATCTCTTAATAAATGTCTACAGAGTCCCAAAAGGTGAGCAAAGAGTGGCCCACAGCCAGTGGAGCTGTATGAAGGAAAGTGTGCAACCAGCAAATGTCCAGGTATGGTATTAAAAGCTTGAAGTGAAATCCCAAAGTTGATAATTCCTGGAGCTTGCCCGGGCAATTAGCAAGCAGCTAAAAGTTTTGTATTAGTGAAGGGCTGGTGGTAAATGGCAGATGGTAAGGGGGTGCAGGAGGTATGGTGTGTTAGAGGAGCTGTAACTTGGACACTTGGGATGCTCCCAACTGGAGTGTGGGGTGCATGTGCTGTTTTTCCAGCAAAAAAAACAGTGTTGTGCCCAGAAGTGGGTTGAGACACACATAGGTATACACACACACACAGATGTGTATGCCCACAGTGCTACATAAAAAAAAACCCTGACTACAGGGCTGAGCAGCCAGAACTGGCTTTCATCCACACTAGTGAGGGCTAATCCTTGACAGCAGGTTTGTGCTGGGAAGCCATGGAATAAGTCACCACAGGTCCACAGTTGTGCAGACCACAGTGGTTCAGTGCTTCAGCTTATTTCCCTGGTCATCTCGTTTAGCAGAATAGAGGTGCCTTCCAGATTCCTTTTAGCCCCATTTTCCATGGTTTGCTAACCCGGGGAAATAACAACAAGAAAGAGTTTTCACTGCTGTCCCCCAGATAAGACTACTAATTATTCATATGGTCAAGGTTTTGAGTGAACAAGGGAAGGAGAAGTGGGTTCATGCCCTCTCCAAGAAAGAAAGAAAAAAAAAACCCAAACCAAAACAGTGCCTGAACAGGAAAACATCTTTTACAAGATGTGCAGTAACCATGGAAAAAGTGAATCCAGGAGCAGCTTTATGAGGGATGACTCAGATGTTGGTCACCCTCAGAAAAGAGTGGTCAAAACAGTTGGGAATACAGAGATGGGAGGGCACCTGCATTGCAGAGCTGAGGTGACTCAGCTGGAGATTTCCATCTCCAGCCTCTGGAACTTCTGTCCTCTCATGGACACCCCCCTCACCAGAAGCATCCCAAATCCATCCAGTCCTTCCCAACCCAGCAGCTGCAGGCCTGGGAGTCTGGGGCTCACACTTGGGTCAATCCATCCCTTCTTGGTTGAAACCTTTTGTCTTGATCTCACTAAAGGAGAACTGAACAAGTATGAGAAAAATGCAAGTGTTGGCATTGCAGAAAATGTAGTTGCCAATGAAATTACAAAACAAACAAACAAATGAAACAAAACAAAGCAAACCACCCAAACAACAAAACCAAAGAGTGGAAAATTCCAAGAGCTTTAGCAGCATGGCTTATATCTGATGGAGGCAAATCCAGCAAGCAAGGTGCAAGCTGACCACAAAGCACACAAAGGTGCAAGTGCCAAGCCCAACAGCAGGCACGTCTGTTTTCCTCCAAAAGAGGGAGAACTGAGGCAAAGCACTTGGCACCTGCCCCTAAGCTGGGCACAGGCCAAGGTATTGCATGTAGAGAACTTGCCATCATCATGTAGTCATTCATTGCTGCAAACCCATTTTTATCTCTTGTAGCTGTCGGGGCCATTTGCACACCACAAATGGGGTCATTATGTCTCCATTTTACATTCTCTTTCACTTTCTAGGGGATGATTAATGTAGTTTTAAACCAAAGCAAAGAACCTCTCTTCATTTAAGCTCCACATTAAGCTCAGATAACAGCAGGGAAGACCATTGAAGTGCTTATGGATTCTGAGGGAGAGTGTCCCACACTGAAACCCAGCAGATGTGGTCCTGAACACTGAGAGAACCTGAGCTGCCACAAAGAAACAACATGGGAAAAGGTATGAGGCCAACTGAGTGTTGGCAGGACAGCAAGGGCCTTGATTTTAGGAAAACTGGGAGGAGAGCCTTACAGTAGTTTTTACCCTTGCTTGCCAAGACATTGCATTTCTTGCCCCTGCTCTCTCTTTCCATCCTTTTTGAAGTCCATCATTGGCCCAAGAAATTTGCATTAGAAACCATATTCCTCCCAAAGCTTTGTTCAGTCATCGTCCCTCAACAATAATCACAGTTTGGTGAAGAATGTTAGTCCACAAGTTCTTTGTTCACCATTTCTGCTCAGGTTGGTGGCTGATGGGCAGGGCTTACCCAGAGAAGATCTGGCTGCAGCAGGTGGTGGTCTTGCATCATTAACTTTTGCTACTTCAGCTCCATCTGAAAAAAAAGCCTTTCCCACCCTCTCTGTGACCACTGCATCCTTTTCCCTCAACAGACACCTTCATTATGTAGCCTAAGGCAGGAATTTATTTGGCAATTTAGCAGGAGGAGGCAGGGTGTGGTATCCTGGTGCCACCCTCACCCTCAGGTGCTAAATGCCTGGACCTGCACAGCCAAGGGGGTTCGGACCACACGTTGTACTTCCAAAACGAGAATTTCCCCTTCCACCCAGGAGATGGCACTAAGGCACTCACACAAAAAATCATGACTTCATCCCTGCCAAAATCCTGTTCTCCCTGAAGCTGTGCATTGGGGAGAAAACCTGCAAAATTTGCATTCACTGGGTTGTGCACCTTGTGATGGGACGTGTCCTAAGAGGGAACATGTTTCTGACTGCTCTGTGGATGCCATCACTTGGGTTTGAAGTGGATTGTCCTTCTCATGGCTTCAGCGTGCAGTGTGCTCCCCACCAGAGGACCAGCCCAGTCTCCATCCAGGGATGGTTCTCTTTTTCAGACACAGGTCAGCATCAAATGCCTTGGAGAAATATGCCTGGGGTCAATCATCACAATAACAGGGCAACGTGATCCTGGAAAATGCCTCCTGATCTCTACCAGCTGCAATGTGACTCTTGTCCAATTTGTTTCTCTGCATGGGGTCCCCGTCCCCTCCACCTTGGACTTTGTTGCAGTGTCAAATCAGATGTTCTCCATAAAAACATCTCATCCCTGTTTGCATCCTGTTGAACTCCCAGCTGGTGTTGTTTGGTGCCATAAACCCAGGCAGGTAATTTAGGTCTGTGCAGAAACAGGACTGAAAATAAAAGGTATTGAGGTAATACCAGCATTATGTAGAGCTTTTCACCTCTTGTTTTGACCCCAGTGCTCTTCAATTTTACATCTGTGTTATTGACATGAAGCAGCTCCATCCACTGGATAGTAGGAGCATCACTGGGGAGATATGGAAGCTGCCTCTATGGCTGCTGACTTCTCACCTGGATCCATTTCCATACAGACTGAATGTCCCCTGTTACAGCACAGCTGTGACTCTCTGGAGTGGTGTCAGAGCTTCCTGAAGCTGCACCTCACACACTGCTGACTGCTGCCCACCCTTTTGTTTGCTTAAACTAGCTTGGGGCCACCTCTGTTTCCATAGAAGGGAGTTGGAAGGAGAAAAAAAATCATAAACAGAAATCACTGCCAGTGTTGGACTGGCCAGTATTGGGAAGGAGCAATGAGGGCTGGGAAAACAAAGGTAAGGAAGAAAATGAATGTAATTCTAAGAGGAGAAACATCAGATGGAGATGCAACAGGCTGGATCCTGGGTGTGGGGAGCTGGAATCTGTCTCTAAGGCTGGAAAGCACTTCAGATGAGCATACTGCCAGAATACCCAGGCAGGATATTTATCTTCAATATCAGCAGCTTCCTTCCTGCTCCCTGGCACACAGTTAGGGACCAGCAAACCCAGCACCCTTCTGTCTGATTGAATATCTTCATTAGTGCACCCAACAGGGTGTAGCACATTACATTCTGCTTCAGCCATTCGTTGCCACCGTGGCTGCCCATTTTTATTAGCATTTAGCAAGATCCTTCTTCCTAGTGAAGATAACTTGGAATTACCTTGTCTAAGTCCCCTAAGCATTCATCTAGACACAGCCCCTGTCAGTGTAATAAACTGTTGCAATGAAGCAATGTCAAAATCAGCTACAGGAGCCCGTTTCCAGCAGGAGGAAGCAGGATAATAATGTTTGGGTTTTTTCATAAAATTATCAGTGAGGCCATGGGTTTAGTTGTAAGTGGTGCAAAAGCAAATGCCCCATTAGGAACATCTCTATTCTCACTTCCCAAATTGAAGACACTGTGTCTTCAGGAGACTCTGGTGTAAGTGAGTATTATTTTTCCCTGTTTTTAGGTAAAGGCCTTTTCTGCCCTCTAAATTCTGCAGCCACTAACCCACTACTTTTGGCTACAGTGGAAATACCCTAACCCGAATGCCACACAGGCTGTGATCAGCAGTGTCCCATGCCAGAGTGGGGAGAGGGGCAGCTGAGCAGAAACATCAGACCCTTGTACCTCCCAGACATTAGTTTGATAACCCCCAATGCTTCTCCTCCTGCAGGGAAACATGGCCATGGACTTGGCTCTCCTAAAGTCCTCCAACAATTTAATGGTAAAATTTGCTATGGGTAAGTGGTGATGATGTGAAACATCTGCAGAGTTTAAGGAAGGGAGAAAGGTGATCCCCCTGGATCCTGGGGACAGGGGCCAGTTGTGTCCTCACAGTCCCTGTCACTACTGGGTGTAGGTATGCTTGGTAAATTAGGTTATTTGCTGTCCTTATCTTTTGACATTTTGGCCAAATCTGTTAATAATCTCTTGCTTATCCCTGAATACAGCAAGGATATCTCATAAAAGTAACACCTTTGAGGCCTCTGGGAGGGGAGTTCTCTCCACCACCTACTCCAGGTTTATTTTGGCATCAATTCAGAAGACCCAGGGTCAGATCACCAAAGCCAGAGGGTTCAGCAGAAAGGCTGCGATGGGCACAGGGGCTGCCTGGGGACATCAGCCCTTCCCCAAGCCCAGGCTCAGCAGCTCTGCATTGCCATCTTAAGGCTGGCAGCAGCCTTGCGCCGTCCACAAATCCTAGAAATTTCCCCCAAACTTATTGCCGACTTACCCAGCATTAGTGGAAACTGATGGGCAAACCCTGGAAAAAAGCTTTAAATGCAAAGGAGGGGAAGGAGCTCTGAATGGGTAGCACTCAACTGCTCTGGATAACAGGGATAGGTTAGGTTCTTAGGAGATTTTAATGATGAAATGTATTTAAAAAAAAAAAAAAAAAGCTCTATCCAAACCAAACAATTCACAGGTCTTTGATAAACATTGTGGTGGGTTTGGAAGAGAAGTGGTTTCCAGGCTTCCAGAGACTCTGACGGACAATATCACACACACAGCTTGGAGGCCAAGGAGCTGTAATCACAGAACAGCATTGGTAAAACTTCCTAAAATAAATCAGAAAATCACAGAATAATGTAGGTGTCCTGTCCTAGCAAGGCCAGCTTAGATAAGGTTCTCAGACCTTGTCTCATCACTTTGTGAATATCTCCCTATGACTCCCTCACCTCTTGTCTTCAGACAGTGTTTGACCATCCTCACAGTGAAAAATATTCTCCTAATAAGATCTTTTGACAAAGTACTTTCTGGGAGTCCAAAATACCATAAAATCATAGGGTGGCTTGAGTTAGAAGGGACCTTTGAATGTCATCTAGTCCAAAACCTCTGCAATGAGCAGGGACAAGTGCTGTTACTTGCAATATTCCAGCAGCAAAGCTCTTAAAAATTTATCTCAGGTCTTGAGACAGTTTGTACCAGGTCTCATGACTATTTATACTTTTTCCCACTGCCTTGGTCCCTGAAATCCCAACTCTACTCCCAGCTCCCAGTGCACAAATGGGTGACCCTGGTGCTTACCGTGACCGCCTGTAGTACCACTCATTGGGCTGTGTCCATCACAATCCCCTTCCCAGTGGATGGCCCCACAGCATGGATCCGGGATGGCTGGTTCACCCTCCGTAAGAAAATGCTGTAGTTGTCCTTGTACTCAGATACCCAGTTCCTTCAGAGAACATGGAGAAAGGGTAAGAAGGAGACCTCCACCCTTTGCTTTGTGGACTAAGAGAAGGGATCTGCAGCAGTTGACCACCCAGCAAAGGAACAGCCTCTCCCCATCAGGAGCAGCACACGTGGCTCTCATTGGGACCAATCTCCCACCTGGATCAACCACCACCCAAGCTGGGTCTTCAGCCCAAACCTAACCCCAGGGTCATAGATCAAAATGGAGACTTCAGCAGGGAGCTGAAACGTGACTGTGTGCACTAAGGGGAGGCTGGGGGATGAGGCAGTGGGGAGGAATCACCTTTCTGGTGAGAAATGAGAGCTCAGGAGCAGTTCCTGCCTGTTGTTTCATAGTGTGCAGATGAGTCACGTTGCAAACAGCTCCTGCCCTGTCTGAGTTGAGGGAGCCCTTTCCCAGGGCAAGACCAAGTGTGGAGATGTCAAGATGAGCCTTGCAAACACAGCCCCTCAGGGACCTCAGCAGCTTCTTTCCATGGGGACAAGGTTGTCCCTGAACAATTCTCCCTGCTCCTATCAACCCCACTGAAACCTTCCCAAGAAAAGGTTGAGCAGACCTTGAGAAAGGATTTGGCCCTGAGGGAATTGGAGTTCATTGCATAACGTGGAGAAATACACTTGAGAAACATTTTCCAATCCCAAACAGCTCCAAAACCTCACTGCCCTACTCAAACCCGGTCCCCACTCCCATCAGCCACCCTATCCCCCCAGACCACCACATCCTTACTGGCTTAAGTGTGGATTTTCAGGAAAAACGTGAGTAGGGCCCCAATTTCCTTTACAGTATCCACCATGGGCTCCTGGCCAGTGCTGGAAATCTGTGTTGTAGGTACTTCTCCAGTCAGGGTAAAAGAAAGAGTCTAAAGAAAGAGGTTCCAAACAATTTAAAGACATTTTTGGGTCTCCATCTCCTGTATCCCAGAGTTGCAGTGCTCCCTTCTCCTGAGTTCCAGAGGCTGTTTATGCTTTCAGCACTCCTGTTGGAGCTACCACAGTCAAAGGGTTAGCCAAGGGAAAATGCAAAAAGCATTTTCCTGGTGTAGATAAGGTCTTTCAGATGAGATTATTCAGTCCATATTTTCTACAGCCTTTTTATATGTGGGGGTATGCCTTATCCCAAATATGTGATATTAGGGGTATGCCTTAGTTAAAAATGTGTCCATGATGTTGAAGGTTTTTTTCCAACCAAGGTATTTCTGTGATTCTGTGAAGTCAAACAAGACTGAGCTGGAAATGATATCTTGTGCCCCTTCTGAGCACTGTCAGCTGGCATATATTTTCTCCTACTGTCTAGATTTTCCTTCTCATCAGGCCAGAGCAATGCCTCTGATTTATTTAATCAAGGACTAAACCAGGGAATAGATCCAGGGTCCATTTAACCCCAAGTGAAGACCATCACCTCTGTTGTGCTATCTTCCAAAAAAATCCCTGTAAAGGCTGGTTTGAGGGGTGCCATCTCTTATCCTAGAATAGCAGGATGGTTGGAACCAGAGGATCTCTAAGGTCTCTTCCAACCCAAACCATTCTAGGATTCTATGACTCTGTGGACCTTTCCTGTGCCAGTCACCTTCCTCAGTTTCCTTCTGCGTTAAATTAAAAAACTCACAGCCAGGCTGAAAGCCACAAGTCACCCACATGGGGCATCTGCCACAGCCTCCATCCACTGACCTCCCCCAAAAACAGAGGATCCCCCAGCCATGCTCTTGTTTTGCTGAGCCTCACGCTGCCTTCTCCAGAAAGTGTCCGTGGAGAACTGCTGGTAGGTGGCCCACTGTGGGAACAGCTTCTTTGGGCACAGACACATCCCTGAGAGATGGGAGAAGAAGAGTATGTGCATTAGTCAGGAAGCACTCGCTGAAATCCTTCCCTTGGGTGGGAGCAAGCAAACAACAACATCAAGTTGGAGCCCCTGCTGGTGTAAATCAGGGGAGACCCATTGACTTCAGCAGATGTTTTGGTGAGGTGCACAGCTCAGAAGGCCCTTGGGTAGCTGGGTACAGCCCATCAGATGTCTGTGAGTGGTTACCTGCTGCTCCAGCAGTCTCAGCAGCTGCTGGCAGATGTTGGCAATAAGGCAGCTCCTTGTCCAGCTGATTGAAGTCCTGTGGCCTCTCCCATGTCTCTGCCTGGGTTGCTGCCAGTTGGGTGGCAGGGTAGTACCTTGTCAGGCACCTTTCTGCAACAGGAAGGGCAGAAACAAAGTGCTTCCCCTGCTGCAAGGCTGTGGGGGCTGGAGGGGCTGCCTCCTGGCTGCCTACCTCCCACATCATCAGCACGACTGCTGGCTTTGCCTATCTCCCCCATCATGCTGTCCCTGTAGGTCATCTCCTGCTCCACCTGGGGCACAGCAAACTCCTTGGCTTTTAGCTGGGAGTCTGCAATCCTCAGTTTCTGCAGAAAAAAAAAGTTCCACGTGACTCAAGAGGCAGCTAAAGCATCACGAAGTAATGCTACCTGCCCCTGGCAAAGTCTGGGCTTTGGTGGGTCAGCACCTCCAGGGATACAACAGCCACTGAGAAGCTCCATAACTGTCATTAAAAAACACACAGAGCACCACAGCTTCCTCTGTCAACACCTGGCTTGGGACTCTGCTGGGCCCCAGGTGGGCAGTGGGAGGGAGGAAGCCCCAGGAAAAGCAGTGGCTTGATGGTGGAAGAGGGAATGGCTCCAGGGCTCAGAAGGCTAATGGGCTTGTTGGTGTGGCTGCTCTGGGGGGGGGAGGTTCTCCTTATTCAAACCTCTTCAGCTGCACACTGCAGCTCTATCAGGAGCCAGGAGCTCCTTTCCAGGACTCCACAAAGAGACTGTCCTGCTGTGAGCTCTGCCAGGCTGCTGGAACATCCTCATGGGGGTTGTCCATCCTTGTTTTGGATCTCCGTGGGTTTTTGTTTCTCCCTCAGCCTCCAAGGTCCTCAGGGCTCTCCTCAAGGTGGCTTCTCCTTTGCCATGCTGGCAGCTGGGTAGTTGGAGACTGCATAGCTATGGGAGCTACCTGTATCTGGGAGCTTCTCTCACTGAGGATGGGCAGAGCTCCTCATGAGGCATCTCCAGAGGGATAGGAGTCTCCAGGAGACACCTCCACAGTGGAGGTGACTCAGTAGCCAGTGCTTTCTGCCTTAACCCAAGGAACTCTGCACCTTCCCCTTGGGAGCAGACTACCCATCCCAAATTTCACAGTTAAAAACATCACAGTGGCTTTATGATCTTAAATAAACCCTAAATCCCAGCAGGGCTAAGAGGGAAACCTGGGCCTTCCAAGTACCTCCCCATCATTCTACCCAGCAGGACAGTTTTCCTCCAAAGGCCTTGGGGGTTAATAGAGAGTCAAAGGGAGCTGCAAACCAATGTATTTCAGGTGTTCCCTCTCTTTTTATCTCCCAAAATACATCAGGATCTCCACAGGAAGGGTACAGCCTTCCAAAAATGAAATAAAAGTAGAAGAAAAAGCAGAAATGAAATTGAGATGCATGGCTTGGAAACAGTTCCAGCAGGCAGGGGCTGAACCTTGTCCTCCCAGCCAGGAACTCAGCTCCCACCTAAGGCTGGGGCTGCCCAGGAAGGTCTCACCAGCCCTGGAGAGCAGGAGCCCTGAGCAGGGTGGTTAATGAAGGATGCTGGCAGCAAGAGGGGAGAGGAGAAGGGATCAGAGGAGAGGGATCTCTGTGGTCACACAATGATTTCTCTGTCGTTATCCCCCTCCCACCCCTAGCATGAATTTTATGATTTTTTTTTCTTTTTTTTTTTTTTTTTTTTTTTCACTCTCTCATGAGTGTAAGAGCCCAAAGCAACCGAGCATGCCCCCTGCTATTTCTCCACAGTGGCCCAGAGCAAACTGCAGCTGTCCCCACCGGGCTGCCACAAGCAATTAGGGCAGGGCAGGCAGAGCGAGGCAAATCAGATTAAATAGCTCAGGGGGTCGCTCACACTGCAAGGAGATTAGGAAAAAAAAAAAACCCAACCAAACCACAACAAAAAACCAACCAAAAAACCACAAAACAAAAAAAAACAAACAAAAAAACCCCCCACCACCTCACTTCCCTCACAGAAGTCTTCTCAGGGCAAGGTGAGAATCTTGCCCATCCCCATCTCCATCCCCAACACAATCCCCCTCCTCAAAGTGGTCCTGGGATGGGTCTAATCCTGATTCACTCTATCAGCCCCACGGGGAGCAATCAGAGCTCAAGGCTCAGGCACCGGTTCAGCAAGCAGTCGTTAGGGCCCTGCCTTAATGAGTGTAATTAGCATCACCCGCCCCAAAGAGCTTTACCAGAGGGTGCAAGGGGGATTTCCCACAGAAGGGATGGGGACACAAGCCAAAGGCATTCGGGTGTAATGTGACCCACTGGTGGGGACCAAAGCAGAACCTGCACCCCATGCCTGTGACCTGGTCCCCAACTGTTCTTGGAGACTCAAGAGGGGAGCTGACACCATGGGCTAAAGAGCCAAGCAGGGAAAAGCCACTGGTACCTCTATGTCCTTGTCACTGGGTGCCTTGTACTCCTCACACCACTGGTAGTCTCTCTTGTAGGAAGTCCTGTACATGCCCGGTGACACTTGCAGCTGAAATGAGAGGAGGCAAAGACAAATTGTTGCTAGGATTTGGGGAAAGCCTTCAAAAGTGGGGATACGAACCCAGAATGGTCACTCAGAGCTAAGGAGAGGACAACCTGCTCTTCTGGGCACAGTTTCTGTCCCCCTGGGCCACCTGGGACCAGTCCAAGAGGGGCAACCCCTAACTCAGGCAAGCCCCAAGCAGGGTGGCCAGAAAGGTCCTCTTTTGGCAATGGTTTTGGGGACTCTTCTTGCCCCAGGTGGTCCCTTGAAACAAACCCCTTCCTCCTGCTTTTCTCAAGCCTCCTGTGAGTGCTCAGATGCCCCCGGGGAAAACCACTAATAAAAAGCTGCCGAAATACTTTGATCAGGTGCTGAGGTCCAGTGTCACTCAGGTTAAACCAGCCTGTGCTTCCCTCTTCTATTTCAGGAATATTTCCCATGTGCTCATCACCTATTTAAAGTCAAGCACTGCCTAAGGTCAATACTCATTCTGCAAATCAATGGAGAGCTTATGGAGGAAAACTCTTCCAGGGGATATGAAGCCAGCAACACCCGCCCTAGCACCAAAAATCACTGCAGTGCAAACTTCTGAAGATGGGGAGAGGGTTTTTAGGGAAAAAAAGAGCACTATATGTGTGTCTTCTCCCTGAACATCCAGCATGGGCACTGCTGGAGCCTGGAGATGGGGTGAGATGAGCCTTCGGGCTGACCCAAGAGAGCTGGGTTGATGTGAAAGCACTAAATGTGCTCACTTGTCACTGTCTGGCAGAGAGCTGGGGGAGGTGAGCTCTGGGGTGGTGACTGGAGGTGTTACTGCCATCTCCTTTGCTACCTGAATATGTCCACCACAGAGGGGTGGCCAGCCCTCTTATCTCTGTGATAAAGAGGAACCAATAACTGCACCAGCACATGGCACCTTAGGGAGGGGTCTTCATGCCTTGCCAACAATGCCCCCTATGGTGGGCAAGAATATATTTTATATTTTCATTGCACACTTTTCCCTCCCTCTGCACTTCACAGACCAGTGGCTGCCCTTGGCCAAGACCTAGAACCACATTGTCACCAGTTGCTGTTATCTTCTCCATCAAAACCTTTACTCAACCCCTCTGTGTACTTCACCTTGCCATGCACTGTTTCCCTCGTTGCATCCACCATGGTGAATCTGGACAAGAAAAGTCATCCAGTTAACAGCCAGCAAACCAGATCCTCTCCTCCACACTGCCCCGAGGAGCAAGGGATCTAGAGACCTGGAGCTGGGTATTGGCAGGAGGAAGGGGATTCAGCTGGGGTTATAAGACTGGCAGATTGGCAGTTAGAGTGTGAGCGACTTCATCCAGCTTCAAAAATGCAAAATACATCTGTCCAGCCCAGCAACTAGCATCTAAGAAGCTGGACACCTCAGGGGATACAGCCTGGTGGGACCCAGCAGGGCCCCACCACCTGAAACCCCAAAGCCAGCCACAGAGTGACCACCAGTGTCACCTCCTAGGATAGGGTGTATCTATGGGATCCACCAGTGCTTGCATGGCCACAGTGTTTCCAGGGACAAGGGAAAACTCCATCCCTTTGTGAGACACCAGCACTCCAGAACCTTGGAGGCCTTGGGGACAGATTGAAGGGGGGAAGCTGGAGATGTGGGATGGAAGCTTCTTGATGGAGAGCTGCAGGCAGAGATGCTGAGGAGACGTGGCCAGGAGAGGGACAAAGCCAGCCCTTCACAAGTTTTTGAAGCATCCTCAGCTCCTGCTAAAGATAAGGATTGGAGGAAAAGATGAGGAAACTGGGGAGGAAAGGAACTACTTTGTGGGTGTATTGAGCAGGAGAAAACAGCATCCTCACCTGACTGCATGGAGGGGTGGGAACCATTGCAGAAACAGGCAGGGATCTCTGCTTGGTCTTGGAGGGCAAGTCCTGGACTTGTCCCATCCTGCACCCCCTTACGTATGGACTTGTCCCATCCAGATGTTGCAGTTCTGATCCTCTGCTGACCTGCAGTGTAAGACACCAAAGGATGCTCAGATTTAGTCTTCTGTCCCACAAACAGACAGAAACATCAAACCAGACCCACAAAGCAGTATTTACTCGTCAGAAAACATCAAGCTTCAACTAAACTTAGATGCACCTCAACCAAGACTAATCTCACCTAATTTTATATGTCCACAAAGAGGACATGTCCCTCTGAGCTGATCCTTCCTGGCTTCCTGGCTCATTCAGCCCAATTCATGTGACCATTTGGGGATGAAACAAACTGCTTTCTCAGAACTCCTGTGTTTGGTGAGCTGAACTTCATCCAAGAGTGCAATTTCTGTAGCTACACATGAGCTATCAGTTCAGAACTGAGGTTCTCCACCACTACAGAAATGCAAGTGGTACTAAGTGCTGGTGATGATACAGGAGTCAGAAAGATGACACCTTAGCTCCAGGATCCTCCACAGAGAGCTGGTGTTCACAGGTACCATCAGAATGTGCTGAATTTCCTGTGTTATTTCTCTTTTCACAGTGTTAGGGACCAGTGTACAACTGGAGCCCAAGGATGTTAATGCTCTGGCAAGGGTCGTGTGCTGCTAACAGCTCAGCTCTGGAGGCAGGCAGACAGGAGAAGCCCTTCATCCCCACTGTATTTTATGCAAATTAATAGGAAAATAAATTATGCAATAAGGAAAGACATTATTTCCAGAAATGTGAAACTCTCCTGTTCTCCTGTGCTTCTATTAAGGGGATTACACTCCATTTCCTTCTTAATACAGCTAATGCTCTATGGGAAGCCCTCAGGCCAGGGATTAAAGCACTTATTCAATTAATTAGGAACAAACTTCTGCCTTAAAGTCAAACACACAAGTATCAGTAAGCCCTTGAAAGTGTCTTCCTTCCAGGACGGGAAAAATGGATCCTATTTCTGATGTAAATAAAACAAAGTTTGCACTCCAGAATTATCAGGGATAATATAAATTTAGAAGATTCACTTTTGAAATACTGTAATTCTGTAAAGCAGAGCAGTCAAGGAGGGACAGTCCCAAAATCTTGAACTCAGTAGCTGAACCCCCTCCAGTAACTGAGGGGGCTGAATCAGATCCCCTAAAATTAATATATATAAGATACAGTTTTAGGACATAACATTGGTAACTAGCTCCAAGCTGTAGGCACAGCAGCATTTGGATATATCTGAAGTTTGGGGTGAAATCCTGGCCCTGCTAAACTCAAAAAGCAAAATGCTTATTCAGTAGGATCTGAATTTCACCTAAGGTGTCTGATTCACTACTGAGATAGGAGACAACTTCCAAAACCTGGCTCCAAATCCTAATCTTCCTTGTTGATAGCTTGATCCTTCCTTCTTCTCGCAGGCACAGCTCACATGAAATTAAAAGGCATTTTGCCAGGACAGTTCAGGCAGGAGCAGCCCACTATTGCTCTTCAGCTTCCCATTTCTTCCTCCCAACTACCAAACGATGGGGCTGATAATTGCCAGCATAATCCCAGTTAGAAATGGGTAGGGATGGAACTCCCAGCTTTCATCTTCCTCTCTCTCTGAGAGTTTATCTGCCTCCTCGCTGCTAACTCAGATGCAGAGAAAAAAGTAAACCAGCCACATGACTTTTAAAAAAGTTTTTTTGTACATACAGGCTTTTTTTAAACTTTCTTCACAGACTGTGGGCTAAAGTGCCATTATGTCTGCTGTGATACCAATTCCCTGTGATGCTCACAGATTTCTCTTGAGCACCCTGAGACAAGGAAACTCAGCAGAAAGACATTCCTGCATGTCAGGAATCCCCACAGGCAGTGATCAGTGCAAGCTGCACACCAGAAACAATTTTCTATGTTTTTTTCTGAAGCTTGCCTGCCCTAGGAGCAGTTCATTGAAGAGGACTCACTGTACCCTGCATGGCTGCTGTCTGTGCAGCTGTCTGCACATCTCCAAGAAGTTAATGCTGAAGACCAACACTGTGCTTTAAACACCTTCAGGAGAAAATGGCTCTTGAATAATTGCTTTATTTTGACAATGCTCCAGGGAGGTGATGGCTGAGATTCCCAGGGTTAGGAGCCTAAACCACATACCTGAATAGAAGTGCCCCTTTCCCAAGGCAATGATCACCCCAAACACCCAGATAGGTTTTCAGAGGGTGCTGGTGCTTTTGACCTCTCCACATCATGCTCTTTTCATGGATACAAGGAAATTACAACAAGCCAGCAGGGACCAGATTGTCAAAGGCAGACAATTATGTTTTAGTAGCACCTTGGGAGAATTCTCCAGTGGGCCCAAATGAGTGGCAGCTGAGTTCAGGCTCCTTAAAATCAGATGGGGAGAGTTTAAATTTAAGTCCAGGACATTAACATGTAATATAAACCAATGAGATATGTGTACCTGATTTGTGCAGCCTCCTTCCTGAAATCCTGCTGGACATCTCCGTGCAGGTGGAGGTATCCAGGTACCTCTGGGAAGTCAAGCTCATAGCCTAAGTAAGACTGAAGTAGCATGGACAATCATCAAAGAATCATAGGATATGACAGAGATGATTTTCACCTCAATTTGGCCCTAATTTCCCTTTTTTGCTGTAGTTTTCCAGCTGTGAAATGGCAATGGTGCTATCTAAGCCCGTTTTGTTCTTGTGCAAGGTGCTGCACTGGGTACCAGCAAGGTTCAAGTGAATCATCTTCAGCTATTAATGATTCAATGCAAGAAAACATGGCCAAGGAGATCACACCTCCCTGTCAACCCAGCTCTTGAGAAGTGCTCTTTGGGCTAGGAATAAGATTCATTGCCCCCCTGAGGATGCTGAAAGAGGGAAGTGATGGGTAAGCAGGACCCTCATCATGTGAAAGAGGCAGAGTGTAATCTGTGAATCTCCATTCAGGTTATCACCATGAGGAGACAAAGCCCAAAGGGAGTCTCTTCTTCAAGGGATGAGTGTTGACAGCCCACTCTGTCAGCATGAGGTCAGTCATCCATTTGGGTCTAAAAACATGAACTTTCGTGACAGTGCAGCAGTCAGGCATGGGAAGTTTTCCCATGGAGTTATTTCATGTTTCTCTCCAGTTTTCTTGATAAATTGGTGGTGGAATTTATGGTATCTTGTGAGCAGGAATAAGCATTGTCCTTCAGCCTAAATCTGAGGCATCTGTATCTCTCTTCCAGGCACCTAAACCAGTCAGAAAACTGAGCTCTCAGAATCAAACTTCTTGTTGCATGGACACTCCTCTCTGCAGAAGGGCAACTGCTGAACTCACTGGTGGTGTCCCAAATCTGTGGGCAGTTCTGCTGTATCCTGCTCACACTATCAGTTGTTTGCTCATGGTCCCCCCCAAATAAGCATCCATCAGCAGAGGATGGCTGACATCTCATCCCTGCCTATTCGATGGGTCCTGTGATACGAATCAATACATATTTATGCACCTGGGCAAGGCAAATACATATATGTATTGTTGGAGAACCTAAATCTGCTCACTAATGCTGCTGTTTAAATAGCCCTTTAACCACATCACTTTTCTCCTCGTTAGGTTAAGTTGCTAGAGGTGAAAAAGCCCTTCCAAAATGGTTTTCACTCACTCACTCAGTCCAAAGTAAACATGCCTCTGGGACCATTATGTGTATCAGATATCCCAGGCTTTGTTAAGAGCTTGCCTGTTAGGTAAATTCTGCTTCTCTTTCTCCTTGGAAGGAGAAGGTTAAAATCAGAGAGAGGCTCACACAAGCAGGGCAGAACAGCACCTTGTGTTACGGATAAATAGGGATAACGGATGAGACGGGGAGCAGCACACCCAAGTGACCCAGCTCTCAGGGAAGATCTTGATCTAATGTAACTCTGGCTACATTTATGTATTTATGCCTGTCACTTGCAAGCACATTGATCATATATCTTAGGGTGGCTGTTTTTCACCAGCATTCAGTGGAGCCACCTGAGAGCCCTGAGTAATAAGCATGAGCCTTTGGTAGTAATAACTACAGGGGAAATGTGCATCTGTAGCACATCATGGAAAATCTTCCAGGCATTGTCCTCCTGTCTGGAGGAGCTCATGGGTTTTACCCAGATGGATTTGTCTTGATTCTCACCTGACAAATACAATCACATCTATTTCTTAAAGGCAAGTTTGGCGGGATAACGATCACTCCAACTCAGCTCCTCTAGACTTATCCACAGCAGACTCCAGTGAAGAGGAACCTTTCCATTGACTGCACCAAGGTTTGGACTGGATATGAAACTGGGAGATTTTCCTGCTGCAGCCATTAGCTGTTTACCTGATCTAAACTTGTCAGGGAGAATAAAGCAACCACCTGCTTCCAGTGACAGGAAAAGTAAAGTGAGATCAAACACTAGCAAGAGAGAATTCAAGCAATGCCAGAGGTGGTTGCATGTCATTTCAGAAGTCACCTTTTGTCTTTGATCTGTGCTTAGGAAGTGGGCACCTCCTGGATCAGGTGGTCATTAGAGAAGTGTGCCACCAAAGGCATCCCACCTTGAAGTCTCAAGTGTTTGCTTTCCCTGGGGATCCTCCTCCTACTTCCGCCATTCTGTAAATCATCTGCCTTGAGATTTCCTTTAGAAAAGCCAAATAATAGAGGTTAGGGAGCAGGGAATGGGACTCATGTCCTACTCTAATGCCAGGACAGATCACTGTGATGAAGCTGAGACTGCTCTTTTGTAACTTACACACACACAGGTAGGTCCTCTGAAGATCGGGGGAGAGTTATTATAAAAGCTGTTATGCAAACAAAAAAAAAAACCCCTGTCCCTGAAGAGGTTAGTCTAAACACACAAGACAGATGAAAGACTTTGACTTGAAGGATTTTAAGATGAAGCACTGAGACAAAGCAGGCTACAGATCACACAGAAAATCTGTGGCAAAACGGTGGATAAATCCCACTTTGCTGAATCCTCGCTTCTGCTCTTAACAGCTCCTTGGAGTGCTGCCTGGTTTATGCTAACAAAGTCTTTGTTTTAGTATAACACTTTGAGAAACTAAAATACTGTGCAGTTTTAACGTGGCATGCAGCAAGCTTCTAAAAGCAGAGCTTTCCAGCAGGCGTGCATGCAGATATTTGCCAACCCTGGGCATGCAATAAAATAAACCCTTTGCATTTAGTTTGTTGATACCTTCAGTGAGTGTTAACAAGAGGCAAAATCGTGGGGAAGCAGGAGCCTGGTCTCAGGTTACCCCATAAATTGGTTAAGGCTGCAGAGAGGATTACAGTCCCAGAGCCAGCCTAAGTACTGAGGTGTCATTACGGCAAAATCAAAGGTAACCATGGGGCTTGGCAGGGAACTGTCAACAGCTACGGGAAAGAGCCAGCCCGGGAAGGAGCTCCACATCAGGATGAAATTCAGTCACCTTTATTTTCATTTCAGGTGAGGGGTCAAGCAGAAAAGCTATCCCCAGCGGCCTTTATTTACAGTTTTCAAGGGAGAGGCTGATGGGGCATTTAGAGGAAGAAGGATGAGCCCGCTCGTCCCTCACTCACAGAGCCCAGCCCGATGACAGACAGAGGATGCTGTAATGGCACCAGAGCTGGGAAGATGCCTTTTATGAATGAAATGGCAGTGGTCCCAGTGAGGTTGTTAACAAAACTCAAACAGGGCTGGGACTTCACCTTTAATACTTGCAGGGAGACCAAGGCAAGGATCTTCCCACCAGGACACTTGCTTTCTGCAGTGTAGGAGCTCACACCCAGCACTGATAGCAACAGCAATATCACAGAAACAGATTTCAAGGCATTTCTTCAGCCTGAGTGTTCTTTTACATTTCTTCTCTCCATCCTATGTAGGCAACTGACTTCATTTTCTACAAAAAAACCCCCAATATGTTATTTTTTTTTTTTCTCCTAGGTAGATTGCAAAACTGCTATAAAAACCTTGGGAGGTTTTTGTATTTCTCTGAATCTCCTGTCAATGAATGAATACGAAAGCTGTAGAAGTGTTGTCAAGAGGAGTTACAACCCTCCTGGAAAAAATATCAAGAACTCTTCTTTGGCCCTGAACTCACATCCACAGGGCCCAGCCAGCACTCCCCATAGCAGACTGGTCGGTCCCATGGAAACTGCCCACTGAGAAGTTTCTAGCCTCTGAGCCATGCCTGGGCATGGGAGAGTGCTGTTAACCCCAAAACATGCCTGGACCACACTAATAATTTAACAGCTGGACTACTGCAGGTCTCTTGCTGGGCCTGTCCTGTTGTCCATGACCCAGTCCTGTTTCATGCAGCAGTGGAAATACAGCCAGCATGTATGTGCTGAGCATCCATGATTTTTCCATGTTGCTCTCAAGTAAATGGTAGATAACTTGCAAGGGAGTTTAAAGACCCTGCAGCTTCCAGCTGACCAGCATGGGGAGGTAGGGGTGATGGCACCTGGCAAGGACATGGGCAAAGCACTAGCTCCTCCATGGAACACAGGCTGAAGCAAGGCAAGGAGCCAAGTGCCTCCTGCCATGCCCAGAAATCCCCATCCAGGGCAAGGAAGAGAAAACAAAAGGTGAAATTTCTCCTTTTCCACTCAGACATGGGAAACCTTCCTGCATCCTCCCTCCTCCTTAAAGAACTAAACCCTCCCAGCAGCCAGTTTTGCAAGGGTTAACCAGCATGAAATGAATGTGGAGAGACAGTCCGGGACCATAATCACTTATTATTTTCAGGTAATATGCTTTATCTCTGACTAATCTCCTCATCTGCAGAAACACTCACTGCAGACAAGAGTCACCAAGGTTATCTCTGATGATGGGGCTCTACGGACTGCTGGCTGCGAGGGACCGAGGAGAGGCCAAGGAGAGGACTTCAATTATGGCCTGAACTATGCTCTGGTAGCTGAAAGGCCATTGTTTAATCTACTAGAAATCATCTATTTTAGCAGATAAAGGGATTACTTGGGTTTTCTTTTCCCCAAGAACAGCATGTTATTCCAACTGCTAATGGAACATTCAGTATTTAATTAAAGAAAAAGCACGGGGAGAAGCAACACAGGCATCAACATCACTTCTGGGGAAATTCAAATTGATTGTCACCCTTTGATGCTGCTCAATCACCTCTATCTCACTCACCCTTCCTACAGCATAGATTAAATCATCTGGTCCTCTCCATCCTGCACATTTTGTGATTTATATTTTTTTTTTTAGGGATCCCATCCAAAATTTTGGGGCTACACAATGTGAATTCTCTGCTCTGCAGAAACCTCCTGACTTGGAAAGAACCAGATTACTCGTCAAGAGGAGAGTGTGGAAATCTGAGTTGGATTTTCTTCTGCAGGTTTGCTGCTGGTTGTCTGGCAGGGCTGTCTGCCTGGCCCAATAAAGTGATCTGGTGTTGCAAGTCCAGGGTTTGGAAACTCAAAGTGGCTTTGTTGCTCAAGGATGAACTTGAAAGTGCTCCATACGTAAATCTTCTCTTTGCCCCTTTTCCCTCTCAATTCCTTTGTCTTTCAGAAAAGTTTGCCCTTTATTTTTTTATACACAGACTAATGCCCATAGAGGACAGTTACATGTCCTTCTTGAGCACTCCCCTGTGTTCAGCAAACGCAGACTCATTTCTTACATTGTCCACCCCTTCAGGGCCACGGACTGGAGACCCAAAAGGTCTATGAAGGAAAATATGGAAGTGGCAGCTTAAAAAGGTACATGTGAATTCAGTAGGCAGGGGTCCACAGCTCTGCTAAGAAAATTATAAAGAAAAAATAAATCAGAATGGACACCAGTAATCTAGTTTCTCTTACCATCAGCATCTTCCCTTTACCAGAAACCAGAGCGGGGTGTCTTGAAAGTGATTATGCAGCCAGCCAGCAGCCAGGGTTTACTCACACAGGTGACTGTCACTTTTGTAAATCCTACTGCTGACTGCCCCATTTCTGACACGGCCTCACAGTCTGTAACATTTCATTGCAAACACCAGCTGCCTTGTTTTGTTTAGTCTTCCTGACCCTCCGTTTCTTTGAACACAGATCAAGGACAGGGACATACGGAGTAATCTGATTTTTCTGACATGATTTGCCTGTGCCCTCTCATGACTGTTTCCGATGTTCTACGCCCATGTGCACCAGCTCCTTCAAATCTCTGTAGAGAGATCTGTTGCTGACCTGTGTGGTGAAATTTCTCAGATAAATGGGGCTGTCCATCTCGTCCACCCAGCTGCTACCTGCCTGTGTAGTTCTCATCCATTCTCCCTTTCCTCCTGATCTTTGGTTCACACCAAGGTTTGATTTGCAGCACTCCTCCTGGGGCATGACCTCATGAACTGGCACCACCACTGAATATGTGAACATCCTCAGGCTCTTGATCTCCTTGTCTGACTTTGCCAAAAGTCTTGGGTGACTCCATCCTTCACTTTCTACAGGCAGTTCTGTGAATTATCAAGTCACCCTGTCTGCTACCAGTCACTGTGCTGAACCAGTTGTTCAGCTTGCTCTTGACCAGGACTGCTGACCTCACCTCTTCATAATGTTTTTTCAGCAGCTTCTTACACATATCATATAGCCCCAGGACACTCTGCACACCTATTGCAACATACCAGGGCAAATGACTTCTTGAAATTGTGCAACTGCACTTCTTGATATCTCCAAATTGCCACTGACCAGCCTCTTGCACTGGTTTTGCTGTACTGTCCCTCTTGCATTGTGGAAACTGAATCTACCTGCTGAATCCTCCAGCTGGGGACACAGTGAGGAATTTGCTTTTTGAAAGGTCATCCTCCTGGGAATTTGCTTACTATGATCCACTTTTCCTCGTTTAGGGGATCCTTTATTTCCTGATAACATGTGATTGACACACAGGTATGCCAATCTACATACTACAGCACCACTGATCCATTCTCAGTCCCTCAAATTCTTTAGTCTCCTGACCCTTCTTTGCTGCCTCTGCCAGCAAGATTCTTCTTGTCATCCTGCTCCTGAAATGTTATAATTCCCCAACCACTGAGAATGTCTTCATCTCTTGATTGGTCTTCTGTAAAGTCTGGTAATATCTCATCCAGCTCTTCAGTCTGTCCCTTTCTGGAAGCAGGGAGCTCTCCTCAATCTCAGTGATGTGGAGAGTACACTTGTTCTCTGTCCTTAGCATCTCTAATGATAGGCCATCCTGATTTGAACTTTTTCTAGGAATGTTTTAGTGCTGCCTTCCTCTTTAAACCAGTTCTGCTTGACTGCCCCTGCTATTTGACTTTTGCCCAGCTCAGGGTTCTCCTGCTCAGGGTACTTCTTTTCACCTATTGCTATTCAACATATCCCCAGTTATCAGTGGAGGCCAAAATGCTCTTCCACCAGCCCCTGATACTAATACCCTGCCTGATTTTCTCCCACAGACAAGCACGGAAAAAAAATATCAATTTATTACTCCTCTGGTTTTCTTGTGTCATGGCATCTACCACCTTTACCTCCTAATAGTTTCATTTATTTTTACCTCAGCAGACCATAAATTTATCTTCATGTTTTTCTACTCCCATTACTTATTCCAGGGCAGTGTCCCTATCACTATAGGACAACCAGCCCAGAGAACCAAGCTCTATGTCAAGTCTCCCATTACACACCAAAAAAAAAAAAAAGAAAAAATATGAAAGCACAAAGATGTTGCTTTATTTCAGACCAGGTCAGCTTCTAGCTTTAAGCAGGAGGCATGAAGCTCCCTGCTTAACACTTCTCCCAGAAAAGACACCATCTGATAGTATCAAGTTAGTCACAGCTCATAGTGGACATTTTTTAGTTTTGCAAAAAATACAGAACAAAGAAGAATTAAAACTGTGGTATCAGAGTGGGGATTTGAAAATGCTTTTTATTAATCGTAAATCCAATGAGAAGCAGAAGGAATGCAGGGCCATAAGAGCTTCTGCAAACATGCTTCCTAACACCTGCTTAATCCACCTGCAAACAGTTGTCTTCCTTCTGTCTCCCATCAGGCTCCTCTTCCCCCCAAAAAAACCCCAGAAGTCAGGGTTCTTGCTCAGTTTGGGCTGTAGCCTAGCCCAACCCCTTGTCCCCAAAAACTCTTGAGATTCTCACTTGAGGTTGTCTCACTCCCAAGCTGTCCCACTGCTATTGGGAGCACAGCTCTGGGTAGTTTACAGAGGTTACAAACAATGAAACTTTTAGCAAAAGTTTGCCTAATCAGTGGCTAACAAGCTCCCCTTCAGGAAAGAACCAGGCAGGCCCAGGCTAAAACTAACCTGGAGGGGGTAAAAAAAAGAGATTTAAAAAAAAAAAAAAAGATTGAGAAGAGGGTGTTGCTCTTGATCTGGATCAGTACTCCAGTCTGCAGCCACGGAAACACTTGTGAGCACAGCAGTCAGAAAAATCTGCCAAAAGTGGACACAGAGCAGAACTGCTTCTTTCAGCAATGATGTTGGCTCAAAACACCCTGAAGTTCTGGAGTAACTATGGCTCATGTATTCTTTGCTTTTTGACAGAGTCCAGTAGCTCCATCATGTTCAGCACCAGGAAACACAGCAGGAAAATATTTGCTATTCCAAAAAAGTAACCCTCAGCCTGCAGCCTGCAGTGCTTTCATGGAGGTCATGAAGTAGAAACAAAACCAAACCAAGCCTGTTGGTAGCCTGAAAAATTGTGGAATGAGGACACCTCCTCAGGAAATGTTGCAGGCTCTGAAAAATCAAGAAAGATTTAAAAACCTCTGATCTTATCATAAGGTAAGTTGGCAAAATTTGATCGCCAGAACTTCAGTCCAATAGATGACTAGATACAGAGAGGGAAGAATATGCATTGTTCTCCTTAGGTAAGGGATAAAGTTTAGTTCAACCTGTATACACGTACACAGAACACTTCCCAAATTCATGGCAAGGAAGCATCAATAGCACACCATCAGATATTCTCTCTCTGATACCCATTTACAGGAAAAATCAGAGAGTGAGTGAAAAAGTAGTCTTTCTTAGAGCATATTAATAAGTAAAAAGTGCCCAGTCTAGTCAGGAATAGGCTTAGCTGTAAACCAGGGAATGGTTGTACAGTGTAAATTTAATTTGAGTTGTTCTTAGTCAACTTCTTGACACTCTTGAGAGTTGAGCCAAGGTCCTGGACTGCTGAGAGAAAACAGATAATTCTCCTTTCTTGGGAAAGAGGATGAAGAACTCAGAAGAACTCATTCCCCATTTCACTGATGACTCTGGACAAAGATACAATCTGCACGTGAAGAATTATTTTATATGTGGACCATCGAGTTACTGCCTTGCCTCTTGCCAGCCCTAGGGAGCAAGTGAGACTTATATTGCAAAAACAGCCAAAACAAACCAAACCTGTGCTTCCTGCTTCACTGCAGCAGTTTGGAGCCATTGAAGTCATCCTGGTCTCTCTCCTACTGGTAAAGTAGCTGATATGGGTTATTATGTCCCAGTCTTCCAACCCTTTCCCTGTGCCTAGACCTCAGCATGCTTGGGCAGCAGAGAGAGACCCAAGTGAGTGCAGGTACCAGTTCCCAGTGCAAGGCTGGGTGCTCAGGTCTGAAGCATTTTCAGGGTACACACCTGAGGTTCACAACAGGGAAGTTAAGCTTGTACCTACATGTTCAGAGGAGCAGGGCCTTAGAGGCAAAGACAGCATCTTCCTAGCCAGGAGAAAAACACTTGCCACATGCATGACAAGGACCAAAAGTGAATGGTGTGGCTAGCACAAGGCAAGGATAGGGAGGACCTTGCTCTCCAGCAACACGTTTCTTAAGGGAGTCTTGAAGCACTTCCGAAGGCAGCTGGCTGGAGGGGTTCACACGTAGCCGCAGATGGAAACTGCTCAGCCCCGACTCCCAAGTGCCATGGGCACCTCTGGCAGGCACACTTCATGCCACACTCCTAATGCCAATGCTAACAAATGTCCCAGCGACTCAGTAATAACATAAATTTCACAGTGTTGCAGAAGCCCAACCCCAAATCTGCTCCCAGAGATGGAGAATAGCTTCAGCCTCTTACCGTGACGGCGATTTCTGGTTTGCATTTTGGCACCTCACTTGCCAGCTTCTTGGTGCATTTCTGAAAGGTGAAAGTCTCCCAGACTTCCCTGGAAAGAATCAGTGTTTGGAAAGCAGGGAGGCAGAGGGCTGGATCTCCTCGTGCTGCTCCCTTCACGCCTTGGCAGAAGGGAACAGCAACAGGTTTGTACTGAGAGCAGACGATCCCGTGTGCTGCTCGCAGGATAAGTGCACTGGGAAAATTAAACATTTTTACAGCCATCACACCATCAAAGCTTTATTGTCTCCACACTTGAAGTGTTGGTTTGCATATCTGTGCCATCCCTGCTCTGTAACAACCCCTCTAATGATGTTTTTGTTTCACATTCTTTACCATTTGATAAAGCAAGCTGGAGTTTTCTGAGGACACGCGTTATTATTACAGCTATTTCAGCATTATTTTCCCACCCGTTTCCTCTGTTGGAAGCAGAGAGAGCAACTAAAGAAAACTCAAAAGCAACACACCATACCTCTGAGGGAAACTGCCTTGCCGGGCTGTTCCTCTAGATGGCTCTGCTTTTGCCCAAATACAGCAATTTCCTGAAGAAAAATTGCAATTTCGAGTGATACGGCAAAGCCACTCCTCTCCCTCCTGCAAAGATCGTGGGGTTTTTCAGCAAATGGATAAACACAGATTTGTTGTAATTTTAATCACATTTTCGGCTTAGCCCTTCAAACACAGAGAGAAGTTGGTTTTTTAAAAATCTACCTGCTCCTTGTACTCTGGATGCCCTTTCTAGCTGGGATTCCCGCATAAACTGCTTGGATTAGATGCCTGTTGTCCGGTCAGACTTCAGATTAGTATTTTCCAGTGTGACCCTTCTCCAAAGAGATGTGAAGCTGTTATAAATAATAAAGGCAAGGAAGCTCAGAAGGGAAACGGCACCTCGAAAAACACGATGTAAATTTTTTTTCTGTTGTCCTGGCTATCCAAATATACGGAGTAAGCTCTTTCCCCAAAAGATGCAAAATAAAATCATCAGCAGCAACAGAAACAAAATATCAAGGGAAAAGAAAAAGAAAATTAAAAAAATATAACAAAACCAAAATTCCAACCCCCTGCAAAAAAAACCCCAAACACTAACAAACAAAAAACCAAACATCTTCCCTTATCATTAAAGGAAGAAAATCAAAATCGTAATTCTTTATCACATTCACTTTTAAGTGATTCACTGTCTCCAAAATGTCCGTCCACTTTATTTTAAAACGAAATACGCTGGTAAAAATCCTCCAGCTGTTGTATCCCTGCTTAGATCACACGAGGGATGAAAATTTGGGATTGAAGGTAGCCTGGGAAAGCTGCCCCGATTCCGTTTCACTGCTTTACATGTGCAATTTTAACTATTTTATCGAAGACATAAAATGCCAAGACTTTTCCCAAACGGTCCTCACTTCCCCAAACTCCTGATGTCAAATCAAGACACCCAGTGCTTGCAACCCTGGAAGAACGATTCGCATCGGTACCTGGAAAGGGGATTTTTAGGCATTTTTACCAGCAGAAGGCTGAATAACAACGCCGCTTAATTTCCGAAGATAAATTCCGAGATTCCGACTCTGTAACCTCTCCCGCACCCTTGACCGCATTTTTCTTGTTACACGTTCCCGTCCGATCATGCTTTTTTGCCCCGAATTTGCCGGTTCTCGTGTAAACTCCAGGGTGTCAGGATCCTCGGGAATACCGAGAGGTTTGGGTTTTTTTTTTCTCTGCAAAAGGATGCGCTTTCCTTCAAACTTTCCCCGAAACACGAAGGCGAAAATCAACTTTTATTCATTAAATCGTGCCCGGAGACCGCCAGCCCCTTTCCTCCCGCAATACGAGCGAACACGCCGATGTTGTTTGTTTGTTTGTTGTTTGTTTGTTTGTTTTTTGGTTTAATTTCGGGCAATTCCTTATCCAAAGCCAATTAACTGCGATCTCAGCCGCGGCTACTGCCAGACGGGCGGCAAAATTATACAAAAATAACAGAGTTTTAGCGAATTTCACCCTTCGCGCTCCCGTCGGGGCAACCGCAGCGATGCTGCTCTCCCCCAGACCTCAATCTCGGGGCCGGTTTCGGGGCCGAAGGGATCTGGGACGATAGCATCGGTGGGAAAGGGAGTTCGGATCTCCTCGAGTGGGGAACCCCCAGGGGAGGGGGCGGCCGGGTAGCTCCGGGGCAGTACGGAGAGACATTCCCCGGGAGGGAATGGGGGGGACAATCTGGGNAGCGGCGGGCGCACCCCTCACTCCGGTGAGGAGAGAGGGTGACAGCTGTCCCCTTGTCCGGCGGGTCACTTGTCCCCTCTAGCCGGGTTTTATGAGGAGTCCGGGCTCCCTTGTCCCGTCGGGGCCGGCGCTGTGAGGAGACCGGGCTCCTTTGTCCCTTCAGGGCCGGTCCGCTGAGGAGTTCGGGCTCTTTTGGTCCCTCTGGGCGGCCGCTCCGAGGAGCCCGGGCTCTCTTGACCCCTCAAGCCTGTCACTGTGAGGAAACTGCCCACCCGTGTCCCCTCGGAATGGTGACATGAGGGCTCCGGGCTCCTTTGTACCCACAAGCAAGACGTTGCGAGGAGACCGGGCGCTGAGACGACACTGAGCTTCCTTGTCCCCTCGGGGCCAGTGACAAAGAGGAGACCAAGCTCGCTTGTCCCCTCGGGGCTGGCGCTGTGAAAAGACCGCTCTCCCTTGGTCGCTCAAGCCGGGCACTGTGGGCAGAACGCGGCCCCCCCATCCCGGGCTGGCCGGGGGGGCTGAGCCTGGGAGTGCCGGTTGTGCAAGGCCCGGCTCCTTGGGCCGTGATTCACGGCTCCCTCCCTGCCCGCCGCTCGCCGGCCCGGCCCCGGGGCACAGCCGGTGCCCGGGAGTGGGCGGAGGCACCGAGAAGGTGCCTGCCCGGGCCGGCAAAGAGGGAACGTGCTGTTGTGGGGCTTTGGGGAGCACGTTGTGAGGTGACTCCTCCTGTAGAAGTGTGTAGGGACATCTAATGCCACCACAACCCTCTCACACTAAGTCGTGGGGCAGCTTCTCTGCAGCTCCCGCGGCTCAGCGCTGCTGGTCTGCTGTCCCCTCGGGGTACCTGGGTGCACCAGCTCACCTGCCTGCCAGCTCCAATGAGAAGGGCCAAGGCACGGGCACCACCTTGTCACCCCTGCTGAGATGGCTGCAGGTGCCCCTGCTTGCTGTGAGGCAGCCAGAGCAAAGGGACCAAGTAGAGCAACATGCACCAAGTAGAGGTGCAGATCCTCCAGGGGGGTTTGTGGTCTGTGATAGGGAGGTTCTGTTCCCCCATGTGGCCTGAGGGTTTGCTTGGGTGTCAGAGGGGTGGAGGTGATGATGTCCTTGAAGCCAGATTTTGGATCTTTCTACTGGAGGAACAGGTGTGGAAGAGTTGTTGGTGCTGTGCTGATCAGAAACGACGTAGATATCACTGGTCTGCCTGTGGTGGGGCTCACTGTCACAGAAGCTCACTTTCTCTCTCGTTTCTCCTGTTTTCCAACAGGAAAGGGAAACTACTGGACCTTAGATCCCAACTGTGAGAAGATGTTTGACAACGGGAACTTCCGTCGCAAACGCAAGCGGCGCTCTGAGCCCAATGCCCCCGCGACCGCGTCTGCAGCCTCCTCCCTGGGGGGTCTGAAGGCTGAGGAAGAGAGACCCATCCCAGTCACAGGCAAACCATGTGGAAACAGCCCACCCCCAGAGCTGGACCCATCACCTTCTTCCAGAGACCATCCAAAAAGCTCCTCTCCCTCCAGTATCATTTCATCCACCCCCAGCTGCCTCAGCACCTTCTTCAGCGGCATGAGCTCCCTGAGCGGTGGAGGCAGCCGGCTGACAGGGGGGCTGGGCAGTGACCTGCATCACAGGAACTTCTCTGCTGGACAGCTGAGCAGTGGCACTTTCACCCCTTCCAGCAGCTCTTCACAGGAGGTGCCTTCTCCAGACCAGCTGCAGCGGGTTGCGGGACCTTCCCCCGCCTACTACAGCTCCTTCCATCCCAGCAGCAGCAGCCAGGGAGCCCAGTACAACCACTACTACAACTTCACAGTTAACAGCCTCATCTACACCCGGGATGGGACGGAGGTGTAGGATGCTGGGGCAGTCGAGTGGCCAGCGCTGCAAAGGGTATGGGAGTTGCAGGTGTGTTTGGCAGCACAGAGGACCTTATGCTTTTGCTCTCAGCATTTCAAAGCGGACGCTTCCCAGGAGTTCTTCCAGGAAGACAGATCTTCTCACCTTTCAGAATAAGAACACCCCTTAAAACACCAGCAGAAGGCAGATGCAAATTCTTTTCTCTATCTTGGAAAACGTTAGGTGGTTTAGATGCTTGCTGTCTAAATTCTACAGGTGGAAGCAAACTGAATTAATGTTTTTCAGAGGTTTCTGATCCTGAATGTAGAATAATCTGTAACCATAAAGCAGTATCAAGCAAGAGCCAAGTGTAGACATCCAGTGAGTCTTAGAAGAGAACAGGAAAAAAAAAATGAAGAGATTTCTTATGAAGTGCCTTGTACAATGTACTAAACACCTCTTCTGCCAGCAATTGCCTCTGTAAGCCCTTGCTTTCTGCCCTGAACCTGCAATGTGCAGTGCACGGGGAGGGGAATACTCTGGGTAAACACCCACCCAAAACCTCCTCAACACCTGCAGGGGTTCGCTCTGGTCTTCCTGTGTATGGCATATTGTACAGCCAGGGCTGTGTTTTGTAAAACAACCTTTTTCCCCCAGCTTAGTACCAAAGATAACTCTAGCCATGCAGCTTTAGCAGGAGAGTAAACACTGGGTTATTTTTATACATATTTGTACGTAATGTAACTCTTCTGTACATATGTTTCTATGTGGTTTTATATTTGTAAATTATGCTCTGGAGCTGTACTTATTTATAATGTGTTTTAAACTTTGTTAAAGTTTATTTTACTTGGTTTCCCCTTCTTTTTATTTGTTTTGAATTTTTTGTTGGTTTTGTTTTTGTCTGTTAGTGTATCAATGAAACTTTTCAGACTGAACAGCTGTTGGGAATAAAACGTTAACAATTGTTAGATTTTTGCCTGGTGGTTCCTGAGTACCTTTGAGGTATTTTAAAACTCTGTGGGAGACAGGTTTTGCTTTCTCGTGGTTTGGGATAAAAGGGGAAAAGATTTATGAACAATTTCATCTGCGTAGTTATAAAAAAATGTGCTCTGGGCCCAAAGGAGACAGGGCTGAGGCTGATTTGCAGCCTCTCATAGTCTCACTGTGTGGAGTGGGCACTCTGTGCTTTTTTGTTTGCTTTTGGCAATGATCTGAATTACAACTGTCCTTTTCCAGCCTGGTTTAGTGAAAAAAATAAAGATAAAAGCTTGCAAAAGTAAGAGAAACGGAGCTGGTTCCAGCAGGGTGCTAAGTAGCTGGAGGTACAAGATCTGAGCTTGACTGCTGGCTTATCCTGGTTTTGCAAAACAGTTTTTCAGTTGCACCTGCTTAAAATGGCAAGTGAGTGAAGTGGGAGCAGTCAGGTAGTGGGCCAGGCTGAGCTCTCTGCTGGGAGTCCTTCCTGATTCATCCCATCGGGAAAGGAGATTTTATCCTAGAGCAGCCACTATGCAAAACTGTCCTCTCCCAACTCTTGCTTTTCCATGTTTGTTGGGTGCTGTGTGCAGCCAGAGAGCATAAATATAAATAACTCCGTGAGGAATGTAGCATCAATAATGAAGTTAAGCATGAAATTGCAGCTGTTTAACACAGACACATCTGCCATGATGTAAGGCCATCCCTTAAGGCTGTTCAAAAGACAAAATTTTTGGCCATGTAATCCAGCACCTCTTCTCTGGCTACCTGCAGAGCATACAGGGTAGTGCTGCAAGACCAGGTCACTGGCCTGATCCAAAATATAATGAAGCTGTGATGAAATGTCAGATGACTTCCATGTGCTCGGGATCAGGACCAAATACTTTCCCCAGCACTTTGTGCAATAGCTGAGACCAGTGGGTGGGTGGCAACTCCTTCCTCATCTCTCCCCCCCCTTCCCAGCACAGATACAATCTGCCTGGCTGTAGGGGTAATTCCTCCATGTCTTGATTTTTTTTAATTTTATCTCGGGTGATGTGGTGGTGGTGATAATGGGAGGGAAAAGGCAGACTGCATTTAGTCCAAAGCTGATGTGGACAATCTTGTCCTGCTTGGGTTCAGTGGAACAGCTTTATTTGGAGTTTGACTGCTGAGTTTGGTCTAAAAAGAGTGGAGGGATACCCCACACCTTAAGAAGACTGACAGCTAATCCTTAAGTAAGCCAGGAGCTGCTTAACCACTTATCAAAAAGTGACCATTGCACCTCCTTCTCCACTTGCCCATGGTCAGACCTTAGCAAGCAGTGGGCCAATGTGAGACACTTGCATGTGTTCAGCTCAGGTTCTCCCACCCAGATTTATTCCAGGGTTTATCCTCTGCCACTTTTGTCAGCTGTATGTTTCTGCAGACAGTGCCCATGAGCGTTTGCTCCTGAGGATCCCAAATCAGTGACAAATTTGTGTTTCCATGTGGTCACCCTCTGGCAGTATGTCCTCAGCAAATATCCCATGGCTCAACAGACCTTCTCCTGTCACATCGGATTGGGGTGGCAGAGCCAGAACCTGCCAAAGCAGAACCAAGGGGATGTTGTTGGGCTCTAGAGAGGATTTGGCAGATCTAACTGTCCCCAGTGCCCCTGTCCTGCCAGCACCAAAGCCCTCTCCCTCCACAGAAAGTCCCCCCTTAGCTGGAACCAGGGGCTGCAGCCCCTCCTACGGACACACCACCCCAAAGGCTGATGTGCTGTGATAAAGCTGCCTGCCCAGGGTACACTTGAGAGTAGATTTCAGCAAATAGACACCCTGTCTACAGAGAGGAGCCAAGTGAATGAGCTAATGGCAGCCTTTTAGATGTCCTTTTGTCATTAAAAGAAACTCTTCTTTTAGCAAACCTGGGGAGAGGGAGGGCAAGAGGATTGAGTTTAATGAAAGGCACTTAAGAGCAGCAGGGCTTTTGTCATGGGATTTGGGGATTTACTGTGATGACCCCATTGAAGGAGGAGGAAGACAAAGGCAATTAGCCAGCTGGTCCCACCCTGAGAGTCCCCACTCCCCTGTAAATGCCAAGGCCATGCCTGGGATGGGCAGTTCTCCATGACAATGAGTCTCTTCCCAGCCTGGGTCAGATGACAGCCCAGCAGCCCAGGGCATAGCAAGCTCCTAGGAAAGTAAGCTGAGAAGGGTCCTTCCCTCGGAGAGAAGCTCCAGCTTCAGGCTTCCATCCTCTCTGCTCTGGCAGCCATAGGAATTGCCCTATAAAATGATTTCTTCAGGCTTTGAGGGAGCAGTGATCTCATGGGGTGTAGCTGGCAACCCACAGATCCTGTTGCAGTCTCATCTTTGTTGGTTTTTCCATTCTTTCTAGGCAGCTAGAAAGATGCCATCTCAGCTAGCCAGGCTGATGCAGTGCAGCCATAACTGATGTGAAACCATGGGCATGCTCATGACCTGTGCTGCCCATACCCTATGATGCTCTCAGCCAGGGACTGTGGCTCTTCCTGAAAGAGGGTAGATTTAGATGAAATCTTAAGAAGAAATTTGTCCCTTTGAGAGTGGTGAGACACTGGCACAGGTTTCCCAGGGAAGCTGTGGATGCCCTGGATTCACTGGAAGTTTCCAAGGCCAGGTTGGATGGGGTTTTGAGCAACCTGGTCTAGAGACATGTCCTTGCTCATGTCAGGGGGGTTGGAACTGGGTGATCTTTAAGGTCTCTTCCAATACAAACCATTCTGTGATGATTCTGTGATTCCAGCTGGGGGTTGCACACAGCTCCAGCAAAAGGCAGTTCCTGCTCGACAAGAAGTAGTCCAAAGGCATTTCAAGAGATGCATTGGATCAGTAACACAGATGCTTGCTGGCTCCTACGTGTGGCACTTCTCCAGCATGGGGTCGTTTAACTTTGCTCAGTGCTGGCCTTACTGACATGCCAGCAGAGGTTCAGGCAGGCACCCACTGCAGGTCTGCACTTGAGCTACTCCTCAGTACAAAATCTTTGCCAGTACAGCTGGATCAGCCCAGTCCCCTAGAGGAGACCCAGCTCCCATCAACAAAGGAAACCCTTGTGCCAGTGAAGTTAAACCCCCCACCCCCAGCAACACCGAATGCATTGCGGGGTGGTGGGAGGGGATTCAAGAGGCAGAACACAGCATCCCTGCTGGGTTTCATCCCCCGCCAATTCCTTTGGAAATAGGGCTTCAGTTACTGCCACTGGCCATGGACTGTGGTTTGCATCTCTTCTGAAGGGGGAGGCTTTTGATTTGCTCCATCACTCCCCAAGTTCATGGAAGATGATCACAGTACGTTGTGCCTATACAGAAGGCTTTATTGCCTTTGTTAGGCTGATTGAGGGTGATTTTCCCCTGAAATCTTTAGGAATCGTTCAAAAGAGATAGAAATGTTCAAGGAAATTCCTCTGTGGATATCCTGCCCTTGCCCTCACTGTATTCTTGAGATAGAGCCACCAGCCCTGCAGGTCTCACCTCACTTTGAATGTGTTGTTGTACCTGGAGTCTGTCCTGCTCATCCATGGGAGGTGGTCCTGCTGGTCCCATTCTGATGGCACATATAAGAAGAGGGACAAAGCCTCGTTTTCTAGCTTGACCCAAGAGAGGCAAAATGAGAATCAGGCCTGGCTGATAGTACCTGGATGGATGATGCCTCAGCTAGAAATAGCTGTGTCAGGTGACGACTACAGTTGTGGGGATATTTCTGTTTCTCCTTAGGCTTTGGAAAATAAATAATTTAAAAAATTGTTTTACTGACCTGTTGGAAAATCCCTCCAAAACAGATTTTTATTTCCTGTTGTTTTTTGACATTTTTCTATTTGTTATGTTTTTCCATTCCCAGGATTTTTGAAAGAAGAAAAGAAAATCTGTCTTTGGCTTTGACAGTCTGATCCAACAGAGCCATTTTCTTTCTCCTTGGCAGAAGTCTCCATCAAGCTGAAGTCTCCCCCCAACTTCTTCTAAAAAGAAGCTTGATGGAATGTTTTTGACCAAATTACCAAGTGCAATATTCACCTGGGTAAGGTGACGAGAATTTGCCCCTCAAGGAATAACTGAAGTGTAATGTAAAACATCAAAGGTGTTATTTTTTTTTTTACCATATACCTGAGCTATCTCTGAATCATATCAAATAATCTTCTCATTTCATAACACCATACAATGCAGGCTAAAAGTGTATGTGATCTGCTTTGTGTACTGCTGAATGGATGATTAAACTGTCTAACCTGAGGGATATTAATCCAGGGCCTGCCCCAAACACAGTGAAGTCAGGGGAAAGACTCCCACTGACTTCAGAAGGCTTTGGAGCAGACCCATAATCAGCCAGGCTCTAATATACTTCAGGTGGTGTCTCCGAGACTGCCCGGGGACACATAAAAGGAGTTAAAGACTGCACATTTGTGAATTAAACATCACAGGTCTGATCCAGGCAATTGGCTGGAGGAGAGTGGAAGCCATCTCCCCCGCCTGCCCGGGCTCCTCGGATCATTTTCCTTTCCCTGCAGTCCATTGTGTCCAGGATTTATTGACAAAGCAAAGCTCTCTCCATGCGGCCTGTCCACGTTTGCAATAAACAGTGACAAATCAGGTCAGGACTGATGGTTAATCTGCCCTTGGACCCTTCAAGTGGTGCTGATTTTATATCTCATTACAGCACGGAGCGGAGCTGAGCTCTGCAGTTTCCCCCCGAGATGGGTGGGAGGTGGCAGAACCCACACCTCACCCTATCACTCTGAATAGTGATCTGAAAACACCCAGGGCTGGTGCCTCATCTCCAGAAAACTGGAGGGATTCAAAGCTAACACACAGCAGAACCAAGCTGGGACTTCCTCCAGCAATGCGAATGATACCCAGATAGGGACAAATTATATTGTGTATGGAGGGAAATTATATTTACAGATATAAAATTTTTTATATATAATATATTTACAGATATATACAGTTCTTCTGGTCTAGGCAATGGACATGTGAAGCTGCCAGGCAACAGGTTCAAAGCAGACCAGAGGAGGTGAAGGTGACTTGCTGGTTGTGGTGATGTGCTGGGGATCTCCTTGCTTCAGGAGGATGGAAGCTTGTAGGGAGGCAGGATGGGCTCATAGAAAAAAAAAACAGCAGGGATTAAAATGTAAAGATCTTGGGGTGCCTGAATTGCAAAGTGTTGGAGCGTGGGAATGTATTTTGGGGAAGTACCACCATCCAGGAGAGCCTTCCCTTGGCAACAACCCTCTGGTACTGTGAGACATGGAAATGGCTTTGACAGTCTGATCCAACAGAGCCATTTTATATTCCTTTATTTATAGTAGTGGAACTGAAATCATCATTTCACCTTTTCATCTTCATAGAAGCTGATGGAGAGCTCTGTCCAATCCTATTGATTTGCAAGAGCACAGAAGACACTCAGCTTGCTTCAGCAGCTCCCATCTTAAAGAAAAGCTGGTTAAATTAGGGCAGACAATTTGCTGTCTGTGGATGCCAATTGCTCTCCATCCAATGCAGAGGAAGTCTGGAGACCTAACTCAGGCCAAGATTTTAAACATCCCCCAGGGCAGGAATGCATGGATGTCTTCAGATGTATGGCATCTGCCACATACAGTCTTAAATCTGGTTTCAAATGGCACTATGGCTGTCAAGAATGAAGGAACTGAGGGAGTTTTCAAAAAAAGTCACCGGCCTAATCCATAGGTGAGCCTCCTTGGTCATGGGAGAGATATGGGATGAGAAAAGTCCTGCACAGTTTCCTTCTCCCATGCAGCAGCCTCTCAGCCTTTCTTTGGTTCACTCAGTTCTGAGAAGAGCCAGGGAATTTCTATAGGGTTGGGCTAGAAGTAACTTTTTAACCCTATTTATTGTATTCCTGTTCACTCACTGCCCTTTTCAGTGTAGGCACCTTCCAGCAGTGGCAACCTAATCAATACATCAATCTTTGGTCCCTCTTTCCTGCTGCAAGAACTGCTCAAGAAGTGTAAAACTTTAGTTTTTTCAGTGAAATTGTGTTTCCTGCATGTCCAGGCTGCTCTGCATTTCTTGTAGAAGAAGCTGTTTCTGGGTGGGGAGCCTGGCTGGAGATGGCAGGAGGGATAGATTGAGATCCTAGTGAAGACAATGTGAGTTTGTGGCTTTTCCACAAGTCAGCAAGTAAAAACAAACTGTAGTCTCTTCAGACAGAGCTCTCAGGAAAGGTAGGGACCATTTTGTCCCTGGTTGCATGTAAAGCCCTGTGAGCTACTGGAGAGCTACTGGGTTTGGTAGCCAAGGGAGTCTGTGCCTAAATGTGAACATAGATGTTGTCAGAAGATAATGAGAGCTATCATACTTTGGTAGAGAAAAAAATTACTGTCTTCTTCCTCTCCAACATCTACATCTACTCCTTGGCAGCACAACAGAGAAGCAGACCTGACAACAAAGCAAGGAGACCCTTCACAGGATCAGGGAATGCATTTATTATAGTTGAACATGGGATTGTGTTTAGTTTCACTGTCCCTGGCAAGGAATATGTGAGCAGTGGGGAGATTAGAGCAACGAGCATGTAATGAATGTTAAGGTCATTTATCATAACTGAATGCTGTTTCTTTCCAGGCAGCAGCTGCTTGTCACAGTGTGAAACCTCATTCCCTACCCTGGAAAGGTGACAAAGAGACAAGTATGACCAAGGAACTGTTACTGGTTCCATTTTACTGCAAGGGGTCAAGGAACATCATGGGAAAGTGGTTTGCTAAAGGTCACACAGTACTAGAGCAGAGTTAGGTGTCAAATCCATACTTCTGCTACAAAACTGTCCCTGCTGAGTCAGCCTGAAGCACCCTGGCATGACTCCAAACTTACCATGTCTTGGTGCTATCACAGGAAAGCACAATGGATCACAACATTTCTTGACTAAACCTTATTTATAGCCACTTTACACAGGATCACGGGTTCTGCTGGGGGAGCATTGCTCCTGCCCAGGGAATCCAGTAGTATTTAATTTTTCTCCTTCCAAATCCCACAGGTCACCTGCACAGCCAGAGACTGGTTCTCTCCCAGGAGATTTTCACAAAGTGTAAGACCTGTTCTTAAGCACAGGACAAATGGAAATGTGCTAAACCTGCCAGAAATAACACCAGCAGCTGGGGAGCTGCAGTGACCAGAAACTTGTGATCCATTTCCATGCATTATAAACCTGCCCAGGTTTTCTAGCAGCAGTGTTAAGAGAAAGTCTTAAAAGAAAGGGTTAAAATGTGTTGTGAGCTGAATCCTGCTCTGGTGATCTGATAATCTAATTACAGCAGTTCAGGTCCCTTCTCTACCCCCAGTGCAATCATGTTTGCATCCAGGAGTGATATGGATCTGATTCCACCCTGTTTGAGCTCTCTCCAAGCAGCAGCCTCGCTCCCTGCAGAACATGTGCTGCTTGCACTTGTGCACCTCCAGCTCCAGGAAGCTGCTGCCATGCACCAAGACCATCTGCTTTCCCTCTTCCCGGGGGCTGGGGGAGCTTTTTCCCCAGTTTTTCCACTGACAGAGGAGCTCCTGACCTCTTGCTTGATGGAATGTTTGGGGTGTGGGGGTGCTGCTTTGCCCCTTACCACTGGCAACCTGTTTCCACCAGGAGAAAGTGCTGCTGCTCAGTGCCTCTGCAGGGAGAGTGCTGGAAGCAGGAGGAGGGATGACTTCTGACTGTCCTCAGAAGTGGTCAATGGCCAAGACGTTGTGACTAGATCCTTATTTATTAGGAGCTGTTGGTTCATTGAATCGTAGAAATCATATAATCATAGAAAATTAGAGGTCTGGAGGGGGCCTTGAAAGATCATCTAGTCCAATCCCCCCTGCAAGAGCAGGGTCACCTACAGCAGGTTCAGTATAAGTTTAGTAAGTAATAAGTTTAGTAAGTAATAAGTTTAGTAAGTAATAATTTAGTAATAAGCTCAGTAAGTCTAGGAGAACATGTCCATTTGCAGCAGGGGAAGTGCCCCAGCTCACTTCATGTCAGACATTTCACTGCATAACTCCCAGGACTCCTCTGACCATACAGAATGTGTTTCCTCTGCTTCTTGCAGGGCTTGGACACCTCACTCACTTTATGGACACCCACCTGCAGACACGTACGATTCAGTGTCTCACCCACAAGCTGCATCCTGCCCTCCCTGCCCACCTAAATGTCTGGCTGTCTGATCCTCACCAAAACTCAATTCTTTCTAAGAGTGGGATTAGTTTCACCAACTTCAGGTGTTTCCAGCACAGGTGTCTACATCTGACCTAATCTCTGTTTTCTCTCTTGAGCTGAAGTAGGGAAATCAGGATGATGCACCTATTTCTGGTTTTTCGTTTGTTTTGAGGTCTCCTTGAGGACTGGAGTTCAATTCCTTGCCTGCAGGACCACAGATCCCTTGAAAGCCACCAAGGACATGGAGGGCAGAGACCCAAATTTGTGCCTCCCCCAGGGAAACAGTTTTGATTCAAGCAGCCCTGGTGATCAGCCCATGCTGCTGCCTGCCCAGGCAGTGAGTTGGAAGATGTGGAGGGAGAGAGGGGTTAAGTGAGACAAGGCAAACCCATCAGGAAGAATTCATTCCTTTCCCTGCCCATAGAAGAAGTCTTTTTTTCTTTCACTGTAACACCTAGAGAAACCACTGTGTTTGTCTAATTGTTGAAGGAATGAGGCCAAGTCCCTCTTCTGATGTAAATCCCCCTGGATGCATCCTGCTATTCACAGTATGACAACTTCATTGGCTCTGAAAGCAGCGCAGGGGCCACGCTGGGTCCAGGTTGACTGACTGACACTGAGAAATATAATTCAATAGCTCTGATTGTTAAATGCTGCTCAAGCAGTGAAGAGAAACAGCCTACATGGTTTCTCCTAACCAGTCAGTCACTCTGGTTGTGTTTCACAGGGAGGACATGGGAAGGTTTATCTTCTGAGCCATGCAGGCTTTCTACCTGTGCTGCTGCTTGGAGTCCACCACCACCACCATAGGAGGTAAAGGCAAAGTCTCCCTTCAGTCTTTCCAGGGGTCCATAGGGGCAGAAGGTCCTCTGTGTTTTCTTCTCCTCGAGGTTTTCAACAGAGGGAAGGGAGAGCCCCCAAAACATCCCTTCACATTGTGTTTCCAACACCTGACTGGTCCAGAAAAATCAGGACTAAGTACACCAAATCACGTTCAGCCTTAAATCCTGGCCAGGTTTACAAAGATTTTCCAAAGCTTAACTACATTTCTAATTGTGCCACCACCTGTATTGAAATGTACTGTATGTGTTAATCTCAAATTCTTTTCTCTTTCCACAAGCTTTTCAAGTTTTCCTGCACTCAGGCAGTAAATCCAATTAGGTCCATGGGTGTTAGTAGGGAGCCAAATTTATTTTTCAACCCCAGACTTTTTTTTCCTTTTTCTTTTTTCCTTTCCTTTCCTCATTCCCTTCTCTTCTCTTTTCCCCCCAAACCCCTCCAGTAGTTGCAGCAGTTCAGCCACTCTGCTCCCCTGCACGTTCCCCTTTCTGGTGTAGGCTGAAACTGCTGGAGGTAGAGGTGGGGCAGGGATGTTTGATCTCATTTCACTTAAAACTCTTCTACTGAGGGCTGATCCCCCCACGCACACCTTCATCTTGAAGAGCATCCTACTCCTTCAATGCTCTGCGGGAAGGAACAGGCAGAGTAAAGTAATACCTGTTGTTAGTAGGGCTGGTGGGATGGGTCCTGGAGCAGGCTGCCATCTCCCCAGGGTATAAAAACTGTAGCCTCCTCCAAAATAAAGGTGAATGTGATGGCACTGCTTTTAGAGAGTTTGTGCAGTTCATGCTTCAAAGCATGTTCTTGTTCCAGCTGAGGATAAAAAGCTCACCGGGGGCATAATTTTTCCTGTGTCTCCTGCTGATGAATATCTCAGAGCTGCCTGTGTTGTCCCCAGTTTTTTCCTATGAGGGCAGAATTAGGCTGTGAGGAGCATCCCAGTCTGTAGCCTTTTGTCTTCCCAAAAAGGAATGAAAGGGAATTCTGCAGTGACTGGTGGCATAAACCAGAGAGGCACCTGGAGAAGGTTTGTGTGCAAGGGACCTGTAAAGATGAATTGGGTGTGAGGAACATGCACTCCTGGAGCTGTCAGGCAGACTGCAGGATTGTCTTTGATGCACTTGCTGGGACATAAACAAACCCTTCCTTTGTGTCACTGTAGAGCTTTTTTGTTACAAACACTGAATAGTTTCCTCCCAAAACGTTTTGAACATCACTACCCAGAAGCAGCAGGTCAGACTTGTTTCCTGCTGTCCACCTCCATGCCCTGGGAATCATCTATTCTTTTTTAAAACCCTCAGGTCTCAGCTGCAGGAGCTGACATGGGCACCCCAGCCCACCCAGCAAGCTGCCCCATTCCAGACATCTTCAGAGGACTCACAACCTTCTTGGTGTTGAATTACCCACAGGACAACAGAATCATGATGAGAGAAAAGAGCAGCTGAAAGGATTGAAGACTGGAAGCATTAAGCAGCAAAATTCTCTCTATGACATGTCCATGGTAGGGTTGGATTTAAAGTTGAAGAGCAGAGAATTAAATGCCCTTGCCCCTGCCCACTTTAAAGGCAGTAAGTGTAGCAGGGAAGGCAGGAATGGTCAGAGAGTCACAGAATCCTAGACTGGTTTGGGTTGGAAGGGACCTTTAAGATCATCCAGTTCCAACCTCCCTGCATGGGCAGGGACACCTCCCACCAGACCAGGTTGCTCCAAGCCCCATCCAACCTGGGCTGGAACACTTCCAGGGATGGGGCAGAAACAATGTCCCTGTGCATCCTGGGCCAGTGTCTCACCAGTCTGTCCCCAAGATATGAAATGGTCACCCAGTCCCATCTGAGCACAGATGTGGGACCTGGAGCAAATGGTTCTAGGTTTGGTTCCTGTAGTACCATCAACCTCTTCCTTGAGAAGATGCCCAGTGGAGGCCTCCCAGAGATGAATGATGCTTCTTCAGGCTTTCCTTCTCCAGCAAGTTGAATGAGGATACTTGGACATGGAAAAGACAAAGACAGCTGTGAAAAAATTCAGAGAAGACCAACAAAGAAGCTAAGAGAGTGAGAGACATAAAGAGTATTGTAGTGTGAGACGCAGCATGGGGACAACCCAGAAACATGAGCAATACCTGGAGGTATGAAGAGTCAAAGGACAGGGAAGAAATACAGAGGATTGTGTTGTTGAGTATGAAAGTAAATGCAATCAGCTAAAGTGCCATGGTTGCCCTCCAGGTCCTCCATCTCCAGTATTTATGAAAATTTTAAGCTAGTATTTGCCAGAGACACAAAATCACCTACTCAGAGAACACTACAGGTTTCTGAGGAAGAAGTGTGGTTGCTCCTAGTTGACCAAATCATGAAGACACTTGACATCACCTCACTTAAAAGCAGCCTGTGATGTTTCTCCAGCAGATTTCTGGGGGCCCATGTCTGGGCAGAGGCACTGATTTCATTTCACCCACTTCTGCTGCACCCACTCTGAGCACAGGAGCCCTTACACCAATGAACCACCGTGTTTTCCAAAGCCCAGGTAATATGCTTCATGAGGATCCATCTGCTTTCCTGGCGAGTGCTTTTCTGGCCTGCTGTATCAGGGCTTTGCAGAAGATGGGACATGATAATCTTTTTTCCCCCTACATTACAGGAGGAAATTCTTGTATAAGCAAGAAGAGCACTAAAAAGCATTGAAATGACTGTCAGGGGAGGATGTAAAGTGGTAAGTTCAACAGTTGGTTGTGAAGGTGGCATTATTCAGAGGGGTTTTTTCCCGCTTTCTGGCTCAAATGAGATGATATTCTCTCTGCCTGCCCAGTGCTGGACAACTATGGGGACAGCACCTTCCTTCTGAAATTTCATACTGAGCATAGATGTCACCCCACCCAAATGCACTCAGCTTGATCTTTGGCCAAAGCTGCAAGAAGTGGGTGTCTTGTCTCTAACCTGGACCTTTCTTGGAGTCTCTCCAGAAAACTCCAAAGCTTTGTGTTGACTCCACACTGCAGGGTGAATATCCTCATTGAAGTGGATCTAGGAAAGGTAAATTCCCCTTCAAAGCACTGGGGGTGCCAGGAGGAGTTCAATCCAGCTTGGCCAACGATGCTGTGCTTGCAAGTCCCAGAAATTTGGACCTTGGCCTGGCATAGGTGGCTACCATCCCAGCAAAGTTGTTCAGATACCAAACAACCACATGAAGAACTCTGAGCATCCTGAGATCCCTACAGGCTGGATGGATAAGGAACAGAATAATTGCCTTGCTGGGATCAGACCAATACCCAGCTCTCAGTCATTATAATCTCCTTTATGAGAAGCAGGATTTCTGTCCTCTTCCCTGTCCCCAGCTTGTTTTAATTTGGGGTATTCTTGTGAGCATGGATAGCCAATACTCTAAAATCCCCTCAGGTCTGGACAAGAGTGACATCTAATAGAGAGCCCAGCTTCACCTGTATGGAAAGACTTTCCTTCCCTTGTGTTCAAATGTCTTCCCTTTGCATTTGTGATAACCTTCCTCTTCCCCTGCATTATGCAAGTTGGTGATATACCAACAGACCTAGTTTTACACCCTGGCATGGCTGTTTTTCTGAAAACTCTTCCATTTAACAGCACAAGAACATGTGCTCCATGCCTATGGATGGTCTCAGAAGAGCAACGAGAGCCATTCCAAGACTTTTCATTTGCTTCTGTAGTGTGATGTGGTGAGGAAGGGACACCTGGTGGTCTGCAGAGCTTCTTTGCCTGGGAGAATATCAGTGGCTCCATCAGTACTGTGTTTGAGTGAGCCAGTCACGAGCATGTGTTGAACCTCTTCTTGGGGGGAACTGCTCCCCCAGTGCCTGATACCTCCACACTGCACTCATGATCAACCCTGGGGGTTAATAATAGAGCCTCCTGGTTTCATCCACTCTCTGCCAAAATTGCTTCCTTTCTGCAGCCACAACAGATCCTGGTTCAGTGGAGGAGCCACTGCTACCCCAGGACCCTACTTGAATTTAACTGAGATTCATGTTGGACGTCCCTTTTTGGTGGGTTACCTCAAAGGTGACTCTGCCTTATTCCCATGAAGCATAGTCCTAGCTGTCATATACACCAGTTTAAGCCCTGAGGTCATGACAAGGTGGCAGTGTAGTGCCATCACCATCCAAATATTCTGTGGCAGGATAATGGCTTGGCCACTATCAATCCACACAGGAACATGTGACCTAACCTGGAGATAACCTGAACAAGCACCACGATGGCTGAGTCCCCACATATTCTCCTGCTCCCACGTCCTGCCAGCACAAACACGGATAATCCCCAGCTCATGCTGGTCCTTCAGAAACCACTTCATGGGCTTGAGTTTAAGCTCTGCTTTATGACCAAAGGAACACAATCCTTGCAAAGCCCCAGCAATCACAGTACACGGGGGCAGAATTGATACATGTGGGCTTTTTCTATCACTCAATTAAGTGGTCAGTTTATGCAACGTGCCGTCTTTTTGAATCAAAGCTGGGTCACTGTTAGGCTGAGGTAACATTAATTATTTTTCCGCCTGTCGGATCCCATGAAAAGGATGTGAAAACGGCCTGTTTATGAAAGAGTGCAGGCAAAGGCTGTGAGCTGATTATGTCAAACATATTCAAAGCTTCCTCTGCAAAAGGGATTGTGATCAACAAAGCATAGCCCACACCTGCACCCATTTCACAATGAAAGCTGTTAGGGCCATGAAGCTATTGGGGGAAAAAGAGAGGTTGAGTTAACCCTTTTGGAGAAGGGGCTTCTCCACTGGAAGAGTTACACATGCACACACGAAGTTGCTTTTCTCATTCCCTCAAGTGGATGAAAACATCAGAGCCTCCCCGTTTTCTCCTGCTCGTTGCTGGTCTCCAAGGGAAGTTGCAGAAAGGAGGACTCTGTGCTGGAAGAGCAAAAAAGCAGTAGAAGCTCAGACATCAGTCCCCAAAGAAGTTCTGTTCAGAGCAACCCCAACACCTTCAGGACAAGTGACTATCACTCTGTTGGAGCCAGACCATCTCCTTAATAAAAATGTAGCTGCTTGGAAGTCAGGAAGAGATGTTCTCTCATAGAAAGATGGAACTACATCTTCATTGCAGGGCACTTACCCCATCTTCTTGCACATCTGTCGGTTATCCTGCAGCTGGTTAAGATGGTCTCTATTAATAATTGAGCCTGGCTGGGGCAAGCAGTTGGACTAGACATCTCCTACAGTCCTTCCAGCCTAGGTGAAGGCTGTGATATGCAGAGCTGTGTCCTCTGGAATCCCCATCAGATTCATGAGGCTGAGACCAATCTGGCTTCTGCTGCTCTCAGAGGGAACACAGAGCAATGTGCCACCACACCTCTGCAGTCTTAGCACCTCTTCTTCCCTCTCTGATTTGGGGTGGCAATTCTAAGGGAAATGGAGTTACAGCAAGTGTGGCCTCCTTTGGAAGTTGGTGGTGAACACCAGCCAGGTCACAGTGCAAGCTCAAAAGGTAAAACAGGAGTATTCACCTGGTATCTTTCTGCACCCCAGGAACTGTGCCAGGGGAGAGCTGAATGCTCAATCATTGCCCACAGAAGCCCAGTAGATGCCCAGAAATCCTTCTCTTTGTTGCTACTAGAAGGTCACAATCCCACCTGGATGGGTATCTCCAGTTCACCCTGTTGGCTAATGTGGATGAGCTCTACATGGGCAGATGAACCCTATGACAAACTCCCTGGAAGTCAACTGAAGTCAACTATTGCATGAGAGAGGATCCACCACAGGATAAAGATGATGCTAAAACTTCAGGTTTCAGAGAATTACAGAATGGTTTGGGTTGGAAGTTACCTATAAGATCACCCAGTTCCAACTCCCCTGCCATAGGCAGGGACACCTCCCACCAGACCAGGTTGCTCCAAGCCCCATCCAACCTGGCCTTGAGCACTTCCAGGGATAGGGCAGCCACAGCTTCTATGAGAAACTTGTGCCAGTGTCTCACCATCCTCACAGGAAAGAATTTCTTCCTCAGATTTAACCTAAAGCTCCCTTCTTTCAGTCGGAAACCATTCCCCCTTGTCCTATTGCTAAATGCCCTTGAAAACATTCCCTCTCCAAGTTTATGTTCATGCTTCCTGTGGTTCAACAAATTTTGTTGGCTCTATCCTCTAAATCCTTTCTGGCTCCTGTGACAAGCCAGTATTGTTTTAAGGGGAGATCTGGGACAATTCTGTGAACCAGCAGAACTTCTACTGAATAATATTAGAATTCTGCCTTAACAAGGATGCTATAGACTAATTGCATTTGTTCTAATTAACACTCCAGAGGGGACATCTAGAAATGCCCTGCTAAGCATCATATATTACAAAGCAAGATTAAGGAAAATCTCCTCCTGACTCTTTTCAAGGCTTAAGTTTTCCCCGATTATTTTATATCATGATGGCAAAAACCTGTTCCTCCTGTAAGTATTAGGATGATTCCAGAAATATTTTCCCATCTGTGCTTATTTGAAATAATGTTGGTATAGCTGTACCCTGAGCATGGAGCAAAAGTAATTACAGATCACAATAAACCTCTAAAACTGATATTTTAATATCTTCAGGTCAGGCTTCGGAGTCTTTAAAGATAAAATGCTATAAAAAGCCTTGGCTAAATGGGTTGCCTGAGTTGCAGTCCTTGGTTGGTTGTAATCTACTCTCTGGGCCCTGTTAATTGGAAATGAGTAAGAAAGTAGGGCACGTCACAAAGAGGTGTCAGTGACTCCAGGTATGGCAGTGAGCAGGTCATTTTCCATTATCAAATGTTCTAAAAGAGACTTTAACTTGGTTTGGAAACCAATGATCAAACAAAATCTCAAAATACTTCATCTGGAAATCCTCATAATTAGCATGGAGCAAGGAAAAGTGAGTTTGGTAAACACAAACTTGGCTTAGAAACTGTTCTTCATTGGTATGAGCAGCAGTTTTTTGTAATAATTTTTGGTTTTTTCTTCAAAAATAGGTTTGGTTTGTATCTGTCGATAATTTAAATCCATTCCTTCAACAATTTAAAATAGGCTCAAATATTTAGAAGGAACAGAGAATGTGACTACCTTAGATGAACAAATGCTGAACCTCTTTCAATGACATAATGCACGTCATGTTATAAATGATGGAGAATAGTCACAATTTGATTATAATTCCATATAAATACACTAGAACTCTCTAAAGTAGTTGTGAGGGTCAGTACAAAAATCAGACTATGGCTTTTTGCACAATACTTGGTTCAGTCATGAATACACTTCTTTAGAACACCAGAGCTTCCCACTTGCAGGCAATTCTCTTATTTCAATTATTTAATTCTGGTTCTGGAGTTAAAAGATAGAAAGCCATCATCTCCCTGGAAATAACACCTTAAAAATGCTCATAAATTGAAACTCTCAGCATGCAGACATATTTTCAATATTTTCTGTGTTTTCATGCTCAAAATAGTTATTCAAGATGAAAATATTTGATTCTGATTTTGATTTTTTTTTCTTAGGAAAAAAATGTATTTTAAGCTGCTAATTTCTCTGGTGTTACTGATAATATAATTACTGACAATAATAATTTTAAAGGGAGACAGTGGCAAGATAGAACCAAACCAGCTTCAAAAGGGACTTGGGAATTACTGTGGAAAAATGCAGAAATGAACTCTGTCTGCAGAAATATTTCTGTTTTCAGGATCTATCACTGAAAAACAAATCTCTTCCCTGACTGACAGCAGATGCTGATCCCAAAGGCCCTGTTGGTCCCCAGCAGCCACTGCAGATTCTCTCTCTCCTGCAGGTTGGACTTCACCCACTCCAGGCACTGGGAGGTTGGTTTGGAGACTACTGCAGCATTGCACCAAAGCCTCCTGAGCACTCAGTCCTCTGCTACACCTGGAGACTCATTTATTCTCCTGAGGAATATTTCTGCTGCTGGAGAACCTACTGAGGTGCAGCATGCTTGGGGGCCAAATAGGTGAGGCTCATCTGATCAGAGGAAAGTGTCTGCCCAGCCCTCTCCTCCACCTGAGCCAGCCCCCAGGCTTCTCATCAGGGGAGAGAAACTGGATTTCTCAGGGCCTGTCTCCATTGCTCTTTAATTCAACATCTGCATCTGACTGATGAAACACGTTCTGCTTTTCTTTGTTGTCTATGGAGGTAGAAAGGTGGGGTGGACAGCTCAGAAGCAGACATCTACCATACAGACATCTGCAATTAGGCAAGACGAGTCCTGACTATATCCACAACTGATACGGCTGCTCCTCTCCCTTTTCCTTGGAAAACCACTGAAACATCAGCCAACCAGGCCAAGAGCAGGAAAGCTCCTCAGTAACTGCCCACCACATTTACCTCTTCAACATCTGGGACATCAGAACTGAAGTGAGAACTCAGCCCCTGTAACAGCAAAGATGCAGGAATGCTGGTGTGGCTACATCTGAAGCTTCAGCAGAGGGGCAATCCAGATAAATTTAACTGAGGCCACTAACAGGATAACTATTTCTGGATTTGACATCTATGTACTCCATTATTCATCTCCATGTGCTACCACACCCTTGAGGAACACTGTGAACCCCTCACAGCCTTGTCCAGAAACACCAGTGACCCTATCCAGGTCCAGTAACCAGTAACTGGACACATCCAGTAACCCTGTCCTCAGTCTAGGGCTGGACAACTCTGATATCCCAGCCCAAGTGTGATTCAGGAATTTACTCCCACAGCCATCTTCAGATTGCTTGGCTGCCAAGATAGCACCAGTGTCTCCAAGGGGAGCAGAGAACAGACAATTACCTGTATTAGCTGTATATTACCTGTATTACTTGTAAGCTCTTCCTCCTGTGCATCCCCCTTACCCTGCTCAGTGATGGTGCTTTTCCATGCCATTTTGGGATTTGCTTTTTTTTAATTGGAGTTGGGTCCCCAGCAGGCAGGGAGTGGACTCAAAAACTGACTGCTTGCTTATCTTTGGATTTCACCCTGGAGGTTTAGCTTCTCCACCTTATTTGTATTTCTTCTTTTTCCACAGCTTTCTCCGACATCTCAAGTGGCAAATGTCACGACTGTTCAGAGGAAACACCACCAGGTCATTAAAGGGACTTTCCCTCTCCTCCAAGGGCTTGACTATTAATGTATTAATTAAATACATGGAAAGATACACAAGAGATTATATCCAGAGGAATAGCAGGCAGCCAAACCCAAACTGATTTGTGTGTTGTGTGTGACATATGGCAATGTAAGACAAGATCTCTGGCTTATGGGCATTTTGGCAAGACAGGAGATGCATCCTCTGGCAACACCTGCTGTTTGCACAGCTCCCATTTCTGCTGCTCTGTCCTGGTTTTTCTTTCATGTTTCATCTTCAATGAGAGGGCCCAGTCTTTCCTGGCCAGTTGTGACTTAGACATTGCTTAGACACCTTCCCACAGCTGAGAGCCACACTGCTTCAAGTTTTGCCAGGGATAAAGCATCTCAGAGGACAATTTGGTCACATTTTCCCAGGCTGGAAATGAAGGCAGTGATACTTACCACTTTTATCCACCTCAAAGGGTAGTGTGAGGGCCAGATAGTATTTTAAAGCACTGTCTAGTTGTTGGGTATTTTTCTTATCATCAGGAAAATGAAGAGCACAAGGGCAGACAGTCTGGCTCAGGTCACCCCTCTGCCCAGACCAGTTGTCTGTCTCCAACAGGGCCAAGAACAGGAGCTCAGGGAAGGGCTATCAGGATAAGGAAAGACCCTGTCTACCTCTCCGTAGCTCTCACTTGTTTCCCACTAAGCTGGAATAATAATAAAGGATTTATTATTCCCTTAACTACCATTCCCTTTCTCTTTTCCTCCCCAGCTCCCTGGAAATGACAGGGAAGGCAGGAGATGTTTGATGTCAATGGGAAGAGCAGATCTCAGTCAAAGGCAGTGGGGCAAACACTGCTTCCTACAACCAGGAAGGGAATGGAAATTTCCATGGGGCAGCTGCTGCTCATGAGTCCCACCAGTCTTGCCTGCAAACCCTCTACCTTTGATTCCAGGGTCTCTACACAATGGACTTTTTATGCATCATTCTGCCTTTGATGACTCCTGCCAGGTTATTTCTCTTATCTGACGTAGGAGAGATCTAACAGGATCAGTTAGCTAGCTCCAGGGTAGGTTCTTTGAAAAGCAATGATTTAACAGGGCTTTCTTTTACCTGCTTTTGGGGTTCTCCAAGATTTCTGGTTTATCCAGCTCTCTGAGACACAGCAATGCCCTCAGAAATGCCCAGGCCAGGCTTGGTTAAGATGCTGACACAGCCTGACCCACAGCTCTAATTCCTGTCTCAGTGGTACCACACATCTCTCCTTTTGTCTTCCTCAAAGCCTCTGTGATGGTGGATGGAGAATTGATCTCAGCTGAGCCAGAGCTGAGTGCTGATAGACATTCAGATGCTCAGCTGGCCAAAGTTGATCCCAAAGCTTCGTATTTTACTGGGATGAAGGGAAGAGCAACCATCCAAGGTGGGTGATGATGAACCAGGCCCCCACATTGAGAAGGACACTCCTGGGAGCCTCCTGGGAGAATCAGAGGGACACAAGCCTGAATGTTTGCAGCAAGAAGGAACCATCTCATGGGAAACCCTGGCCAGTGAGAGGTCCAGCTGGAGAAGCTGAGATGTGAAACCAGGGCCTTGTGGCACTGTCACAAACAGAGTGGCTCATGAAGGGGCTTCATGCTTGAGCAGACCCAAGCAATTCACAGCCAGAGCTATCAAAGCAATGAGCCAGCAGCTTTAACACGCTGTCTGAAAGCATGTTCAGAAACTTGAACACAAAATTTTAATGTTCTGCTGTATCACTACAGACTGACCAACAGTGATGTTTTACATTTACACACTACCTTCCACAGCAGAGGCTCCCATGGGGGAAGGTCTGGATTGACTTTAGGGGGTAATGGTGTGATGGAAAATGTACACACAGGGACACAGCAGCTCAGTGATGTAATATTCTGCTCTCCTTCCAAAGCTGGAAATGTTCTAATGGAGGAGGATATGATTTTACCCACTATGGACACAGCATAGTGTTCACCAAAGTTACTGTCTATGCCTGAGCTGGGGCTCTCCCTGCAGCCAGAACCACCCAAATGTACCTTCACTTGTTCACAGAGACTTCTAACCAGAGTATTCAAGATCTTCACAGACTTTTTTTTTTTTCCACTGAGAGGTGGAGAATCAGATACCATCATCTTTGAAATTATGTCAGGGCCACAATTCCATTGAAGCACCTGATTGGCCTTGAAATCAATTTCTATTGGGATTTAAGTGACTTGCTCAAGGTGACATAAGAGGCCCATGACAGAGCAAAAGAAAAGTTCACAAAGATATCCTTTCCCCTCAGATCCCATCCAGTCTAGTATGGGATTGACAAGATGAGACCACAGGTGGAAGAGACATGAAATTCAACACAAATCCATCCCCTCCTGCCCCATGTCCTGCTTTCATTGAGGAAAAGGATCAAGATTTTTAAATTTTTCCATTGTTAGCTGGTGTGACAGAGCTGTCTGGCTCCAGGTGCCATGGCACAGACGTCCTTAGAGACGACAATGGTAGATGGAAAATGGAAATTCAGGAAGAAGTGTATTTTGGGGCATGGATTGGTTACTCAATAGGCAGTCAGTTGTGTAAGCAAAGCTGCTGACTGGAAAACTCCCCTTACCCTGAGAACCAGAGATGGAAGTTTCAAGACAGACCCACAGTTAGTGTAAGTTTCTGTGACTGCCCCAGCCCATGGAGACCAACCCAGAATCCCCCAGGGGTTGGGGGTGAGGAAGAAACTTTTCCTACTCAAGAAGCTACTCTGGTGATGGGTCCTTTTTGAAAGGAACAGGTGGGGGGTTGTGTCCTCACTCTGCTTCTGAACTCTGTGGGCATGAGAGGCAAAGAAGCTCAAGAAGTGGGCCCACATGAACCTCCTGAGGTTCAACAAGGCCAAGTGCAAGGTCCTGCTCCATGGTCAGAGCATCCCTGGCACAGGCCAGGGGATAAATGTCACACACCCAGAAAGGTCACCATCCAAACCAAGGGAAGGCGATGGACAAGACCATCAATCAGCTGCAAGAAAGCTGAGAGGAGCTCCAGTACCAGGACAGCTGGAAAGTCCTTCATGGCAGGAAGGGGTCCAGGCAGGAGAGAGGGAAGGAAGGTGATGGGGGGAGAGAGTGTCTGTGGGAATACCACAGGGCCTGATGGGGCTGCCCATCTGCTGCTGCCATTTGTCCAGATTGGAGCTGGTGATACAGCAAAGATCATTCTGTATTTTTTGTTAATCAGAGTCTTCCTTTGGTTCCCATATAGGATTTATTTCAGATCTGATGCCAGAGGATATTCGATACAAGATCTAAACACCTCTGTGTGTAAATTCATAATGCTGTCTGTGCTGGAACACGTTGCATGGCTTTGAATCTTGCCGTGTGTTGGTGCCATCAGATATACCTCAATGCAATCAAATGTAACACGCCCAGCTACAGAAAAGATGTGACAGCTTTCCTGTAAAGCTCACAGAAAACTAGCCAAAAGGGAACAAAACCCCATTTGGCAAAGCCTCAAACAGCTCAGAGGAAACTCAGAGTCTGTATTGCGTATGTACTCACAGCACCCAACACAGAGGGTAAGGAGAGACTGCTCTGAGAGGAAAGGGAAAGGAGGCTCTGGCAGCAAGGAACAATAGATAGCACTGCTCCTGATCTTTCCTGAGATTCACATACTGCTCCGAGGCTGGGAACATCTCTTCTGGGTTCACCTGCCTGGATCAGGAGACTCTGCATTGCCTCCCTTCCTGCCCAGTGAGTTGCATTATAACCCCTAAGCTTTAAAACCTTTTCTTACATGGGGCATCTCACAGATACTCAGAGCTGCCCTATACAGCCTTAGGAGTCTTGTTGTCAAGCAGGAAAGGCAGTGTGTTAGCTGTACCTCCCAGCTGGGCTGTGTGCAGCTGCTGCACCCAGAGCTGAGCTGGGCTTCCCAGCCATGGCCATGGGCAAAGTCTCTGGCACTGGGGATGCTGGATCTCTGAGGTGTTTCAGAATGGGTGTAGTCATCTGAGTTTCTTCTGTCCGAAATTTCTGCCTTCTCTGGAGACGTTTGGTCACTGGTGGAGGGGAGAGCTTCTGTAGAATAAATATAGAAATCTACCTATGCAGAAATATGGCTACTCAAAATTTTCTACGGATTCCAGATCACTTCAGTTTCCTTTCCCCTCTTTCCAAGAATGCTTTCATGTGGCTGTCCATCAGTATATCCCTTGCACAGGCCTTGAGGTTTGTGATGGAGCAGGGTACCTTCAAGCAGGCTCTTGATTAGACAGCAGGATGGGGGACATCTATTAAAAGCCAGTTGCCTTTGCATGGTTTCCTGTACACTTTCAGTGTGCACAAAATGGACTAGATTGCCATAGCATATTTTCCTGTTCAAGTTCAGCATCTTCCCAATGATTAGTACACAGAACATGAAAATACAGAGGTGACACCCTAAAACCTGCCCAGTGCATGTGAGGACACAGCCAGCATTCTGCAGTGGTTTGGTATCTCCTTCATACAGGTCCAGTACCCCCTTACATGGGGAAGCCCATGGTCATTTTTCATGCCTGGCCCTATAAAACTAATTCAATTAGTTGTGATTGTGTCAAACCTGCACACAACATTTTTTTGAGATGAACTACAGAACTCTCTCATCCATCACAGTGGTCAATGGGATGTCTGGCACCTGACTTCACATTTAGATGTTCAAGAAATTTGTCTTGCTATTAATATGGATTTCTGCTTCATGATGGAGCATGGGCCTTGTCATAGGATTCCTTAGCATTTTTATGGGCATTATCTTGCAAAATGCCAGTGTCACTGAAGCTAGTGTAGAGTGGAATGGTCATAGGAAGAATGGGTCCTGTGTGATGAAAAATGTGTGTGTTGTTATAGGTGCCCAGATAGTTTGATATCTTTAGTGCAAAACTAGCTCTCCAAGTCCCACAGCTATTTTTCTGACATCTCCTCTTATCAGGCAAATGAGAGTTTGACTATGTTTCTCTGCTGCTTCACAGTCATGGGATCTTTCACACCCAGAGTAATTTTGTGGTCAGAGAACTTGGCTAGTCAAGAGAAAATTAAGTTTTGGGGTATATATTTACACGCCTGTGATCCATCTTCCCATCTAGAAAATAAAGATATTGATACTGTTTTATTCCTGTTGATTATCTTCCATGTTTATGCATGAAGATCTCTATCAGGATGTACTTTGGTTGCAGAGTCACTACAGAGAAGACTCTGGCTTTGGTCAGCCCCTGTGGCCATGGCTGCAGCCCTTCCCTCCCTCCACACCAGATCCCACAAGTCCACCAGGTGGGTTCCTCTGCAATGTGGTGGTAAAAATCCCTAAGAAGTGGCCAAAAGACTCTGAGCCATGATTTAGTTATTGGGAGGCGACTGCCTTTACAAGTGATGCTTTATTTGTGAGACAGAGCTTCTGGCCAGCCCAGAAACACGCTTGGGTTTAATTTGTCAATTGTTCAAATACACTGGATTGCTAAAAATAGAAAGATTTCTCCAGTGCTGAGCACAAGGCAGGGACAAGGAGACAACCATGGTGATAACCGTGTGTCTAGAGTGTGAAAACCTCTACATATAGAATCATCAAATGGTTTGGGTTGGAAGGCACCTTAAAGATCATCCAGTTCCAACCCCCCTGATTGGGCAGGGACACCTCCCACCAGACCAGGCTGCTCAAGGCTCCATCCAACCTGGCCTTGAGCATTTGCAGGGATGGGGCAGCCACAGCTTCCCTGGGCAACCTTGGCCAGGGTCTCACCACCCTCACAGAAAATATTTTTTTCCTAATTTCTAATCTAAATCTCCCCTCTTCAAATTTTAAACCATTTCTCTTTGTCCTCTCACAATAAAAAGCCCTAGCCCAGCTTTCTTGTAGGCCCCCTTCAGATGCTGGAAACCACTACATGGAAGAGGAAGTTTTTTCCTGTCAAAAGTCAGGATTTCATTCATGTTCCACACATACAAGAGACAGTCACTAGGTCACCTTGAAAACCAAATAACTTTCCTTCCCCAAAACTACTCTGAGACAGTAAGATAGCCGTGTCTATAATTTCAGTAAACCCTGTAGATATTTTTTTACATGCCATTTGACATCTGTTGAAAGAGCTACTTTGCCTGAGCTGCTCCCCACAACTTTGTTAAGGATTCACTAGGAAATGTACATGAAGGGTACAATGAAAATTAACAGGGAGAGCAAAGTAAAATGCAAATGCAGATAACAATTAACTGTAGATTAAAAGCCATTATACTCACTGCCTAATGACTTGCAGAGACCACATTAAATAAGTACTTATTTTTTCTCCTCAGTAGATCCCACTTCAAGTCCTCTGCTACTTTTTGCAGCTTTTTACAAATAGCAGAGTAGTAAATCTCAGCTCCAAGAGATGGGATTTGAAGGAACTCACCACCGTGTCTTTCCTGTCTTTTATCTACTGGAGGAAGCTCTAATTGCAAGTCTGAATTCAGGCACAGAGGAACGAGCGGATGCATTTTGGAACTCAGCCCTGGATTACAGAGGTTGGAAGATCTTTGGCAAAGTCAGCATTTCCTTCAAAAATAAATAGGCTTAGGTACTCTTGGGGGTGAGTTTACATGGCTCAGTCAAGCAGCAGAGACCTGCTAGGAGGGATTCAGTATAGCAGATCATTCTTCAAGCAAAGCAGTTGGCTTCAAAGGGACCTTCCTGAATCACAAGGACAGCAGATTGCAGAAGAGACTGAGTATGTGCATGGAACAGAAGACTGCCAAAAGAGTGACTTTTACTTGACACACAGGTTTTCAGTAGTGTCTGCTCTCCCTACAACACAGGTGATGATGTACCAGGCAACAGCCATGGAGATCCACCATTGAGGAGTTAGTGTGAGGGACCACCAGACCATTGGTGGAATGAGATTCAGGATGAGTTCGCCAAGCCAAAGATTCAGACAGGAGAAAACAAAACATTGGTACTTCAGTTGCACAGATCTAGGATGCCTGGCTGGATAGTAGAGTTTGTGACAGGACCTAAGGATGAGAATGGTTGAAAAGCTGGATGGAAGTGGGTGCGTTGTGAAAAGGGCAAAGAGCAGCTGGGGATGTGTAAACACCAACCTATCCTTCTGTCCTTGCAGCACCAGAGAGGGTTTGCTGGAACAGGATTTCAGTTTCTCAGCATAACCATCCAAAGATGTGAGCCTCTGGAGAAAGGCTAAAAGGTTGTTATCAAAATAAATAAATAGATAAATCACTTTTTCAATCATATCCTACAAAGAAAGAGAGGACAAAGAGGGACTGCTTAGACTCCTTAGAAAGGTGACAGCAATTCCTGTGCACCACAGTTTGATAGGCTAGGATATAAAAGATGTAAGTTATAAAACCACAATATAAACCCAAAAGTCCCTCAGTCTGAAGAGGAGCTGAAGCTCTCTGTTCAGACCTTGTCTTGTGAACAAGAACATAATCAGTGAGCCTTCAGCATGCATGTGGACTCAGGCCTCTACTATGAATATATGTGTATTTGTATACTCCCTCATTCTCAGATATATTTTTACCATACTGATGGCATAGTGCTGAGTGGAGACTGGAATCTTTTTCCTGACAAATACTGTTCTCATTCAAAAGGGAGTATTTAAACATATTAATTTATTCTGCATGCAGAATAGAATTGTAAACACCTTTTAGTAGCATAGCACTGAACTTTTAACTGTATATTTTTAGTTGTGATTGTGTTAACATTAGAGACAAGTTATATTTTATTGCTTCTGGGTTTCAAGATACTGGCAAATCTAAGAATCATTTATATGTTATTTCATGACATTTCTACTTACACAAACCTAAAGCTTTATCAATTAGCTAGACATGTATGATGTAGCCTATTTGGAAAACCTCCTATTTTTAAAACCTTCTCTAAACAGGGAAAAAGGAGATCAATGATTACTAGCTACAAACATTCACAGGTCTTTGAAGTTGTAAACACTGAAATTTGACAGGCTGTTGAGTGACAGTACATGAATATTATAACCACAACAAGGACAGCCTGATGACACATAACAATTTTCATTAAAATATTGTAGTTTGATATCTCTGCCTGTGAATTACTTACTCGTCATCTGCACAGGTGGATTTTAGAAGTCCAAATATTATTATGGCATCAGGAAGACAACATTACTGTATTGCTACTGCTGCTATTACCACTAATGCTACTTCAGGGCATGTGGGCCAGCCAAGAATGAGTTTCTCTGGTTCTTGATGAAGGACATTTACTGAGCAATGGGCAGAATCTGCTTCACATCAAAGATGGTTTTATATCAGCAGTGGTGGCAGTAACCATTTGTGACCACATCCCCTGAGTACATAGCATGAAAACATGTTTTGTGCTGTTAACTTCTAAAAATCCCAGGGGAGGGAAACTCCTCACAGGGTCTGGTTTTGTAATGGAGGAGATTACTCACCACCTCTCTTGGAAGTTTATACTCTCCCATTTCACTCTTTCTGCAGTTCCCATGGCAAAGTGGAGGTGTTTTCTGCTGAAATAATTCAATCCAGGGATTGTACTTGCTTATACCTACACAAGAAGCTCCTCAGCATCCTTCCGATATCAGCTGATAACTTCCCTACCTTCCACTCATGGACTTCATCAGCACCTGACAAGCAGGAGACAACTGTTGCTATCTTTCTGCCTAACAAAGCCTTTGCAAGGACTTTGTGCACACCAGCTGTCCTCAACCAGCCTGATGCACAGCTCCCAAATCCAACTAAGTGTCCCTGTTCCATGCACAAATGACACTGATGCCTAAAGATCAGCTTTGGGGTTTCAGAGCTTAAACAACCAGTTCTGTTCTTCTCAGCCTGCAAACTGTGCCTTGGATGATTCTCTCTCCTTCTTCACAGGGTGGTATCCAGATGTAGCAGGGTGGGGTTACACCAGTACCACACTGCAGAGCAAGGAGAAAGCACCAAGACACATAATGCATTTGGATGTGACTTTTGCATGGTGACAGCACACCACCTGCTCAGGCTGTCCTGTTATCCTGAGAAGCAGAACCTGGGTGCCAGATGTTGGTCCAAGTTCAGGTGCACACAAGCCCAAAGAGCCCTGGTCACTAGCAGCACTGCAGTCACAACCCATGGGGGTTGCCATTGGAGGTTCATGCTCCATGGGAAAACATAGGTCTGGGAGGGAACAGAGCTCACCAGAAGCCTGGAGGAATTTCTCTCCTAGCAATGCAAGGAAGGACAAGTGTTAGGACTGTCAGAATCCTGTGATTACTATTCTTTTGCTAATGTGCTCTGCACAGTTCTCTTTATAAATTACTGAATTATCCTTAGGAACAAAAGGCATTAGGGTCCTGCAAGCTTCTCTCAGTTTGTGGTAGGACTAATTCATTAATGTGGCTCCAACAGGAATGTGTGCAATGTTCTTTCTAATTGGACATGACTGGTCAAGAATGACTCGGCCTCCATCCAGATCACACTGTCACTTATGCTATATAATAAGCTACTACTACTGGCCCATGAATCAATTTTTAAACAATCTCCAGTAATGAACTTGGACGGCCCATTGTTGTTGACAAAGAAATGCACAGTCCTGCTATTGTCAAGGGGCTCAATTATGGGTTCTTGCTGATAAAGTAGAGGAGGAGGGGATGAGGGGGGGAGGTCTACAGACAGTAGTGACAGACTGAAAGAAGTGTTTCATCTTTGGGGTCCTTACAGAGACTGACAAGCCAAAAGGTCAGTTTCATAGAGGTTTTACTCGAAATGTCTGAAGACAAAAAAGGCATCTGGAATCATTAGGAAATGTGAAGTTTGACTTGCACCATTGGAAATCCTTAATATATTATTTTAACTGTAGATCTGACAAACTCTTTGCCCACTGGGTGGGAAAGAGAGGTTAAGGGAAGGAAAAGCTTTATCTTTCTCCAGTGGGGGGGAATAAAAAGGTTAATTTTAGTAACTCTGGGAAGAGTCTGCAGGGAAACTGTCAGTGCTTCATCCCATTTGCCATTGTCCTGAGCCAGCAGAGTCAACACGGGCAGCAGCAGAGGCTGCTGCCGGCACTGGCTGCTGGACTCCAGACTCCCAAAGCTTTCCCCTCAAATAACCTCACCAGTCACCCAAATGTCAGGGCTCTGCCCAGTTCCTCCTGCCTGAACTAACCTCATCAGCACGGCGATGCTGCTTCTGTGCTTCACACTTTGTTCAGGATTACTCGCACGTTACCGGGATTCCCTGAGCCCGCTGGCAGAAAGAAAATAAAAATATCTGATGTGGTTGTAGAAAGCTGGGTCTGGAATGGGAAAAAATGGGTTTGCAATGCTCTTCCCAGTTGGCCAATGCCTTGCAAAGCAAGCTCTTTGTCATATCCATGTGGGGCCACAGCTGCCAACTCTTATTTGAAAGCTTTAAACATTGGGATTTGGTTCCAGATTTCTTCCAGTAGCAGTAGAGTACACTGCTGTGAACCTATGGGAGAATGCACACCCAAGTTAAAAGCTACAAGCAGGGTTTAAATTTGCAGATGAACATGTCCACTGCACCCAGGGGCAAAAAATCTTCTCCCTTTCCAGGTGATTTCACTGCAGAGCTGGAGAAGGGCAAAGGGTAACCTGCAGTGAGTGTTTCCAGGAGGATGAGTCAGTTCTCCGTCTGGATACAGCATCTTGTCTCCATTCCCCAGTGCATTTAGAAGGTCAGCCTTGGGCAGGAACAGGGAGTGGGGTGTAAAGAGGAGAGGTCCAGCAGGTAAGTGGGAGATACAGAGCACACCGAGACGACTTTGCTGGAGCAGGAGTCAACCTGGAAAAGCACAGCTAAAGCCTGTTTGAAGGTGGACACCACACCACACCCGGTGCTGTGAAGGCTGCTGGGGCTTGTCTGGAAGATCAGCTCATCTCGCATGGTATCCTTCCAAATTTCTGTCAGAAGAAAGGGGATGGAAGGTACTGAGGACACCACATTCAGCACACCTCAATGCCTGCTCAGGTCAGGGGTAGATGCTCCAGAACCACACATGGCAGCACACAGGGACCTGGTGGAGCTCACTGTGCAACCAAAGCGTGTAGCTTAGCATCATTCGCTTTCTGTTACTGTCCAGACCCACAGCATGTGGGGAAAAAGCCTCCTGGGGGATCAGGAGCACTGGGACAAGTCTGGGAAGACCCTCAGCAGAGGAAAGTTCTGGGTGGCAGACTTTGCAAACACAAGTTGTCACTGTTGGGATGCATCCTTAGAACAAGGTCCAGTCTGTTGGCACTCCCTTGCTGAACTCCCAGGATAGGCAGCTTGCAGATGGCTCTGATGATTCTCAGGGAAAAAATGAAAACTTTCTCTCCCCATTCTCCCAACTGGCAAGAAGCCTCTTTTTTAACCTCCCTAGAAATGTGCCCTCCTGTGAATATACCTGGACCTGTGGTGGTAGTGGTTTGTGATTCACCGGGCGGGAATGCAGCTCTGCATCCAAGAACTGGGCTCTGGTTTTCTCACTGCTCCCTGGCTGAAGAAACAAGAAAATGGAAGGGACATGAGCCCAGCCAGAGGGAGTGAGGCTATGGAATGAAGAGCATCAGGGAAGTTGAGTGAGGACTGGTTTTCCACCTAGCACTTTGACCCACTGCTCTTTGAAGACAGCCCTTGTGCCTACCAAGAGCATTTTGAGACCCCTGATGCCCTGGGCAAGCTTTGCTGCAGCAACCTTGGACCATGGGACAGAGCCAGACGTCCCAGTGGAGGTGATTCCCACATCAGCCAGGGTCTCCATAGGGGCTGAGGGGAGGAGAAGGGTCCTGGGAGCTGGAGCTATTTGGGCACAGCCTGAAAACCCTCAACTTACACAGCCAGAGACCGCAGGGGCCTTACATGGTGCTTGTCTCAACCTGGGCGACCCCGTCTGTTCCCATTAGGAGGCCCAGGCAGTAAATTGGGCCCTGAATATATAATTAAGCAAAGGGCACCATCTTGAAGCCAAGGTTCACACTGATTTGTTGTGGCTGGGGTGGGAACAGCCCTTTGCAAATCAGTAGCAGGATGTTGCTCCTAGTCAGCTGGAAACTTGGTAGCTCAGCTCCATAAAAGCTGGATCTAACGCTCCAGCTCCCCAGCTGGTTTGGGCATCCTGACCAGCACGCAATCCTGTGGCTTGCTTTTCTGCACGACAGTCTGGAAACCTTTCTTGAGAGCCTCTTGTTTGCTGGCTGCCAGGATTTGCCATGCAGATTCTTGCCAAAGGGATAATATAAACAAAGCATAATGTCAAGTTTCCCACACAAGTAAGATGATCTATTAGCGCTGCACTTTGTACTAATTATTGCACAGTGGGTGGGGGCTTGTGAAAGGAGATTTATGCATTCAGCTAGCCTCACTTTTATTATTTGTAAGTACTTTTTGGCAAGGAATGAGCGAGATATGTATTTTATTGTTACACTGTTGCAAACATCCTAATCTTCCGCACTCATTAAAACCTCATAACAAATAGTAAGAATGATATATTGCAGCCACAGCCAGTGTCTCATTCATCCCCTGTGGGGGGGTGGGAGTGAGGAGAAGGGGAGAGGGAGGACAGGGGACACGGGAATGTGGTTTTTTGGGCCACGGTCATATTTGCAGTATAGGGAGGGCCCAGGTGCACAAAGGGTGGAAAAGAGGCGGTGGAGGAGGAAAGGGGCTGCTGGGGTGCCAGGGTGGATGGGGAGCTCTGTGGTAAGGTCTGGGCATGGAAGGAGGAGGATGCTGCTTCAAATGATAAGTCAGTGCCCCTAGAAAGTGATGGCCCATCTGTGCCTTTCCTGAAGCAGCTAATCTCTGCATCTGCTTTGGGGTGGCTTCCCCACAGCTACCCAGGGAGCAGCATAGTCCCCACGTGTCAGGACCCAGATTGAGGAAGAACCCAGGGCACACTGGAAAGGTGTCTCAGAGTATTTCTGCACATCCTGGACAAGGAGAAAAGGCCCCAGAATTTGTCCAACAGGTCAGTTTTGATTCGAGTAAGAGTTTGGGTGATGAAGGTTGAAAGTTGCACTGACACAGCGGGGTCAGTGTGGACTGGCTGTTGTGACCATGGCTTGGATAATCCCTGGTTGTGAGTTAACTTTGCCAGTGCTGTTCTTGGCTGGTAACCCTTACAGAGTGAGACCAGAGCCTGGTCCCGGGGAGATGCAGGTGGCCACCAAAGTGTGGATGGTTCTGCTGCCAGGGCTCCCTTCACTGCCCACTCCAAGAGCCTCCTAACTGCCTCAGTTAGGCCCAGGGCTGAGGTGGACATGCCCCAAATATCTTGCCTTGCCTGAGCACCTCAGGACAAGAGCAGGAGTAGGTGCCACTGGTCTTACAGCCTCATTTTCCATACCAAAGTTTGGGAGACAGTGCTCCTCACTTTCCTCCTGACCATAGCAAGGTGAGTTTAAAAAGCCTTTGGGTTTGTACTGGTTGGGCTGATGCTGGGTAAAAAGCCAAAACATGCAGCTTTGGCTGTCTGGTGTTTTGGGGAAGAACTCAGTGGAAAATCTTGTCACGGGTTGTAGGGCTGTGGTGGTACTTCCAGGGCACTGAAATGGTTGTGGGATATCTGTTCACTGGGAATTCCCAGGTAAGGTTCAGAAAAAGCATCCTGGACCCACACATGTTCTCTTGATACTTCGGAAAAGAGTGCAGGAGGAGGTGGATGGAGGGGTGGAAGGAAGCCCAGTAAGGAGCAGTCCAGTCCCACAGGTCTGCCCCACAGCTCTCAGAGCAGTCCCCAACCTTGGCTCATGCTTACCTGAGATGGTGTGACACAGCTAGTATAAATGCTGGTTTAGTTCAGGTTCTCCACCTGTGCTGGATGCTCAGCTGGAAGAGCAACCCTAAGTTGTTTCCCAGTCCTTCTGTCAGCGTGTCCATCAAAAGATGTGGAGATGATTTCTGAAGAAATCTGTGCTCTTCTCTGGGGGAGGAAGCAGAGATGTAAAGGGGAGAAACCTGGCATCTGAGATGGGAAAACTGAGGATTAGGAAGGTTAGTGATATGAGATATCTCATCTCTCAGGCTTAAGAAAGTGTCAGGTTGCCAAAACAGAGATCACAGTAATACACCCAGCAAGGAAGGGTTTGATACTGTTGGGAACCACTGGCATGAACTCAGAATTGCTCCATTGACTGTGGAGGCTGCTACTGCCATTAGTGGCACTGGACCATCAGCAAATCTGCTTCATCACCCACCACAGTGTGAAACCCCAGCAGAACAACAGCATTTCTTTCCTTTCCACCACCAACAGCCCCTTCTACAGCTAAACCCTGCCCTATGCCTATCCAGCTACTTGTCCATCTCTATCCTTATTTGATTTTTCTGTCCTTTGAGATCTTACCCTGGTCATAAACCTCACCCAGAACCAAGAGACTCTCCTTCAGCAGGTATCCATCATGGTCTGCTGCTATTTTTATTCCCACCTTCCTCCCCACTCACCTCCATCGCAAGGCAGACTGCTGCCCCATCCCTTCCCTTCTCCCCCCTCCCCCCGTGCTCCCTCTGCACAGGCTCACCCAGAACAAACCTCTTTTGTCAGGCCACCCCACATAACAAGAAAATTAGCATCATTTGGGCATGTTGAGGCCACCACAGCAGCTACAAGCCATGATTATGGTGCATGTGGTTAGAGCAGCCTGCAACATCAAACAGCCTGTTTACAACAGATGTAATCCCTAATGATACAACAGGTGTATAACTGTCAATACCAGCATTGTAGCCATCAAGTAACTCCGTGGCACGTTCACATTGATCTGGTATTAATCCAGTTCCCTTGGGGGTTTTGCTTTTTTTTTTTTTGGGGGGGGGGCTGTGATTTATATGACGCACTGGGAGGTTTCGGCACCTCTTTGGCGCAGCCCCAAACTCCAGGCAGGGATCAGTATATAATTTACCTTTGCAGGGAGAGCTTTTTTTAAATCCACACTCTCAGCAAGCCAGGTTTGTCAATGGCACTTTGAAAAGAAGGGCTTGTTGGAGCACGCAGAGACACGTTTCCTTCAAAGGGTGATTCATGAGCTGCAGCTTCAGTGACTGTCCTGGTTTTACATGCTCCAATGCTGATGAATTAAAGCAGCAACAGGAGCTCTCAGAGGCTCCTGCCCACGCCATGAATTTCCTCCACATCCCTTTATACCTTAGCCCAAATCCTTTACCTTAGTGAGGAGGCAGATGGGAGAGGATGGGATTAAAGCATATCGGGGGAAGGGGGACGAGGAGCTTCTGATTGGCCATCAAAGCAAAATCCCAAAGTGGCACTGAGGGAAATATTTTGCCACCCAGTACCTGTTTAAGTTAACTGTTAAACTTGAGACCAAAAAAATGGATGGAATTCAAGAAGCTGATGACCACTGTGAAGGATAACAACTTCTGAAGCCATCTGAGGTATGGGTTGTGTGCCCAGGGCAGGCATTGGAGCCTGGCTCGTGGCTCTGCTCCTGCCTAATAGGACTCACCCCACCTTTGAGTAGTCAAGGGTCCTCATTTAGAAACTCATCACACACTAATTTTAGTTCACACCTCTAGAGGCAATTTGCAGGCAAAACACTGGCGATCAAACGTACACAGCAAATTAGGAGCTGCCTTTTAATAACGAGGGTGAAATATGTTGCTGAAGGAGCAGGGAAAGGAAGCTGGTGTTGTGCATGCTGCAATCCAGCAAACGAGCTTCGCTTGCAGTGGTGGCAAGCTGGAAACTTTCATGAGTATTAAATGCAATTAAAGAAACAAACACTCTCCATCATTCCCCAGAGTGAGAGATAGTATCAGTTGTGGCTTTGTATTTTTACATAATCACAGTTTAAAGGAACATTTTTCCATATGTGGAAATTCCCTGTTTTCTCCTCCAAATGCTAACAAAATCCTTGCCGCTGGCTGGCTCCACTCTCCTCTTGACTCCCTCTTATGGCACTCCTGCTTGCCCCAAGGCCCCGGGGAGAAGAGATGGGCCCAAAACAAACGCCAGAGGTGAACGTGCTGGAGATCCAGTCCTACACCCAAACAGCACACGTTCCCTCTGCTTGGGGTGGTTTTTGAAAATTCCCCTCTCCCAGTGTTGAAAAGGCTTTTGTGATCTCAGAGCCCTCCTCTCTCGGGCTTCCCGCCCTCGCAACTTCATCAAGAGGCACGTCCCATCCATCACTGCCTGCCCCTCACCCCCAAACCAGGCTTCCTCCAGGGTTAAGTAGTACGAAGGGCACAGCAAGCCCAGGGGAGCCCCACCAGGTTTAGCCCAACTGAGTCAAACTCTCTTGTACCACTGGGTGGACACCTTGGGGCCTGGCTAACAACAAGACATTCCTTCTCTGAAGGAAGCTGAGTAGAGCCTCACCCCAAGGTGAAACAGGTTGCACATGGGGCTTTGACTTGCTGCTCTGTAGAATCTTCATGCTCTTCACTTTTCAACCCAGCGACCAAATTATTTGGCCCCTTGATGAGGAGTGGGCTCAGTTGCAGAACAAACACATTCACCCACCCAACCTGTCTCACATGCCCATCCAGAGGTGTCTACATCTGCATTGCCCATGCATCCCTCTACACTCAGTTTCAGTCCAGCCACAGTCACAGAGGGCAGATACTCTTCTCCCACATCTTCAAGCCCTTGGCCCAAGCACCCTTTGCACTGAGCAGTGATTCCTGGCTTTCTCACACAGCCTCTGCTCCACTTGTTTGTTTGTTTGCCATGCAGGCTGTCTGTCTGCAGCTTGCCTGCTGAGCTTTTCTCTGCCTGCATTCAGTACATGGGCCAGCCTGCTCTGCTCTGGTATATCATCTCACTTGGTTGCAAGCCTACAGAAGATGCCCAACTTTTCTGGCCTCCACCACTCAGCCCATGAGCAAGCCCCCAGTATGGCCAGGGCTACTGGAGGGAGGTAAAATGAGGGTCTTGGAGCATCCTGAGCTCTCAACACAGATCCCAGAAAGCTTCTCTACAAGGTGTAAACCTAATCACCAAACCTTGAAATAAAATAGGTCTGTTTTTCTGGTAGGAAAAGGACAAGGTCTAATAGTATCAGCACACAGCACACACATCATTACACTTATTTGCTTGTGGATGTCACCTAAGGAGACCTAAATCCACATGGACATAATCCAGGAAAGCCTCTTGATGTTGAGTCCATCTCAGGAGACACTTAAGACTGGAATTTGAAACCTGCATCCATTGGGTGATCTAGACAGACCATCTCAGGACACAGGACACCAACCATGTGTCCAGGATAAAACAGGGATAAAATGAGAAACAGTCCCATCATCTCTCTATCAAGTCATACTGTGCCATTCATGAGGTTCCTCAGGAAAGGACCAAGCTCTGTGGTGTACTGACCCATGCTGTGCTGTGTTTTCACACCCTCTTGCATGCACATTCCTAATTTGATGTGAGATAGACAAGAAGACACCAAGACTTTGAAGTTTTTCTTAGACCAAAGAAGTTATTGCTGTTATGTTCCATCTGGAAAGGCTTTGGGTATCTATGGCTGTTTCTAAATGTGTTTTCTGGGAATGTTACCATATTAGAAAGCATTTAGATAGAAAACGTCACCACTTATGGGAAAATCTTGTTAATGTGGAGCCACTGGTGGGGGGGGGTGTCTCATTAAAAATTCCATTCTGCTTGATAAAGGCTTCTCTTATCTAAACAGTGGTTTGGTGTCCTCCCCCTGGTAGGCTGGTGTTGTGTCATGGGGTCTGGGAAGGCTCTTCCTCACAGGCAGAAGAGGAAATTCTACAGGATCTGCCTTTCACACCCCAGATGAGGTGGATGGAGCCCATAGTGTTCCGGTTTGTGATCACATCCAGAGGAAGGGCCTGGACCTCACAGCTTGATGCAATGCTGGAGGTGGTGAGAACCATTCACCTCTGCAAAAATACAGACAGACACCACAGGCAGGTGGTGGGTTTGATTTGCAATTGGTGTTGTCTGCCACATTGCAGAGCCAGGGAAGAACAGGTCTGCTGGGGACACCAGCCCTTGGCACAGCCTGAATCCCCCCAGGGACACACGCAGGCAGAAGTTCTGTGTAACCCAAGGCTCTGCTCTCATCCTGGACCTAACCATGTCCCAAAAGGAGAATGAACCCCTCCATGGGCAATCTGAAAACCAAACTCAGGAACACCTCTTCCACTGTCTCCTTCCTGTTTTGTCCTCTTCTTCCTCTGCCAAAATCAAGCCACCCTGGATACTGAACATCTCTGATGCTCAAGCTCATTCAGGCACACAGGGCTAGACACAACTCTATTATTTGATTTTATTTTATTTCTAATCTGTTGTTGGTTTTTTTTTTTTTTTTACCAAATTCCTTTAAACCCCTTTTAAATAGCTAAGGAATCATCAAAAGCTATTTCTCAGCTTTGCTTCTCCTTGTGCTCAGTCTCTTTCAAGCACCTTTAAATCATTGTTAATTTTTACCCTTTATGTTCCTGCCAAGTGGCCAGAATGTTGCCTACAGTGAAAGATCCTCTCAACTCTGATGAGCACCTCTGCAGACCAAGGACTTCCTTGGTGGCCACATGAACCTGTTGCTCTACAAATTTTAGCTGTAGGAACTCTAGCCAGGATGACCATTTGCTTGAGCATCTCTCATCTTCCTCATGTGGACTGGAGTTTTCAGGGTTTGCAGGCTGTGAGGTGAGCTGGTTCCCTCCCAGGGGAGCCCAGGACATGCTGCAAGCCCAAGGAGAGCTGCCAGACCCAGGTGTCCAAGGTTCCCCAAACCCACATCAGGCTACCCAGGATCCTATAAGTCCATCCAAGGATGTCTGGCCTTCAGAGTCAACCCTGGAATTATTGGCCTGGTGGCTTCCCAGGGAAATAATTGTGGGATGGGAGAGGAGGGTCCCAAGGTTTTTTGGCTCTTGGCTTGCAACAGGGAGGCTGAAAGCCTAGAGGTAGCTTTACCTCTCCACCCTCAACCTACAAGCCTAGACTTCTGCTTCTGGTCCATGAAAGCTTGTTGAAGCCCAGATCTTCCTCACAGAGGGAATACCTGAAGATGAATAATTTGGCATGTTCCTACAGTGCTCCACTTGCAGTGTCCTGTGGCTGTGGCCGTTGAGATCCTGAGCTGGAGGCACCAAATTAACCTGGATCTCCTGTGTGAACCTATGTAGCATCCACCCTGGCAGGGACCTCCAGGAGCTGAATCCAAAACCCTCACCCAACCCACCCCATATGAACCATCACTGTTTGGGAATCTCAGTCCCCAGGCACCACATCTCCCACTGAATCCAGTTTGTCTACAGCTTGGAAACATCTGCAGCCCACACTGCAGTCTCCATCACTACTGTATTTTCTAAGCCTTTCTCACTCCTCCTCTTCCTCAGTCTCCCTGAGCTGCAAGGTGAGTCCCTCAGTGACAGCTGAAGGCTTCACTGGGGAGAATTTCTTGCATTTTTTTGATGATGCACTTCAGAGCCCTCGAAAGAGCCCTGCAGCCACTCAGCTCGTGATGACGACTGATACCAAACACCGTTTCCTCTTCTTGCAAGCAAGTAAAAATAAACAACATCCTACTGTACCTGCCTCTATCCAGGAAAGCACAGTAACCAGTATTTACAGATAAACAGAGATACATTGCCTGCTGGGGTCTGCTGCAATGGATTTAGACCTGAAGACTGAAAAAATCCAATTGTGTTTATGAATCAGCTGTGACATGCCAGTGTCATGTCATCAGTGGAAGGCAAAGGGCATGTTTACTACAAGCAAAGGCACACGCTGCAGTCATATGCATAAGCAAGTCTGTGCACAGACAGGTTATTTTTTGCATAGTGGTTTTTTGATTTTTACATGACTTAAGAATAGTGCTCTAGGAGCCTTTTTTTTTTTCCCGCTTTGTGCAATTTTTTTTTTTAATAGTAACGTTGTTTTTTTCATCTTTTGTGATTGACTGGAGGTTTTGTTCAGTTTTGTTTTTCTTAAGTGTTCTGAAGAATGTTTGTGCTTTTTTTGGCATCTTCTTCCATACCTCAAAAAAACCTGACTAAAGCCCTGGCTGCTTCTAAAGCTCCTGCCAAAAGGAATTCATGCTCCTCTAAATTTGCTGTTCACATTTCTCGTTCCAACTGATATTTTTAATAATAAATATGGTTACTAAGAATAGCTCTTTCTCACCTCTGTCAGCTCCACACTTCTATTTGGACTCAGATCTCATCCTTGGGTTAATTCTTTGTCTTGAACAAAAATCAGCCCCACACAAAGCCTCTCTGGGGACCCTCCCAGCTGTCCTTAAGCTGTGCAGCAAGGGGCCAGCCCTGGTGCTGGGGTGCTGCAGCCTCTACCTGCCTGGTATCTCAGAGGTGCTATGATTTACATGGCTCATCCCAGGCTTTCCCATTCCCCAATCTCTCTCCATGAATCACTTTGTTTTCCCCAGTGCTGCCTGTTACCAGCTCCAAATCCAGGTTTCCCCATCCGTCTCCTTCCGTGGTGCTGGCCAGGAATTTTTAGCTTTTTTTTTTTTTTTTTTTTTTTTTTTTTTTTTTTTTTTAGACTCTAGACCAGGCCCTCTTATTTGATATGCCCTTTTCACTGACCCTGAATTATTGCTACCCATGGTCTTAGAAGAACAGTGTTGTTTGTTAGTCTAAGAGCACATGTGACAACCCTTTTTCCTGGCCAACACCAGAGGTTACACCAGCTATTTCCAGGCCAAAAACCAGGCATTTCAGCAAAAGCTACAGTCTCTGCAGTGATCCATGGGGTCAGAGGAGGACAAGGGAATCATCCTCTATTTGGGGACCTGCCTGAAGACACTAATCAGAAAGACGTGCACAAATTTCATCTAGAGAGCAGGCAAGTTTTCCCCAGGCTGAATCTAACCTCTGTTGGTGGCAAACATCCCATTCCCACTGCAACAGGGCTGATGGCAAGACTTGGTATTTTAATGCCCAGGAGTTTTACTCCATCCTGTCTGGAGCAAGTGGTGCCTGACCGAGGCTGCCTGGGGGCAGCGGGGAGTGGGATGTTAATGGGGAAGGGCATCCCAGTCCATGGGGGTCTGGGCTGGAGGAAGGTTCCCAGCTCGTCGGCTCTTTAGGGTTTGCAACAATTTGCAGATTAATGTTGGCACTTCCAAGGCTGGGCTGGCAGCAAGACCTTTAACCAAGACAGACAGATTCCCTGCTGTGGCACTGTTCAGTGGGTTTAAATGGAATAATGACGCCTCTTCCAGCTTGAGTGATATTGGGTCAATCTTTTTCTCTTCTGCTCTGTTTTCCCCCCACCTCCCCATCCCTATCCTTCCCCCCACTACAGGTCACCAGCCATGGGGAGGGCTGAGCACTGCTGCTTCCCTGCCTTTGTGCTCTGGGAGCTGGGGGGGATCATTTTTATAACTCTTTGTACCAAGGCAAGCAGAGCTAATGGTAAAAGGCAATCAAATCTTCTGCTCCAAGGCATAAGCTGGTTGCCTGCAGGGTCAGGGAGGAATTTTGCCCTCCCTCCTCTGCTGGGCTTGGAGGCTGCTCAGCATCAGCACAGTTTGAGCCTCACCTCAGAAAAACAATGTCTGGTTCTTAGGACTTCTCCTTTTTTCTTTTTTCTTGTTTTTTTTGGGTTGTGTTTTTTGTGTGTGTGTGTGGGTGGGGGTTTTGTTTGTTGGTTTGGTTTGGTTTTTGTTTTGTTTTGGGTTTTGTTTCATTTCGTTTTGTTTTGCCATGTTGCATAGCTGTGAAAAACAGCAGAGGGAAGGGAAGGTGCTTATGTGGTCCTTGAGGAAGATCCTTATGAGCACCCACAGCACAAGGGGCTGGGGGAACTGCTATGCTCTGTTGGACCAGCATCAGGCTGCCTTCATTCTCAGGGTTTTTGATTGCCTCTCTCAGCTCTCCTCCTCTTCCTCCACAGCACAACAGGAGTTTTCTGCCTTTAGGTCCTTCCTTTTCAACTCTAAGTGCCTTTGGGGGATGGATTCAACTGACCTAAACTATGGATTCAACTGGATTCAACTAAACACGTGTGCCTGAAGGGTGGAAGCCCTGGAGTGGGAGATGCTCCCAAGCGTCCTGACCAGAGCCCCTTCCCTGGGCAGCATCTTGCCTTAGTTTGGTCAAGATGCACCAGCAAGACACACAGCAAAAATACATGCAGGCACAAGCAGAGAAACAACCGTTGGGAAGGCAGGAGTTCAGAGGTAAGCCAGCTGTCCTCAGGTAACAAACTCTGGGCCACCCACATCAGAGCACCAACCTCAGCTCCCTCCCAGCAGAAATGACCAGGGGCAAATCTCAAAGGCAGAGCCAACGCTCGAGACAGGCAGAGCTATCAGCACGGTCTGGTGGGGAAAGAGCAGGCATCAAAGGCATCACAGCCTCTGCTCCCAAATCTGGCTGGGACACAGCCCTGGGATACCATCCCGGGGAGCGTGGGGCTCTCCCTCCCAGCTCTCAGGACCCCACTTCTCCAGCTGGACCCAAGGAGAGGGATGATCCTTCTGAGGCTGCCTCCCACGAGAAAGAAAACACACAGGCACACACACACAAAAAAGCTGGAAATTATTTAATATTTTTTCTCTTGCGTTCCGAAACCAATAATTAAATTAAAAAAAATAAAAAAATAACCCAACAACAATTAAAGCAAATGAAGTGTAAGGTCTAAGGGAGAAGTTGAAGTTTGATTCGAAAACAGCATAGAAAGCACTTCTCTTTGGGAGACCTGATGGTTTATCTTGTATGAATGGTCAGAGTCAGAGAGGGTGAGGGACAGAGGGAACACTGGTGAGAAAACACAGTGAGCCTGAGGTGTGACCCACAGATGGCACAGGACCTGCTGGAGATGCTAGGGCTTACGGTCCCATTCTCCCCCTCTTGAGGGGAGCAATCAGGAGGCTGTGGCTGAGGGATACTTGCTCATGCTCCAGCATGCACAAGCTGCTCAAAATCTTGCCCAAAATAAGGCAACCTTGCCCCAGAATCATGGGCCCAAAAGGTCAGGGAGAAATGCACGGGAGATGCTGCGTTCATGGGTGCCAATTGTACCACCCATCCCCACTGAGCATCTTATTGGGGCATCATTTTCCTCCAGGAATAAAATCCCACTGTTCCTTCTTGTTCCTGACCATTTGCCCTCATCACCTCCTGGGGAAAGTTTGGTGTCTTTTTGGTCCTGGCCAGTAAGTCAGCCCAAACCAAGGCTCCCACCAACACGCAGCTCTGGCTTTATGTGCCACAACCACCAGTTTTTATTTTGGCACGGATGAATTCCCCTGTCACATCAGGCACATCTACTCCCCTCTGAAGGGGTAGACAGAGAGGCTTGGGCCCAAGAATGCATCACTGAGTCCAGACCTTCTCTCAGGGGATAAAACCCCACAGTCTGTCCTTGAGACCATCCCCTTGCTCACCCACCACGATGACCACCGGACAGCATGCAAGCCATGCTGCTCAACCTTAAAAAAATCTCTACATTTTTTTTTCATTTTGTTTTTTACTAGGTCTCTCTCTGTCCATCCCAAATCCTGGCCTTTCTGAAGAGATGGTGGAATGAAAAATATCCTCTTGCCTTCCTTGGGCAGTTCCCAACCAGACACATAGGACCACAGCGTCCAACAACCCCGTCTCTTGGGGGCATCCTCCTTAAATAGAGAAATGGAGATTTCAGACCACCCTGGGGGTCAGGGAAAGCAAACCCACGGGTTGAAGGGAACCAATTGCTCCCCCTCACCACCCCCCTNGCAGCCCCCTCCCAGCCCCCCCACCCACGGCCCTTTGCCGGGGGAGCTGCTGCTCGGCACAACCAACCCAGGCCTGGCAGGGCTGCACCTTGCTGAGACATCAAAGTCTCTCCTGGAATGTGTGTGGCTCTGCCGGGCTGTGAGAGATACGGAGCCAGGGATCATGAAAGAGATACTGTGATGGTTATCATCCCATCAAATCAAGGGGAAGCTGAGCGTCAGGCTTGCCAACAATACCTGTTATTGTTCCTCCCCAGCACGGCGCTTTATTAAGCGCTGTAATCATTTTAATATTCATGCATCTCCACAGCCATTACACACACACACATACACACACCCCTCCTCTGCTCCTCTTCTTTGCTTTTCAACATATTCCACATTGGAAAGTGCCTTTCTTGCATTTCCTGGGAACTCGCTTTCCCTCCGGGCAGCAGGTGTTTTGGTCCACAGAACCCAGGCTACGTCCCTCTCCACACTGAGAAAAGAGGATTTTCTCTTGGTCTTTTCCTTCACTCCCCCTCACTCACCTCCTTCCATCCACCCCCACCTCCTTTTTCTTCAAATGAATGCTAATTAAACACCACTCTGTTCAAATGATGGCATTGTTCCACCATCAATGAAAGGGAGAAGGTGGAAGCTCTGGTGTGGTGTGTGTTCCCAGGACATCCCCTCCATCCCCACACAATTCTGTAAGGCAGATGCTTTCCACTTTCCTCTGTGCATGGAGTTGGGATTTGCCCCAACCAGCCTTGAGAGGGGCAATCGAGGTGAAATGGTTTGTATCACTTCAGTGGTGCAAGGATAGGGAGGTTCCTTTGCCCAGCCCTCACAAAACCCTCCAAACTTCTTTCCTCAACTCAAACAGAACTCTTTGTGTGGTGGGTCTAAGTGCAGGTAACCCAGAAATCATGGCACCACTTCTCCAACCTCCCTCACCTGATGGCACCAGTCCTTGGCACTGCAACATGTTTAGTCCCAGACAAACTATCAACACCAAAACAGCCAAAAACTCTGCTCATCACCTCCATCCTCCTGTCCCTGTACTGACTGCAGTTTGTCATATCTTTGCTGGGGATGGTGACCATCATGCAATGCACAAGAGGCAGGATGTTTACTCAGGGATTACAGAAGAGAAATATCATAGAATCATAGAATGGTTTGGGCTGGAAAAGACCTTAAAGATCATCTAGTTCCAACCCTGCCATGGGCAGAGACACCTCCCACTAGACCAGGGTTCTCCAAGCCTAATTCAACCTGGTCTTCAACACTTCCAGGGATGGGGCAGCCACAACTCCCCTGGGCAACTTCACCATCCTCATATTGAAGAACTTCCTTACTATTTAAAGCCATTACCTCCATGACCATATAAAAAGTCCCTCTCCAGCTTTCTTGTAGGCCCCCTTCTGATACTGGAAGGCCACTCTACCTGCAACATGGAGACTCATGTTTCAGCATCTCATTCATTCTGGGCTGGGCAGTGTTTTCCCAGGGCTGGAGGTGTGACTGTCACTGATCCCTTGGAGCAGTGGCTGTAATCCATTGAGAAAACAGCTCATCTGGGAGTTGTTTCAGAGGCAAATACCACAAAAAAAAAAATCTCTTTCAGGTGCCTGCTTGCAGGATTAACTGCTGCTGAGGGAGAAGCAGCATGGCAGCCTTGAAGCAAGGCTGTTGCTGAGGATATGGGAATAGTTTGGAGAAGTGGCTCCAAGCCTGACATTGTGCAGCTTCACAGCTCACCTGGATGCTCACAGTGCTGTTCTTCTCCCTCTTGACCCTTCTGTGATCTACCCCAAAAAAAAGGGGCCACAGACATATGATATTTCCCCAGACACACAACCAGGTCTGACAGCGTTCATTTTGAGGCAACTAAACCCATTTTTAAACTCCTTCCTGGGTTCACTAAGTGAGCATTTCACTTGGAAATGAGGTGGGGAAAAGGTACCTCTGAAATCATTAGAGTGAAATTAAAATTTAAAAAAAAACACATGGGTGGGATAATTGCCCAAATTCCCTCAAGTAGCTTGGGATCCCTTCCAAACCCCGGATTTCTGGTTACCATATTTGAGTAAAACCTTCTCCTGATTGGTGTATTCAGAGCACCTGTGGCAAAGGCAGCGGGGGATTAAGAGTAGGATGGCAATGATGGAGGAGCGGGGGAGGGACACCTGAACTGCCAGGGGACAGGTGAGGTGGCAGCAAAGCCCCAGCTGGGCCAGAGGAAGGTGCTGCCCATATGCCATACTCTAGAACTAGGATCCCATCCCACCAGCAGCAGCTCAGGGCACCCCAAAACCAGACAGGACTTCAAGGTGGCTCAGTTTTTGGATGAGGAAACATGATGTTCTCCTGCTCCTTTTCACAGAATCAGAATGGTTTGGGCTGGAAGGGACCTTAAACATCCGCTTCCAACCCATCACCATGGGCAGGGACACCTCCCACTAGACCAGGTTGCTCCAAGCCCTATCCAACCTGGCCTTCAACACTTCCAGGGATGGGGCATCCACAGCTTCCCTGGGAAAACACCACCCTCACAGGAAAGAACTTCTTCCTAATGTCTAAACTAAATCTTCCCTGCTCCAGTTTAAAGCCTTTACCCCTTATCCCATCCCTCCGTGTCCTTGTCCAAAGTCCCTCCCCAACTTTCCTGGAGCCCCTTCAGGCACTGGAAGGTGCTCTGAGGTCTCCCTGGAGCCTTCCCTTCCCCGGGCTGAACAACCCCAACTCTCTCAGCCCTTCCCAGGAGATCCATCCAGCAGCAGGTCTGTAGCCCCACGATGGGCTCATCCCAGCAGGGTGCAGGGGTGTAGGGTGCAGCCCTGGCTGCCTCCAGCTGTGGCTGAGGTATGCACAGCTGGGGCTGTGCTGGGGTCTGTGCTGGCAGAGCTCTGCACCGCCCCGGAGTTCCCCCGAGTTCAAAGCTCTGCTGCTGACTTTGTACCCCACTGGAAGACACTTCCCCTCACCGCCTTCCGGGTGAGATTTCATAGCTGCAAGGAGAAAGGGCTTTTCATCATTTGGCCTCAACCTTTTTTTTTTTTTTTTTTTTTCCCTTTCTTTCTTCTCCCTCCCCTCCCCTTTTTCTTTTTTTGGTAACAATATCCCATAAAGAAAGGAAACAAACAGATTAACCGCTGGGTCTCCAGGCTGAGGCAGCCTCACCCACACACAGCAGCTGTCACCCTTGATCCCAAAAGTTCTGCATCCCCTGCCCCATCCCACTGGAAGGGCATGGTGAAACTGGTGGGGGGCAGAGGGGCTTGAGGAGGGGGCTGCTTTGCTGGGGCACCCAGGGTTCAATCCAGGGATTGGCATCAAGGATCGAAGCTCTGCAAGGCTGGTGTGTGAATGTGCCCCCACTTCAGTCTCCTTCTCCTGCAGGGCTTCTCCTGCTAGCACAGAAGCTATTGGGTGTTTTTACCATAAGTGACATGGGAGTACATCAACAGAACTGTTTTAGTAATATTAGAATCATAGAACCCCAGACTGGTTGGGGTCGGAAGGGGCCTTAAAGATCACCCAGTTCCAATCCCCCTGCCGTGGGCAGGGACACCCCTCTAGACCAGGTTGCTCCAAGCCCCATACAACCTGGAACTGAACACTTCCAGAGATGGGGCATCCACAATCCCCCTGGGCAATGTGTAGTCCTTTCAGGCACTGGCAGGTGCTCTAACGTCTTCCCAGAGCCTTCTCTTCTCCAGGCTGAAAAACCCTAACTCTCTGAGCCTGTCTCCATAGGAGAGGTGCCCCAACCCTCTTATCATCTTCATGTCCTTCTCTGGATTTGCTCCTCACATGTGGTAGCAAAGCAGCATGAAGCCTTAAGGGAGAACAGTGTGTTCTTGCTGCCCTGTGTCCTACTGCCCATGCCACACACCAGCTTTGTGACAACCTGGGAGGCACAAATCCTCCAGCAGTGCCACCTGCATCATTGTGTCCCCACAGGCAGGTCTCTTGTCACTGTCACCAAAGCTAGATATGGTCAACATGTAGAGGTGAACCACCTACACCCCCTTTGTCCCCCCTTGCAGAGGTCACACGTGGGGCTGCAAGGAGATGTCAATGTCTCAGCAGAGATGTTCCCAAAGAAACCTCAAAGGGCTTGAGTTGGACTGTAGCAGAGACATTGGCCAGTACAGATGAGGCCTTGGGGCAGTACAGAAGAGGGATGATTTGCCCCAGAGACACACTCCTCCAGTGTGAAACCCCAGTGGTGCCCATTGATGCTCCCATCTCTCTGTGCCCAGCAGCCCCAGGGACAGATGAACTGTGTTGTGATGGGGTCCTGGGGGTGACCAGCCATACTGGGAGGACTGCAGATGCCCCAGAAACACTAAAAGTCCCACAAGGGATGGTGGAGCATGAAGGAGAGAAGAAGCAAGTGCACCAATGGACTTGGGATTTGGGAATACACCCATTTTTCCTCTTCAGCAGATGGTTAACATGATCTATCTTAAAGCTTGGAAAGATGGCAGGAAAAGCAGCTCAGGTGGGTAGAAAGGAGTTGTTTGAGAATGCATGAAGTAGTGTCAGACCCTGGACCATGACCCCTGGGCCATTTTAAGGGGAAAATGAAGCAGTGCCACCAGCATGCTGAGCATCTAACAAGTAAAAACCATTTGAGCACCAGGTCTCCTTGGAGCTCAGTTGTGTTGATGCCAAATATTTCAAGACACAAGAACAAATTCTGGTAATTGCACGTGGGGTGACCTAAATCCCATTCCCAGTTTTATAGGGATATAAATCTAATATTTAACCAACAGCATGAAGTACCCTAAGTTTATTTTGGGGCACACGGTCATACTCATAGCTTACAGTAAATAGGTAAGGCAGGCAGCTCAACGGATAACAATCACGTTCAGGGGTTAGAGTATTGTTAAGAGCTGTTTTGCTAAGATAAGATTTCTGACATCCATCATTGCTTCTGTCAAACCCAAGAGGTTGTGAGCATGATAAGAAGTTGTCGTGGTTTCACTTTGTTAAAAGGCTTTCTCGAGTTCAGGAAAGATTGATATTGCAGTGGTGATAACTCCCTGCAAGCAGGTAGCAATCCCTACAGCATCTCAAATCACTGTCGTGACTCTTTTGGGAGACAGTTCTGGGAGATATTTGACTATTCTTGTCTGTTATCTACCCAGGTATCTTTTTATCTGTTTTTTATATCTATTTTTATTTATTTTGGCCAAAACCAGTACTCAGTCCAAGTGAATAACTATATCTGCTGCTGACATCCAGCTGAGTCTGGTGGGTGCCACAATATCCTGAGATCCACTTTAGGGCTCCTGGTCTACATCCTAGTGGGGATTTACCAAATCACCACTCCTTAGCAGTGCTAATGTTACCATAAACAGCAGAATTCATCCCAAACCTCCCTCGATGAAGCTCTCACTCCTCCTTGGGGCTCTGCATCTCTCCAGACCTCCCCATCTTTTCTGGGATGGATGCAAAGAGTTCGGATCACGTGGGGAAACCTCACAGAGCATGGAGGGATCTCGGCGTACAAATGTACAAATGCCTCTTCAGAGCTCCAGCACAGAAGCTGCTTACACTGTAAATAAACAGAAACAAGCAGTGGGTGCAATCCTTTTCCTAACCCTCTCTGCTCCTCTGGGAGAGGAGGTGCTGTGCCCAAGAGCAACGGCAGCTAAATCCTCTTTTTTTTGTTCTGTTTTGTTTAGGGGGTGGCAGTGGTGGAAGGAGATCTCTGAAATAATCTGAGCAAAAATGGGCTGAGAAGGCTGGAAATGGCGAAATAGCAGGCCCTGATTTTACAGAGCTGTTTTTCATGGAGAGGTGATGATGGATTTGCTCTGTCCATCCTGTGCCTGGGCACGTCCAGCTCCTCTGCTGGCACGGACAGCACTGAGGAGCGCTGGGAAATGGGGGCAACTCAGGGCTGTCTGGCAGTGTCCATCCCTCCTGAAACACTGGTTTCCAGGAGGGGAAAAACAAACTTCAGATGAGCAATAGATGAATCATTTAGTCCTGTCTGATTATTAAAAGAAAATCCAGACTGGGATGACAGGTTCAGTGAGTATGAGAGTTACTGCAGCAGGTACCAGACTGCAGCTCCCTCACATGGGCAGAGGTTTTACTCAAGCTGCCCACCTCAGGACCCCCTGGTCCTGCATGCAGGGTCCTAAAAAGCAGTCCTGAGGGACCTGTGGTGGGATGGAAAGTTCTGCTCCAGACTGGGTGGGGAGAGGAGGAAGGAAAAGAAGGAAAAGAAGAAAAAGGCCATTCTTAGGGATGGGGAAGGTGTAGCAGGGTGGAGCTGCATCCAACCCTGGAAAGGGCAAATGGGTGCCCACCCATCACCCTGAGCACCCAGTGAGTGACAAAGCAAGGACAGGAACACCATGAGATGCTCTCTGAGAGGAGAAGAGTGCTCTGCTTCACACAGAGGAGCACGGAGGGTATGGAGGGTATTCTGGGGGTCATCCTTTCAGCCACGGGACAACCTACAACCTTCCTTGGGGCTTTGATCCCTACCAGTCCCTTTGGCTTGGCTTGGCAACCCAGCACCTTGGTGTCAGGACTTGGGGGAGGGATGGGGAGCACATCTGGCTGTGAAACATCATGAGACCTTCAGGGATGCACAGCAGCCATTGAAGTCCCCTGCCCAGAGCAAGGTGTGGAGCAGCTCTGTGGGGTCCTGCAGCTGGACCAGAAGCTTTGCAGCACCACTTGGCTTTTGGCCACTGAATGCACTTTCTCCTCCTGTCCATCCCTGCGGGATTAAACTATCCTCTGCCAGGTGCTCTGTGGTTGGGGCAGGGCCTGGAGAGGCTGGGTGGTGGTGGGCGAGAGAGCTTTAAAATAACCCAGGGTGTGGACATCTCTTTGGCAGTCATGTTATAAAAGGGCCTGGCTTGCCCAAACAGGTATGTGCTGTGTATCTTCAGCCCTTGATGGTGGGTACCTCTGTGGTGGTGGAGTCAGCTGCAGGTGCCCTCATCATGGCCAAGCCTCAGAGGCTTGTGAAGGACCAACACTCTCCCAGAGAACATGGCAAAGCCATCCTTTGCATGTCTCCAAATATCAAGGCTTTGGGTCAGGCTGGTGGCTTGCTGTTGGGCCTTGGAGACCTGAGGTTGAACTAGATGACCTCCAAAGGTCCCTTTACACCTGAATTATTCCCAGATCCCAGGAATTTTCCTATGACTGGAAGAGCAGATAAAGACACATCATATGATGCTTGGTAATGAAGCTGCACTCAGAACTCCTCCAGACAGGGCTTGGGCCATACAGTCAGTCTCTTGCTATGATGACACCACTGCCCCAGCCAGTCCAACAGGATCCAGCTATAAAACAAACGTTACCTGATGGAGATACTGGAGAGTTAATGCCCAGATTCATGGAAGGGAGTCATGCACCGTTGTATCTCCAGGCATGGAGATACAGGCATGGACCAACCTGGTCCCACTACACCCAGGACACCACACAGGTCTCCTCACAGCCTGCTCATGCAGTATCTGGCCTTCAAACCAGGCTCCAGCAATGGCCAATGCCACCTTCAGGTGTTGATTTCCACTTAAGCTGGTGTCACCTAATTTGCTGGCTCTTGCTCCAAACCATTTCCATCGTGGGGCCTCATTCAGTGCACCTCAGCTGGGCAACCAAAACTGCCCAGAGGATGAGGTGAGTTGAAAGTGTTCATTCCAGCTATGGGAAGAGGCCAAGACAGGGCTCACACCTGCTATCAGCACAACACCACAGACCCTGCAGCTGCAGGCTGAGGGCTTTTCACTGACTGAGCACCCACCTGCTCACACTGCTGAGGCCACTGTGTCCCCCGGTGCCACCCTCAGAGTCACCTTCCCCGCTGACAAGATCCTGTGTCTTTTCCTTTGTGATAGCTTCACCGAGATAATTGCCAGCAAACACTGCAGCTTGATAAGCAAAACATTGGCAAGCTGCAATTTCTCAAGCATCTTTAGCTAAATTTGTAGCGGTTGTCTCCAATTTGCAGCCCTGTTTGTGTCTGTGAAGAAGACACACTTTCTCAGCTCCCTTCTCATGTTCCCACTTGCCCTGCACAGCCATGGAGGTAGAAGGAGGATTCCCCTTGCTTTATGCAGCTTGGCTTTGACTGAATAGCTTCCAGTTACCTTGAAACCTAATCTTCTTTTGAACTCTTTTTAAGTCAGTTGCATTCTTGGAAGGAGATGAGCCTGCGAACTTGTATCATCTGATGAGAGAGATAAGAGCTCTGCAGAACCTACGCCCAGTGGCAGGCACAAGCCAGAAAACATCTGCACCTGCTCACATGGAAAAAGCACCCAGGTATTAGAGGAGGCCATTTGCCTTTCATGAGTTTTGGGATGTTTATTCCATCGGGGAACTTCTCAGAGATGTCCTGGTTGCCTGCTTTGGGGCAACCACCCATCAGTCCTATGTGAGGTCTGAGATGTACTGCAAGACAAACTGTTATCTGAATGTCTCCAGATGAAGATGATCTTCACAGTTTGCTTTTTGAGGTGGTTCAGTGCTGGTTTACAGCTGGTAAAATGGACTTAAAGAAAGAAGCTGAGAGCCCTGCTCCTTCTTAGCCCCAAATTCCCAATCTTTTCTATTCCTCTTGCTGTAAAATAAGGACTGAGCAGAAGATGTGCTCAAAACTAAGCTTTTTCTTCCTTGCCAGTCTAGTTCCCAGTGGCAGCAGCTACCCATGGCCAACAGTGACCAAAGAAGGAGCCCAAGGATCATAATTGCTAAAGATATGCTGATCATCCCTCTTCTAGGGGGGTCTATAAAACTGTTCCCACTGCTGGTCCTTACCCAGTCATTAGGTTAAGGTATGAGTTTTGGGAAGTCTGTCAGGCTGCCTCCATAGCTGTACATCCCTATAGGGTCCAAGTGTCTCTCATAAGTGTCCGAGCTTCCACAAGCATGAGACAAGGGTTTGGTGTTCAACTCTCCTCCTCATGGAGCCAGCCTGGGGTGGCCTCACTCTGCTGTTGGCTTTGTACTCTTAAAGTTATTACTGCTGAGAAAAGAACCAGAGGGAGCAATCAGGAAGAGGCAGGGACTACATGAGAGAAGAAAACAGATGTGTTTGCTCTAACCCATTCCTCCAGCCAAACTAGCCATGAGACACCATGGTGACCACTGTCTTTGGTCTCTACTGTGGAGCAGAGGAGCATCAAAAGAGAAGAGGGCTGGGGAGAGGGACAAAAGCCGCTGCATGTAACGTCGGGCTGGATGCTGAGCATGAAGCAACCAACATACCTGAGGGCAAAGATCTGGGCCCTCAGGTCTCCTGCGGGAAGCCGGGGTGACGCCACCTTTTTCGTGTGCCTTCTGCTTTCCTCCATGGCTCCTTGGATCCTCAGCTTCAAACACAGCTGCTTATCTTCCTACATTACTCAGTGTTTCCCTACGTGTGCTCTAACCCATCTTCAAAGCGCAAGCGCTCACCACAGTGAACAGACCGGTTGATTAAATTAGAGTCACTTCTTCTGATCGTCAATGGTAGAGACTGCGAGGGCTGGAGAAGCATTTTTGGGGGGTTGCTGGGAATAAAATTGCCCCAAAATTGCTCATTGTCAGAGCCATTCAAGGTGAGACCCATAACAACTCAGGAGCCTTCTGTAAGGTCTCACCCATACAGGAACAGAGGAGCCTCTGCAAGAGCAGACGTGTACTAATGGGTTTTCCTTTTTTAGTAGTGTTATTCCCACTGGGATATTAAAGAACTACCCCAGAGCATCTGGGCAAAGAGCTAATTCCCCCGAAACCCAGGGCGGTTCATCAGCCCAATCCATTCCCTCTGAGTTATTCTCAACACTTTGGATGCCAGATGCGGGTTTCAAATTGTAACAGCCAGGGCGAGCGAGAGGAAACAACCAGCCCTTTTCCCCCTTGGAATTCCTTTGTTCATTAAACAAACGGCCAAAAAGTGGTGAAAGTCTAAATTCTGGTTCCAGAGGGTGTGTGCAAGCTATGAGCTGGAGCAAAACTGAGCCCTTGAGAGAAGCAGAGGCTTGGTCCTGGGCACCTCCTGGCCACTGGTGGTGGTCAGGAAAGAGAATTTTTTTTTTTTTTTAGTGTATATATTTTTATATCTCCATTTATTTTCACCTTCCTCCAAGAGAGTGGTGCCTGCTCTGTCAGCCAGAGTGGGATGGCATCAGGGCCCCCCTGGTGACTGGAGACGATCCTCTTTGTTAAGTAACACAACTGGAGTCCTCCCAGTACGTGCCGGTCACATGATGGTTGTGTGGCTCTATGGGAAAGGAGGCGAGTGGGAGAGTTGGACCTCCGGGCTGCCAGAAGAGTTCATACAGCCCACAGCGTGCTCTTGCCCACATCTGAGGAGCTGTTGGGAAGGTGAGCAAGAAGGAGGGAGCTGAGGACCAGATGCATTGCCCCCGTGGGGCTGTCTCCAGCCTGCAGGCCATGGGGAAGGCGCGCCTGCACCACCCCTCCCGGTGGTTCCTCTTTGATAGGTGCCGTGGAGAAGATGGTGCATCAGGGGAGAGGGAGCACTGGGATGATCCAGTCCGGGAAGTCGTGTCTATCTTTGTTCTCCTCCTACCTGATTGTGGGATGACTCATCCCCTTCAAACCAGCGAGGAGGCTATTTCTGACACGAGGTGCTACTTGGCGTGAGTAAAGATGGAAAAGCCTGCCCCATAACTTGGATGATAAAAAGGATAATAATTATGCTTTATATAGCAGACTTACAAATAATGGCTTGATTCTTTGGCTGTTCAAGACCACACACGCTTTTTTTTTTGCTTTTTGCTTTTTTTTTTTTTCAGGGAGAGAGGTGTGGGGGGTTAATCTGGGACTTTTTTAGCTGGAACGGGAGATCTGTGTGGTCCCGTAGGCTCCTGTATAATAATTCTTTTAGCTTAATATCTTTTGATCTCTTCTAAAGTTATTCATCAGCCCTGAATAACACGCTGCTTGACAGTCAGAAGTTTTTATTGGTGAAATGGTGCTTCATTTCACCTTCAAACAAAAGCAGGCTCAATGCTGCTCTTCCCCGGGTGCTGCAGGAACCCATGGGCAGGTGTTGGGGACGTTAGGAGAAATGGGATATTAAGAAGAGACAGGAAGGAAGGGGAGGAAGAAAAAGGAAATAGGTCAACAAAGAAAAGTACAGCTTAAAGGAACAAAAGGAAGAAAGAAGCACATTAAAAAAAAAAAAAACAAAAAGCTGCTGGAAAGAGAACAACCAGCAACATTTTGGGGTTTTTAAAATCTATTTAAATAAAAAGAAAAGGAAAGAAGGGCCAAAGTGAGGGACAGGTAAAGGGGAGTTTGATCAAGTTGTCCCAGGGAATCTGGTGGCTCTGATCCAAGTCCTTCCAAGGAGCAGATATTGGGCAAAGAGAAAAAGGAACTCTGGGGGAGACAGTGGCTGCAGTTAAGGGACCAGGGTGAAGTGCTCAGGTGCAAAAAGGCAGATTGTTTCAACATGCAAAAGCTGACAAGGGAGGTAAGGCATGGGTTGAAGAGCACCTCCAATTGAAGAACAGCCCAATCTCCCTGTATTTGAGAAGGAAAGAACACAATCTGTCCAACTAAGCCCTCTGGTGTGGGGTCAAGAGCACAGCTTGTGCCAGAACATCTCCCAGACACCAGGAGAGATGGCACATTTTTCCAGTGTAAATGTTCTGGACACCGGAAAGAAAGGTTTGGAAGACTTTGGAGTGTCACACAGGGCATGGCAAGTTCCTCAGGAGGAGAGGGAGGGGAGCAGAGGCCCAGCTGAAGGCAAGCGAGCAGGGGTGTGTGCAGGGAAAGGTCAGATGAAGGGAAGGGAGATCATCAATGGGGCTTCCTAAGACTCAGTGCTAGAGACTACTTCCCATCCTCCCTGGTGACTTCAGCACAAAAAGCAGCAATCTATTGATAAAGCAACTGATGTCAAAAAATGGGGAGACAAGGTAAGGCATCACCAGTCTGGAAATGGGTATAGTTGCAGTACAGAAGGACTGTCTGACTCCAACAACTGGGACACCAGACATGAGGTGGCACTGAAGAGCACAGGGGCAAGCTGACAAATTTAGGTGGGCATTCATCCAACCTTGTGCCAGTTGTCTGAAAGTAAACCCAACCCAGCCTATACAGACCAGTCCACAGGGGGTAGTTTGCCCCACCTAAGTTGTGTGTTTGACTTTTCCATGGTTGCAATTCATGGTAGAAATGAAGCTTTTCAGCAGGAAGAAGCAGTGATAACTGTTGCTGAGCGCACACCATATAATCCTAGACTGGTTTGAGTTGGAACAGACTATAAAGATCATCCAGTTCCAACCTCCCTGCCATGGACAGGGACACCTCCCACTAAACCAGGTTGCTCTGAGCCCCATCCAACCTGGTCTTGAACACTTCTATGGAGGGGGCAGCTACAGCCTCCCTGGGCAACCTGTGCCAAGGCCTCACCACCATCACACTAAATTTCCTCCTAATATCTAATCTAAATATACCCTCTTTCAGTTTGAAACCGTTCTTTCATGTCCTGTCATTCCAGGCCCTTGTAAAAAGTCCCTCCCCAGATTTCTTGCAGCCCTTCAGATATTGAAAGGTGCTCTAGGGTCTCTTTCTGAGAACCTTCTCTTCTCCAAGCTGTACAACCCCAAGTCTCTCAGCCTGTCTTCATGGGAGAGGTTTTACAGCCCTTTGAGCACCTTTGTGGCCCTCCTCTAGACTCTCTCCACTACCATGTATGAGAGCATCATGCAAACCAGTGCAGAAGGAAAAAAACTGATGCTTGTTCTTATGTGTGGTTTTCTCTAGGGAGAGGCACGGGGGATGCAGGACAGGGCACATGGCAGGGTGCAATCACAAAGAACCCTGAGGACATGGCCAGTGTCTCTGGAACATCTGCTTTAGGAGGAGCTGGTCACACAAAGGTTCTTGCCAGCACTGGAATATGGAAGTGCAGGAGACCACAGCAGCACAGCAAGGAGCTGGCTACCCCAAGTGGATTCAGGAGATGGCTAACCAGTATGGTAGGGCTGCTGTCACATCCCAAGCAGAAGGGATTTTGAGTTTCAACATTGATTCCAATTGGGACAGAGCAGTGATAATCCATCCTCGGGCTTCCTATCAGTTCTGCTGTAAAGTCTGAGGAGCATTTATTTCCTGGAAAATCCAGAAGAGGGAATGACTCTTTCAAGGCCTCTGTACTTCATGTAATACTGTAACCTCCACTTCATCCGTCCCAGACAGGAAGGATTTCAACTCCATCAACAAGATGACATTTCCCTTCCTTCCCCCCCCAGTTATCCATCTTTATCTTGTGGGGTATGAAGAGTTCAAAAGGAAATGAAATGAAGGCCATCTCAAGACATCTGCATCAGGGTCACCTTGGTTCTGACCTGGGGGACCTGCTGCTGCTGGGCTGAAGATGTCCTCTTACGAGAGCAGAGATGTTGTGAGAGACCTCTGCAGCTTGGTGTTCAACCATGTGTATCTGTTCATGCTGAGACCTGTCTCCAAAAGGAGCCCTGGGCTAGTAGAAGAAAACAGCAAGTGATTTCTGATGTCTGGGAAGCAGGGAAACAGGTACAGAGGTCAGAAATACAGACCCAGTGACCTGTGGCCACCGTTGGCGAGATACAGAAATCAAGAGTTTCTCCCTCCAGGTTTTAACTCCATCCTTGCAGCACGGTAGACAGGTCAAAGCCTGCTTTGAAGTGAAACCTAGGCTGTAAGCTGTATGCCCAGGCAGGCATTCAGCCAGGCTCACACCATGCATTAACCCTGGCACAGGGCTTGTGTGTGGACAGTCTGGGTGAAAGCTTTGGTGGAAGAGTCAAAGCTGCGTGGGATGTGTGACCCTCAGGAAAGGGCTGGTGGGGCAGAGGCTGCAGGGTAGCAAGGTGGTAAATGCTGGCCAGCAAAATGGTGAGAGCAGAAGTGGCCCCACACTGGGGCCACCAGGCAGGAACCAGGTCTGAGATCTTGCACAAGGATGGCTGTGAGGAGACCCACTGTGACCAAGCCCCTGCATTGCACCAGATGGAGGTGGTGCTGTGGCAATGCCAACCCCTGCTGGCATGGGGACAAACCCAGCAGCAGGCAGGACAGTCACAGCATCCAGATGCCAGAAGAGGGGGGGCATACTCTGCCTTCTGCCCCTGTGGGGGCTTTGCATACCAGCCTCATCCCAACACACTGCTTCATCCCAGACATTGGCACAGGTTGCCCAGGGAAGCTGTGGCTGGCCCATTGTTGGGAGTGTTCAAGGCCAGGTTGGATGAGGCTTGGAGCACTCTAGTCAAGTGGGAGGTGATCCTGCCCATTCAGGGGGGTTGGAATTAGATGATCTTTATGGTCCCTTCCAACCCAAACCATTCCATGATTCTATGATTCTATGGTCATTGGTATTAATATTTTTGTTTGGGCTGGAAAATTAAAGACAAAGAGCAAAGCATGGTGTTTATGCACAGATTAGAAAGAACAGTAAATAATGGGCAAGAATGTAGCCAGGACCTGGGTGATTTGCTATGACAAAGCCAAATGTGGACAAAGGCAGGTGAAAGCTATGGGTCTGGGGCTGAGCAGCAGAAAGAGGACTGTAAAATAAAGCCAGGGCTGAGCTGCATGTTTGCAAATGTCTTTGTGCCCTTCAAATGCAAAAAGCCACAGCTGGAATCCTGGTGCTGGTTTTCTGTGGGGAGCTTGAGGGTGATGTGGGGCTGTGGGAGCACTGAACTGGGGCTTTCTCTGCCTGTAAGGACTAAAGATAAACCAAGCAATGGGCTTGCTGTCGGGGACAGTCCTGACCCAGCATCCCCAAGACTCTGATCTTGAAGTGGTGGAAACACACACAGGGAAAGTTGAAGCTGTGGCTAAAATCTGTCCCCCCCCATCATTGTCAGGGACTACAGGAAAGTAATTTTAGCCTCAGCTAAGAAGCAGACTCTTTGGCTAAAAATCTGTCTTAAGAAAGGGAGGTGCTGAGATGCACTTAGGTATTCCCCAGAGCCCCCAGCTGATGGTCCAGAAGAGCATCAGCTTCCTGTGGACACAGGACAATGTCTCAGACACTCCAGACAACCCTCAAATGGCCTCAAGAGCCACATATGGTTGAAAAATTCAGCCCTCAGAGTCAGTAGAGATGTTGGAGAGAGCACAGAAAACTTTATTTAGGGAAAACACCCTCAGATTTAGGGATTTATGCTCCGAACAGCTTCAGATTAACTCCATGCTCCAACTGGGGAATTTTTTTCCTGCTCATTATTTAGCCACAAGCTTTCTTGGCCATAATGGTGGCTGCTAACAATTGGCTCTTGCACGAGCAAGACACGAGGTTCTTAAGCAAAACAAAATTCACACACCCAAGGCTGATAAACCCTCACGAGACAACAAGGGAGTCAGTGGGTCAGACAGGTCACATTTCCATATGGAGTAAATCAGCTTCGCTGCATCCAAACGGGGGCAGTCACATCAATTCACACCTGCTGGAGAAATGGGCCTGAGAAACTTGATAGGAAAGCTATTTGATCTGTCATGACTTCCCTTTGCCAAGCTGGTCGCAAGGCAGTTTATTGAGTGTGATGTTCAGATGCAGTATGATAAGGCACTTCCATGCCTGGAAGAAACACCTGTCTAGAGAGATTTTAATAATGACTGCCATGCGAAAGGGTCGTCCTGTTGGGCAGCAAATGTCCTCATTCCCTCTGTGCAGAAGATCTGCATTTAAGCCTGGTGCACCAGTTTTCCTGTTAAACCAGACTCCTAGGAAAGACTAATGCGGAAGAAGATGAAATCAAGGCAAGGCAGTGGAAAGATAACCCATCAATTACCCAGCGGCTTGGGATATTCCTTCAAAGGGGCCATTCAATTAAACATCTGATTTGCATGTCTTTCCCATTTGCTGTAGGTACTCATTAGGAGCATTTAAATACAACCCTGACTGCAGCCCCACAAAGCCTTGGGTGGATGCTTTCGAGAACCTCATTTTAGTTTATCAGAGTTGTCAGAAGTTGCAATTACTGTAGAGCAAGAAACAAAGTGTTTTATCACCCCTTTGAATCTGCTGGGATTAACATCCCCCTCTTGCAAAAATAAGAGTCTTTGCAGTCTTTAAGGATCTCGGAGATCAAGATCTCTGAAGTCCTGTCAGAAGGACAAGCACAGTGACCCATAAACACTGGACTGATGTGGGACTCAGCTCAACAGCACCGTTTTCCTCCTCTTTTTAATAAATTTGTGCCCAAGTAATCGTTTGCCATCCTGGTCTGTGTAAATTCACACCATGGTTCAGATGAAACCAGGGACAGCTGTTTTCCCTTCAGCAAGGGACCAGGGCTGGGTCCTGCCTGCCCTTGGCTGCAATATCTCATTTTTTTTGGCAGTGGGGAGGGGAGCACCCTGCAGTCCCCGTGCAACAGGTCTGTCCTGTCCTCCTGTCCTCCCTGGATGACCTTTGCTGCTCTGTCCGAGCCTCGTGCTCTTCCTCTCATTTGGTTTTGTTTTAAGGCTGAGCTGATATTTCATCATCTTGAGCTGAATTAGGGGCAGGGTAACATGTGGCTCCCCATCCAGCTGTGCTCAGATTCTCATCTGAGAGTTTGGATTCTCAGGTGTCTGATAGACAGTATGAGTCCACCAAGTTTGGCCCATGGTTGGGACATTCACACTGTCACTGTCCTGTGTGGCTGCTGATCTCTTATCAAGGTCAAACCTACCTGGAAATTGCCCAAGAGTCTATTTTCATGTACAATGTAGGAACTGAGTGTTCTCAAGTCTGCCTTCCAGAGTTTTTCCAGAGTTGGCCCAAAGCCTCTAAGATTTCTGTGTAAGGAGAGGGCTAAGAGCTGATTGATACTTGAGCAAAAGAGCTAAAAAAATAATTTAAAAATCACCTCTCCCTTTCTCCTTCCTCTTTTGGCAGAGCAACACAAGCAGACGTGGTGTAGACACAGCTGTACCCGCACGCAAGGGCTTTGGTCAGCGTTATCGTGGGAGGTAAACACGCTCCAGCAGGAGGATTTCTTGCAGCATTGGCCCAGCCTTGGTCAATATTTGTCCTGAGTTTCCCAAGAGAAAGCACCAAGGTTGGTTGAAGATGACTTCACAGCCCCACATGTGCCATGCCAGGAGAGCAGGGCTGGTACCAGGGCTGTGCTCCTCCTCCCAGTGCAGCAGTTCCCCATCCCCAGGGACAGGATGGGTGCTGGAGGAGACATGAGGTCTGGGTGTCCCCAGAACCCCATCCAGCCTGGTCCCAGCAAACCTTTCACACCCTCCTTGTGCACCAGCACCCCAAACACAAGCAAGAAAGCAGACAGTGTTTTAAAAGAAGAAAACCATGTTAGCCTTATCCCTGCCTTTGATTTCTTCTTGGATGTTCTTGTTTAAGGTATAAAGGTAGTGTCTCTAATGAGATTACACATTATAGTCAGTCGGGAGCTGTTAAAGGGCTGTTTCTAATGGGATTAAAATGTATAGCACCCAGTTATAGTTGTAATTGCATTACACCCCTAAGGAGAGCCCATAGTGTAACTGAAGGCAGGTCAGGGATTCGGTGCACACTGCTTCACTTCAGTATCTCCTGAGCTGCTTCCCTGTTTTTCCTTTTTTCCCCTGTCTTGGATGAAGAACAAAGAGGGAGAAGATTTAGCAGAGTGTCAGGAAGTGACTGGAGGCTAATCCCTCTTCTGACACTCCCCAGCACCAGGGGGAAGTAACTGAGATCAGCCAAATTGGCATATCAAAAGCCTTCTAATTATGTCACTGGTGGCTTGAGCCAATTCCTAACATTCTTATTCATGGAGTTTCCAGCACAAGAAAACCCTTCTTAATCCCAGCTGCTGTTGTGCAGAAGGTAATGTCATAGAAGGGTTTCTCTTTGTTAGTGCTGGGGATGTGGGGATGGATCCCCACTCACAGTCCTGTGTGACAGCAGAACGGGGTGGGTGACATCCTGGTTGCTGTTGCATGGCAGGGTTTTGTCACCGGGGATGTATCCTCTGAAAAATTAAACCAAATCCCTTCCCCCCCCCGCCCCCCAAGCTCTTGCACCATGGCCATGGAGACCTGTGGTAAAATAGTCCCAGATTTTTTTTTAAAAATGTTGGTGTGACAGCAGAGATCTTTCCCCCCTGCATGTCCCTCGGGGTTTCTTCTGCTCCACACCAACAACTAGGTCACCAAAGCCACTTGTGCACCATGCTGGTGTTAAACCCCCCAGGACCAGGGCAGCTTGCTTGGCTCCAGCTTGTGTTCTAGCTCTTAAAAATATGCTGCTCAGTAGCTCCTCAGCCCAGGTTTGCATTCCTTGTTGACCCCTCAGTGCTGGCAGTGGTGGGAGTCCGTGCTGGCTGGCACATAGCATGTACCCACGGCCATCTAGCCGTCAGCAGTGAGGACAAGCAGAGGACCCAAGGCATCCTGGCAGCCAGTGTCTGTCCTACCTGTTTGGCCACACACCTCCCTTTAAACAGGGACAGCCAGCTGGCTGGAAGGGTGCGAGTTTAAAGCAGTAATAATACTCAGTCCGTAGGTAGCACTTTTCATCTGCAGCCTCAAATCTCTTGACAAATATTGCTTGCAGTAGCAGAGATCTGAAAAGAACAAAGGAATTGGGTCTGTGCCCATCTTGCTCCTTTGTAATATGCAAAGAAGGCCAGGAATCACTTTGTTCATGTTAGGTTTTTGTTGGGTTTTTTTTTTTCTTTTAAGGTATTAGAAATGCAGATCTTCATTGCTCAAGAGAAAACAGCACATCCATATCACGGGGCAGATACTGAGCAGGTGACACTGGAGCAGCAAGGGAAGTGATTTGTTCTCAAGCTACTTAAATCACTGCCTTTTGTACTTTCCTGTTGTTGTTGTTGACACAGCTCAAAAGCCTGCAAAACCCTTGGGAGCAAAGACACTTCTGCTAAAATCGTGGCAGGGCACCCACACCACTGGGCAGAGCTGAGATGCTGCATCCCCAGCTGAGATGTTGGAGCTGGTGTGCCTGGAGGTGCCAGAGCTTCACAGGGACACCAGGGCTGTGAAAAACTTTTATTGCCCTTTAACTGTGGCGCCTTTGTGAGGCTGGGGTTTGAGTTTGAGTCCGTGTTTGAAAGCAGCACATGGAAGCTTCGAGTTTATTTTTCTGGAAAGCACCTTTTTAAACTCATTTTTAACAACTTGGCAAAGCGTCAGCCTGTGTGGGACCAGCACCCAGCCCTCCCACCAACTCAAATGGTATCTGCCTTCATTATCTACCTCCAAAGCCATCTTCCTTTAATCTTCCTGAGACATGTCCCTGGGAAACACCTCCCCTAGGTTCCAGTATTCCCAGCAGCATGCGAGACCACCGGTGTGTGTGGGGAAGGGGTGATGGGAAAGGTTGTCCACCACCTGACCAGACTGCCCAACAGACCTGGAGCTGTAGGTGGTGTCTCCAGTTTCCCTCTGCCCTCCCTGGGCCCCAAATGGGAAGGCAAAGCTCTCCCAACCCACACAAGGCAAGGCAAAAATCTGGCACCCTCCCACTGCCCCGCAGCGCTCGATCAAAGGGGCTCCGTCCAGGGAAACGTGCGGAGAGGAGCGTATCCCAAGGTGGCTCTCAGGGAGCATGAGAGTGAAACAGGGGGTGGTGGCCATCAGTGGGGCATTTGGGCCCTGCTAGTGTTGGGCAAAACCAAGCTCTGTCTTCCTTGGTGCCAGGTGGGAGAAGGGATGGAGATGGTATTGACTGCAGTGGAGATAGACTCCTGAAGTCACCAAGGAGGTGACCACCAGACCCAGGACCTGGTGAAGATTTTTTAGCAGAGAACAGCCTGGTCTCAGCCATGTCCCCTTTTTTTTTCCAGTTAATGTTGGCTGATTTTCTACCCCAGGTGCTTGGGAAGAATACACAGTAAATTATTAATATACCACCCCTAGAAAATCAGCACTGGCAAGAGGGGAGTATGTAACTTTCTGCCTGCCCCACATCCCATCAGTGCTTCACTGCAGGGACCTTACACCCAGGAGCAGGGCTGGTGGCTCTGGGGACATGTCAAGCCCTTTGCCTGGACATCTCCTGGCTTATAGAGCAAGACAGGGATGGGAGAGGAAAACAGGCTTAAGAATCAGAAGGTGAAGACACCTGGACACTGAGCAATGAAGCATCCAGCACCCTGCTGGCTCCATCCGTCTCTCTTTCTGACTTCCTGACAATGGTGACCATCCCCAGGCGAGCTGGCAGGGAGGACACCCCTTTCCAGTCTTCCTTACCCAACCAGAGCCAGCTGGAGATGCTCGGGGCAGGGGGGACCCATTTCCACCCTTTCCCCCTGGGTAAGCTGGAGCAGAAAGGAGCCACCCTGGCTCCAGAGAACCAACTCCCTCGAGATGCCGACGGGCAGAGCCGGGAGCCCGGCCAGGGGCTGCGTGTGCCAGATGTGTGCTCCATCCCCTACCCCCAGCTCCCTGTCCGACTCACCTCCCCCAGCTACAGCATCACCTGCCTGTTTATACTGCCTGTTACCTCCAACTCTTTTTATACCTTGGTCTAATCTAGATACTGTTAATGATATTTACTTTCAAGACACTCACCTTAGATTGGCTTTTCAACATCTAAATTAAGCGTTCCATCCCAGTCTTTGATATCATGACGGCACTTCAGCTACCTTTGATCATATCTACTAAGTATTCTCATTAGTAATCAACATTACTTACTTAAAATAAACACATGTTTTCTTGAAGCTTTGTGGTTAGGCTTAATCAGCCGCAAAAATTCCCCTTAAGATGGTTTGTATCATTCAAGGGCATTTGCGTCCATAACCCTGTAAATAGTTGTTGTTTTCTGCGAGCTCTCCAAAATGTTGTCTGCCCAGATCTGACTTTCCATGAAAAGGATTTGATACCTGCAACATCCCCCTCCGGGACTAAACCGCTGTTCGATACCACCATGGAAACTGAAGGGGGGGGCAGGATGGCTGTCAGCAAACTCCATCTTTCTCCTCTGGGACCATCGGCTTCGTCAGAGGGGAGAAAATGTCTCAAGTGGTGCTGAGCCTGACCCCTGATTTCCCAGTGAAACCACCCGAGTCATTGCAGTGCTTGGAAGAGAGGTATCTGGTGATGCTTTGAACGGGAGGCAGGTGCTGCTGGGTTTGTACAGCACCTGTACCCTCAGACCGCGCTCTAGGGTTTAGGTGGTATGGGACCTGAGAGTAAAAGTCCCTCTGATGTGTAGGAAATGGTGAGGAACTTCTAGGTTTTGAGTAAGTTGTGTGCAAATCAGCTGCTCTCACTGCACCCTGGGCAAATTGAAGGGTGTTGGTTGGAAGGGACCTTAAATCATCTAGTTCTGACCCCTCTGCATGAACCCCCCCAATAAATAAACCATATTTGGCTCAGGGTCCTGCATTTGACATGCTTCACATTGCTAATGAGCAGCTTCATGCAAGAACAGCCCTGACTCACCCTTGCCTGAATCCCAGGAAGGCCTCAGGGGAGGCAAATAGCTGCCTCCCTTCTTCCTCCAGGTCTGAACGTGTCCCCATGTCCCCTTCCACCTCATCCCTCTACTACAGCTCTTCCTCTCCCCCTATTCTTCCCGTCCTTCCTTGGGAGCCCCATCCTGTTGTCCAGTTCTTGGGGTGTCCCCAGATCCCCCCAAACCCATCAGCAGCCATTCACAGGCTGGAGTGGTGGAGGAGCTGGACCCCAGGTGACTGTGATGGTGGGTTCCCACCAGGACTTCTCCAGCCCACCTGTCTCCAGTGGGAAAGGACCACACCACCTCCCTGCCCTCTGGGCACAGAGGGATTAGGAACACAAAACCCCTTCCAGGGGGGGATTTTGCAGGCCTAAATCTTTCCCACTGCTGATAACACTTCCTCAGGATTCACCCCATCCCTTCCACCCTTTGATGTCAACTGGAGGCACCAGGTCTGAAACAGCCACTGCTGTTGATTAGGCCTAATTAGACTCTAATGCCCTCTTAAATTCCATTTTAAAAGGGAGCCATTCAGCACACCCAGGGCTGAGACAGCCCTGGTTGAAGACAACAGTTAAGGGCTGCAGGATCAAAAGGAGGGAGAGGGCTCACCAGGTAATTCAAGGAGGCCAAGGTGCTGGGATGCTCTCATGGCATCAGCTCCCATGGGCTGCACAGCAGGCAGGCAGCATCTCCCTGCAGCTGAGGGCAACCCCAAACCCATGGCTTGTATTCCACGAAGGAATCTCCAGTCTTGGGGACCACTCATTTCTCCACGGAGAGGAGATTTCTGATGGGGGCAAGAGCTGTCAGCAAGGTGAGGAGGGGGAATGGGGATGAAGGCTCAGGCAGTCCAGGAATAGTGCGTCTGGTTGGACTCTTAATAGCAATGTTTTTCTAACCAGGTGCATTTTCAGATATCTCTTGAATCAATGTGTTGAATCAATCCCCCTTAGCGACCATCCCTTGGTGGGAGAGAGATCATCCCTCCCTTCACCTAACTCATCTTCCACCAGCACAAGAGGTATGAAGATCAAGGTTTCAGTTTAGGAGAACACAACGGGGACAAAGTTCCATTTATCACACATTCCAGCACCACTGATTTCCTTGCCTCTTTGCTGCTCCATCCCCATCCCATCTCCTCCGTGAGGCTCAAGAGCTGGGAAGGAGATATTCCCCTGCCTAGGCCTTTGCCTCAGCCACACGACCAACCTCCCGCCTTCAGGTCCAACTTTCTCTAGAAACCAGGCCTGGGTCCAAATTAATTTTCTGTATGTGTTGTTGGAGCGATTAGATCTGCAAATCAACATAGCCACAAACTGAATAATGCACCAGCACTGAGAGCTGTCGGGGCAAAGCCCCAAGTTCCTCATCAAGTTGAGTCCTGCAGAGCCCGTAACTAATGATTTTTCTCACTTGGCCTGGAGTCAGCCCCCTGTCTCTCACATGCACACACAAACACTCTACGTGTGCCTCCTTTACCATAGTGTGATGGGCAGATAAAGGGAGGGAGAGCAGCACCCCAATGCAGGGACACTCGCCCTCAGAGCCCTGTGGGAGATGCTGGGACCAAGAGAGACAGTGGGATGTTGGGAGAAGCATCCCACCTCAGCACAGGTCCTGCTGGGGCTCTTCTCCCTTGCTGGGATGTTCTGGAGGTCTCTGGTTTTGTCCCGTTGTTGAGGGCTGGCCCCAAGCCCATGGGTGTCCATGAAAGCCAACGATGAGTTCAGTGCTCTGGAAGGTCTCAGTCATGGACACCAACACCCTGACCACACCAGTGTGGAAGTAGAGGGTGATCCTAGAAACTTCTCAAGTGTAACCTGGTTGGATCCAGAGAGAAGAAGCACATGGGAAAACCAGGTATGAGATGCTTTCTTCTACAAGCGTGTTCTAGTCCCCAAGGTTTCCTTATTGGAGGGGTCAGACCCTGGTGGAGTCACCTCCCAACATATTAGGGTTTCTGTCCACATTCACACCCTTGTTCAAGCCACGAGCTCCATTTCTATAGATGGGTTCTCCCATGGCCCACAACACTTCATGCCAGAAACACAGCCCCATTCAGGAGTCTCTGGGTGTGTTGGTGGGGCACAGGAATGTCCTGCAGCGCAGAAGCCAGCACACAGCTCTGGGCTATTCTGCCCTGCAGTCATCTTCTTGCAGCCAGAGTGGTGGGCTCACACTCACAAGCTCTCCAGCAGCCTGGAAGGAAGCAGTTAGCTTAGACTAAAGGATGGGAGCATGCTCATCTCCTGGCTTGCCTCCTAGAACATGCCTGTGGCACATCTGCACGAAGAGACATCTCCATCTTCTGAGATGTATCTAGGGCAGGTAGGCTGAGCTGCCCTCTGGACATGTCCATTTTGCTCCCCTCACTACCTTGAGCCCAGGTAGGAAGGTATCCACATCACCCACCTGTCAGCCTCTGCACTGCTGACTTCTGGACCTCAGTTCCCTTTGCAGTCACCAAAGGTCCTCTGGAGGTGCAATTCACCCAGCCTGTCTGCAACAACTTTAAGACAAGATGAACAGCACCCTAAATTCCCCTGGCTGTACAGATTAGATCTCCACCAACTACAAAGGGAACACAGCAAGACCTCTGGGCCTTTTACTTGTCTGCATTTAGTACTACGGTTGCCACCCTTGGTGACTGAAGCTGGGTGAGATGCAGATTTGCATGAATGGAAGAGAAAACAGAGTAGGTGAGGTCCCCCATGGCTGGAACAAGGAGAAAGAGAAGCAAAATGGGCTTGAGGATGAAAAAATCAGATCTCTCCCACAGGGGTATGGTTGTTTGGGTGGGATCTGTGCTGATGACTGCTCAGGGGAGAGAGGACCTCACTGGTGGATGCCTCCTAGAACTGAGAGGGTATTTGGTCCCATCTCACTCCACCTAATGCCAGATATGAGTGGCATATCCCTGAGCTCTCAGCTCTGCCATGCTTCAGCAGAGTAAGACAGAGCAGCTTCTGTCTTTAGCTTAGTCTAGCAAGCCTACCAGAGATCCAACCCACCACGCTGGTGCCTACCCAAGGAAAATGTAATTTTCTTGAGGACTACGACAACATTTGTTGGAGAAGGGTCTTTGTGAGTGGCTTGGTCTCCCAGCCTGACATCTCCCTGTTGCACGATGCTTACTGCAAAGCAGAGAAACAAATCTTTCTCCTGGTGCTGAACAGGATGCTCTTGTGCTCAGCTAGAGCTATAGCTGCAATCATCTGCTGGGTTATCCTTTCCGTTACCCTCTTCATTCCATTTCCTTATGATAAAATTATCATTTATCTGTTTTATCATTTATGCCTGGTTGTGAGTCAGGTGTGATAACAGTAGAGGAGGTTATTCTTTATATCACACCTCCTAAACGGACCCGTGCCTCCTAATCTGACACCAGCAGGAGCAGATCTACCTCCACTCATCTCTTTCACCCCATGAGGAGGATGGGGACACCCTTCAATCCTACTTCTTCTAATGTAGCAACTCCAAACACACTCCTTTAAGGTACTTTCAAAAGATGCCACCTTAGCAGCAGCCTTGAGGAGGAAGTTGTGTGCTCAGTCCAAGCCCATCTTGTCCCCTGTCTTATCTATATGCTCCTTGTCCAATTCCAGGTGGCCATGCAGTGGCTCATCCAGCTGAAAGCTAACCTGCCAGAGCTTGGTCCTACTTATGCCAAGATGAAAGGGGCTGTTTCTACAAGGCTGGGACCTCAGGGGATTGCAAACATGACCCCTGAGCCTGTACAACATCTGTTTCAGATGATGGGAGAGGAGCAACACCACCCTGGTGTCCCCCTCATCACTCTCCTTGTGCCACCATCTATCTCCTGAGGTACACCCAGCTCACACCAGCAGGAAGGGAAAGGAGTCCTGCAGGTGTAGCTTGTACCAGCTTGCCAGGCAAAAGATCAGTGGGAAAGAATGTACCTACAAGAAAAATTTCATGCATCTACCTTGGGGTCATTGCAGAACTATTGCCCCAGCTCATGCTCCTGCCAGATGTTGCCACACTGCAAAGATTTTGGATGAAGTCACCCTCAGGAAAGGAGAAGCCAAGAAGACTTCTGTCTGGTCTGGCTGTGCACGGTCCACACAGCCACAGGGAGGACAGCCCAGGCTCCCCAGCTGACCACCCTGGCAGAGAGCATCCCCCTGCCCCCAGGGCATCCATCATCTGCTTTTTTTTCTGAGGGAACCTGCTGGAGACCTTCTCCTGTTTCCATGGTTTTCCTGTGAGAAGCAAAGCTGTGGATCTGGACAGACATAAGCAGGACATCCAGGAGCCTGGGGAAGGCAGTTCATGGAGAAGAAGTCAAAAATTGTGTCCTGCCAGCAGCAAGTCTGGCATAGACATGTGCAGGAGATGGACCCCTCAGTTCAGGAAGGAGATTGAGGTGCTGGAGCAGGTCCAGAGAAGAGCAAGGAGGATGTGAAGGGATCCAGCACAAGTCCTGTGAGGAAGGGCTGAGGCACCTGGGGGTGTTCAGGCTGGAGAAGAGGAGGCTCAGGGGAGACCTCATCACTCTCTACAACTCCCTGAAAGGAGGTTGGAGCCAGGGGGGGGTTGGGCTCTTCTCCCAAACAGCTCTCAGTAAGACAAGAGAGAATGGACTTAAGCTGTGCCAGGGGAGGTTTAGGTTGGATATTAGGAAAAAATTCTTTACAGAGAGGGTGATCAGGCATTGGAATGGGCTGCCCAGGGAGGTGGTGGATTCTCTGTCCCTGGAGGTTTTTAAGAAGAGACTGAATGTGGCACTCAGTGCCACGGTCTGGGAACCACAGTGGATCAAGGGTTGGACTTGATGATCTCAGAGGTGCTTTCCAACCCGGATGATTCTGTGATTCTGTGAGAGGGACAGTCACCCCTGGTGGTCCCCATCTCCTCTTGCGTAGCACCTAAGCACTGTTGGGGATATGCCCATAGGAACCCAGTGTGCACCAGGACACGGCATGAGGGTGCTGGTCCTGATCCAGATCCTCAGCCAAGGGACTGGGAGATGCAGGCCCAGGCTGGGCTGGGCCGCCCACTCTCCCAGCATCTCCTGGTACCCCACCACACGACATCTCCTCGCAGGGAGATCAAAAGGCATCCAACCCACTGATCGTGTCGAAAGGCTCCCTGATTACCTCACCATTAGCTGCACCCATGAAACGAAATCCTCAAGGTTTGAGATGAAGCTGAGGTTTCAGATGAGAGGGCGAAGGAATGACTCAGTGCCTTTTAAACGCCAAAGTCTTCTCCTCCATCCTGTTTGTACAGCACCAAGCACGAGGGGTCCAGGTGCACGCCTAGGGCTCTGAAACACCGCCACAATTAAATAATAAGTGTAATAGCAGCTGTACTCCCACCAGTAGGGCTTCGTTTATTATTTAAATATTCAGTTATGTCTGGTAGCACCTCTCAGAGGATGGAGTTTGCTTCTGTGAGGTGGAGAGTGACCCCACCAGCAGCCACCATTGCAGCACGGGCATGGCCAAGGGGCCTTTCAGCACCTGCTGGCACCCACAGGAGCAGCCCTGGTGCTGCTGAACACAAGGATAGTTCAGGGTGCAGCAGCCCCAGGGTCCTGGGGTTCCCCAAGGGCTGGGGCAGGGTTGGGCAAGGGGGTTTCCAGCTGATATGAGAAGCCTGTAGAGCCTATAAAGGTGTTGAGCCCCACCTTGGGACTTGTCCAGAGGAGGTCCCCTGACTGTAGGCATATCTCCAGCTGGGAGCATCTGGGGACAGTGGCCACAGGGGTGTCACCCAGAGCTGGGTGCAGGCAAAGGGGAGCAAGGAGGGGTGAAGACACTGTCTTCTCCTACTTTTCCACCTGAAGAATCATCAACAAACATTGAATTTCAACCCTTAAAAAAAAATAAAAAAGAACCGATACAAAACAAGCAGCCCCGTGGTTTGGCAGTGCTGCTTGAGGTTTGGGTTGGTGATCACTGACTCACTGCTGGGCTCTGAAGCCCATGGGAAGGAATGATTCCCTGGAGCACAGGTCTCTGCAAGGAACTTGGAGACCCTTTGCCCAGCTCCCAGCATCAGCCCCTCCACAGATCTCACCTCTGGCTCCCAGGACTGATGGGGCTCCTGGGAAGCAGTTTGCCCTCAGCCTGGTGCTTCTGTCAGGTCCAGCTCCCGGTTCAGAGCTGTGGTTGGGAACCACCTGGGTTTATCGCAGAAGAAATAGTGCCATCTACTGACATTACAAACTGGATTCCTAGAAAGCGAGGGGCGGATGCTTATCTTCCTAATGCTGACGGGTGTTTGGGGTCATGCCAGCCTGAGAAACACCCACACCGGGCTAGGCTGGTGGGGGAGCCCCAGGAGTGGCCCACGAACAGGGCTGGGGGATGCAGACATCCTGAGATACCCATGGACACCCAGGGAGACCCCATGGTCGGGACCAGGGATGCAATCCCTGAGGAACCCCATTAGAAGAGCTGAAGAAGAAGGTGCTGCTGGTTGCTGCCACCCAAGGGGATTTAATTAGCTTTTTGTCCCCTTCCCTGTAATTGATGAACAAAGCTAAATGTTCCTTCTGGAGGAGTTACTGGGAAAAGTCCTTTGGCTGGTATGGTGAGGGCTGAGATGGTTTTTCATGGTCCTTCCCAGCCTTATGAAAGCCTCAGGTCCCATGCCAGTCCCTGGGAGGTAGCAGCATTCAGCATGATGCTCTGTGCATGGGTATATATGTATATATTTAAGCTATATTGAGTACACATGTGCTACAGGAAAATCCATCCCCACCTACACTGAGGTCACCTTCCCATGCAGGCACCACAGCAGGAGACACCACCAGTTTCCAGTGTTGGCAAGACAAAAATCACAGGAGAAACTTCCTTGGGACCATCCATTCCCATGCAGGGAGGCACCAGGACCCCAGTGGGGAGGACCCTGTGACAGGGAGATGATCCCACCCCACCCACCATTTTGCCAGGGACATGGGAACTGCAGAAGCCCAGGTGGAAAAGAGACAATGTGAGCTGTGGTGAGTCGCCCAAGCCTGGTGGAGCTCAGCCTGGGAATGGCCTGTGGAAAACAAAGCTGCTGATTTTCTGATTTTCCAAGCTGACCTACCAAGAGCAAAGCCATCAAAGCAGCAGGAGCATTCCTGAGGTCTGACCCAACGCAGGAAAGTCAAGGAAAGGTTCCCACTGAACTCAACGGACACTGGACCACAGCCACAACACTTAGATGTAGCCAAGATTTATTTAGTATTTCTCCCCATGGTTTTATCCGAGATTTCATCCTGCCAGGGCTCTGTCTCATCCTGCAACGAGGAAGTCAAATTTATCCTTCAGAGTCATTTTAGCACAACAGGTAGTGAAATATATATAGTTAGAAACATCATTGTGTATGCATATATGTATAAAACACATATATATTTTATATGCATACAGATAGCTTCTTAAATGAGAAATGAAAAACAGAGCAAACACTGTAATAATTCTACTTATGCAACATATTCTGCTTAACATATTTATTTTTAATGGCAGTCATTTTAATAGCTCTAAGGCCCTGAATTAGTCCAATATGTTCTTAACTACGTTCACTTTAAATACAAATGTTAATGACTTTTCCAGAGGGTCCAGTGCCCTGGAAGAGCTTGCTGCACACCAGTATGTTCTCCTTAACATGTTTGCTTTTAATAACAGGTTTAATGATGCACTCGGGGCCTAATAACCCTGTTTAGTCACAAAGAGAAAAACCAGCTACAAAATACTTTCTCTAAAAACTAGGCTACAGGGGATTGCTGAACTGTTTTGAAGCCACACTGGCTATTTTTTGAATCACAGAATCATTAGGGTTGGAAGCAACTTCTAAAATCATTCAGTCCAAATGAGCCCCTCTGTGTTTCTGCATCCAGGCAGTGGACCCCAGCTGTCCGAGCAGCCCAAATGGATTTTGGAGGTGGTTTTGCAGTGACTCTGCTGAGCAGTGAAGCTATTTGGGGTGATGGATGGCTGCCCAACACGGCCTTGTGTCCTTTTGCCCCCTGCAAAGCTTGGGGGCTGGATTTGGGGAGATGCACGGGGTAGGTTTCAGAGGAAACATCCTGCTGACGTCGCTGGCAGAGACGTGCCAAAGGGGAGCACGTTTGAAAATCACACCCACAATCCATTTAAAAAAAAATAAATACCAACACCAAAAATCCCAGAAGAAAAAAAAACCCATGAGAAAGAAAAAAAAAAAAAAACACAGACAAAAAAACCCAACCAACAAAAAAACCCCACAACAACAACAGCAAAGCAAAGCCCCAACTCCTACTTGAAGCAGCAAGAGCTACAAACACACCCAAATGAAGAGGCAAGCAGCAGCTGCTTTCTGCTGTCATGCCCAGATTTTACTTATTTCAATTAATAACCAACACCAACTCCATTCCCATGACTGCAGCACAGCCCGTCTCCTGTCTCAGCTCTCCTAGATAGGGCTGGGAGCAGGCAGGACTCCCTGTGTACATCCCCCTAGCAGAGAGGTACTTTCTGTTCCCAAAAAAAAAGAGATTTCCCCAGCAGTGCAGCTGGCAGGGCTTCACTCTCTCTCCACTGCTGTGTCCAGGCCTGTCCAAGCCCAGACCTGCGTCCAGACTTGTGAAATCTCACGTGCTGGGGAGATGCTCAGAGCTGCCTCCATGACCTGTGGGCATAGGACCAGCCTAATCCACCCCTGGTTTGCAGGGCCACCCCATGGGTTATCACACATCTCCTGAGAGCACAGTGGGGCTGGAGCTCCCCTGGGGGTAATGTGCTTCTCCCCTGCACAGGAGCATCCCAGGGTGTGAATTTTGCACCAAAAGAAAAAAAAAAAATAAAAACAACCACCTTGCAGTTGGTCCTAAATATAACCGTGGCAGATCTTACCAGGCTTCAGCTCTGGCTGCATGAAAAACACTTGCAAAGCTTGAACCAGCTCTAATTTGTATAGCTTCTGCCCCAGGGCCCGAGCGAAACAGGAGGGTGGAATCCAATAGCATGTTGTGCATAAAAAGATTATGCCAAAGATAACCTTATTGCTAATAATAACCCTGGAGTCCTATCCTGTGAATAGGCCCTATTGAGTGTTTGAGCACAGGCATTCCTCGGTTAGGTTTTTCTGCCTACAAATATTTCACCTGAGCCTTTAAATACTAATCACAGAATTCAGATGAAGGCTTTTTATCTTCAAAGTGCTGCAGGAAAAAAAAAAAAATTAATTCATTAATCAGAGATAATTAAAGGGCACAAAATATGCCTTTTTCAAGAGCAGGGAGCCAACCAACACAGCGTGAAGCCATGGTGGGGACTCAGAGCATCCCTCCCACCGTGAACGTGATTTTCCCGGAGCGGTGCCCAGGCAGTAGTTTTGCTTGTTCCCAGCAGCTCTGCTTAAGCTGTCTTCCTGACATGTGTTAGGCTGTATGTCTGCCATGCAGGAAATAGGGTTTGAAGCTCACAGCCAGGAGCAAAAACTGAGATTGAGGCTTTAATGAAGCTGGGATTGAGTGGCTAGGGTGGTTCAGTGAAGCAGTAAATGCAAACACATTATCACCTGAGAACTTGCTCCAATTTCACACCAATTAACTAGGAATGAGAGAGGAGGGCTGGGGCTGGCTGCAGAGATGGCTGATAATCCCGTGAATGGGCAGAAATGGTTGGTAAGCAGAAGGGCTTGTGCCAAAACTGGTTTGTTAGATAACGCCAGTCCCGGCAATTTTGTCTTGGGGAGTGAGCATGTCATTACTGGAGCTGCTTTTATTAGGAAATATTAAAAACATTTGCAGAAATACAGATGCCCGTGAGGGAAGTACGGGTGGAAAGTAATAAAGCAATAGCTGATGATTTTATTTTTCTGCCAATGTGTCATATCAGAGGGAGAGGGGAAGGGGAAGGGGAGAAGAGGGCTGGGATGGGAAGGACTGCTGGTGCAAAGCTGGCAGCTCCTGGAGGGGAATATCCCAGCCTTAAGGAGCTCCTGGGAATGCTCAGCTCTGGATTCAGGGTGGCTTTGACACCCTTAGCCACTGCCTGCAAATGGAGGTGTGAGCCCCACAAACAGGGCAGAGCAGGTCCCAGAACTCCCCTTGACATCAGTGATGGGACCCATCTCCTCTGCCTGCACCCAGGAGCCAGCTCACCTTTACCACTCTTTTCATGTTGGAGCTGTTTCCATTTTTTCCTGCTGGAGTTATTTCCAGGTTAGGAGTTGAGAGTGAAAAAGGGGGAGCAATTTAGGGGAAGAACTACTGAATGGGTTTCTATAGATTAAGTACTAAACCAAATCCCAGTGTGCTGGGCCCCACATTACCCCTCATTAACTGCTGGGTTTGATGTCTGTGAGTGATCAGCCTGCTTCTCTGAACCATCCCAGCCATGAGACATCCCACAATCAGCAGGGTGAGCCAGAGTTATTTCTTGTATTTAGATGAAATCTTGTCTTCATTTGAAAAATGCATCAGTGATAGAGGCAGTGACCAACTCACAGGCAAGAACCCCTTGCTGAGTTTTCATGCTGACACACCAGGCTGGAGAAGATCTCAAGAAAAACTGGAACTTGGGGTCTTTTTCTCATTGGGGCGGGAAATATTTGAGAGCAAAAGAATTTGTCATCTCCTGCTGGGGAAGGGGTGGGACAAGGTGGGGAGTGCTCCTCAGCTTCAGTGCAGTCAGCCATCTGAGAGCCCCCAGGCTCAGCATCACACTCCACTACTGCTTCTCAGCTGCTGGGCTGCTGCCATCCATTGGAGGGATGGGAATGAGCAACTCATGAGCAGCAGCAGCAGCAACATCTTAAAGCATGGCAAAGCCCATATAGCAAATCACATTGGTGCCCACAGGCTTGGGAGGCTGTACAGCTCCACTTGGATGCTGTAATGTCACACACTCAAGATGTGCTTCCTTAGGGGACTGCAAGAAGCTGCAGAATTTTTCAAAGAGGGTCCTGGTGTGTGTGGTTAGCTCTGGGGAAGGTCTGTGCCCTCAGACAGGTCTTCAGCACTGCTTGGGCTCCTCTGGGACAAGCTAGCAGCTGGGAAGTCATGTTAGCCCTGAGAGCCAGCCTGTCCTGCTCCCCAGCAGGGAGCTCCAACAGGATAATTGCAAGGAAGGTGCAAACAGGGGAAAAGCAGTCACTGCACTCCTCTCACTCAATACTGAGTCATTCCAGGCTATGGGAGGGGCTGAGATATCTCCCTTTAAAATCAGGAAAATGTTGTCTCTGGCGATGGAAGATGGATAGCCAGTGAGGGACCAGGACAAACCACAGTATCTTAAAAAGAACCAAGTATGGCCACCTGGCTAAGAGCCAAGGAGAGTGACAGGGCTGGGTGAAGGTGACACCTCGTCTCTGGGCAAAGGGAGCTCTGGGTGCCCCCTGCCCTGCTGTAAGCCTGATTTCTGGTGCCCTGCTCACTTCAGGTGTGTGTTCCCCTCTGAACACACGTGGGAAGATGGAAAAAAAACGTGGTTTAAATGAGCAAGAGTCAGCACCTGGAAGGATGGAATGGGGTTCTGGGGGCACTTGCTTCAGTTTTTCCATCCGTGGGGAACAGGGACCTGTGGTCCTTCCTTCCCTGCAGCTTGCAAACCTCTCTCCCAAGCAGGCAAACACATCTCAGCAGCAAAGCTCCCATAGTGTACCACACGGTGCTCCCAAGCCCTGGTGCAAATCCACAGGGCTCTTCCTGTCCGTTCTCTCCAGCCTGTAATTATCTTAAAGGCAACAATTAAAACTATTGAAACTCATGTGATGGGTTTAGGGAGCATAGCTTGGCTAATCCCCACAAGCATCCTGAAGGAGCGGAAGCAAGGAACTCCCTGGGGCTGGATGCTGGTGCTTTGCTGGGCAGGTAGGGAACAAACGGGGCTGCAGAGGACCAGGCTTGGGTTGAGGGACCCCAGGGCTCACCCATGTGGCAGCAACAACATGAGGATCTCCCCAGTTCTCACTCCATCTTGATAGTCCCCAGGCTCACATAGAAAGTCAGTGATGGGGAAGACCCCATCCCCAAAAGCTACACGTTGGCTTAAAGCTCTGATTTGCAAACTTCAATGGGAAAAACTTCATCTTCCTTTTTCCATGCTGGGACAGGACCTAGCACAGCAGGTCTTGCTCCTTTCCATGTGTCAGATCCCAAAATAATGCTGTGTTGATGCACAGCCCCTCCTGCCTTCCCCATCCTTCGCTGCAGCATCCACTGCACGCTCATGTGCAAGGGGCTGTGCCAGCAACCACCGTACTCTCTGCTCAAGGAGGCCCAAAACAGGAGCAAAGAGATGGGTAGCAAAGAACTGCATGGAATATCACTCTCCTCCTGTGCTCACCACTTCTTAATTTTTTTCCTTCCCCCCCCCAGGAATCATTATTTTTGCCATTTTTCTGAAAGCATCACCCTCCTGGAGCCATGTAATAAGTGATTCTTTGCTGCTTTCTCTAACAAATGTTTTCTAAACTGCTCTAAAAACACTGCTCAGCTTTGGGAACCCCAAAAGGCAGGGAACTTGAGAGAAAAAAAAAGAAAAAAGAAAAAAAAAAAAAAAACCAGGGAAGCAGCACTTTTTCTACCCCCATATCATTTTTGTTGTGATACAGCATCATAAAGATTTCTAAAATGTCTAAATTTCCTTCCTTTCCCAAAACCTTAAACACAATTTTACCATTTGGACTAGACATGAGTCCTTTTGGCTCATCTTTTTTAAGCTCAGAATAACTTTTTTTTTAAAGTTTTTCTTAAAATCAGCTCTGTTTTGGTGGAAAAAAAGCCTTTTTTTTTTTCTTTTACAATCTAAACAAATCCGAATTCCTCCTCAATTAAATATTTAAATTCTGAATGCAAGCTAGCTTTTTTTTTTCTTTTTCCTTCTCGTTTCTCCCTCTTCCTCATTTTGAAAACAAAAATTATTGAGGAAAATCCCCTTCTGAGCCACTTCTGCTGCTGCTAACACCAACAGCCCCAAGGATGCTCCCAGCCCTGTGCTCCCATCACCAGGGAAGGAGCCTACAGAGGGGCCCGGACCCCCTCCCCTCACTCCCCATGGGCACCCATCAGGCTGCACCCAATCCACAGGACAGATCCCAGTCCCGGGGACAGAAAAGCCCATGACCAACCCAGCTTTGTTCTGCAATTACCCCAGAAGGGTCATGGCTGTTTTCTGGAATGGGTGGGGAGCATCAAGACAGAGAAGCATCACTCTGTGGGGCTCAAAGGCTGCACTGCCCCAAATCAAGGACCCCCTCACAATGTGGCTGTCGTGTATTCCCCGTGCATTTATTATGCACACTCTGTAGATCTCAGGTTATAAATTACAAAAATACACCTTTAAATGTTTTCATTAAAAAAAAATAATAATTTTTTTTTTTAAAATGCTGCATTGAGGCTCTTCACTGTTGCCATCTGTTGAGGAGCAGGGCTGACATGCAGATTTGGGGTAACCAGATGAAGCGGGATCCATTCCCCCTGCACCTCTTCTCCTCCCACACATTCCTCACAGCAGCTGCAGGAGAAACCTCACAGCCCAGCACCAACCAGGGCATCCTCCAGGCAAGCTGCATTTTCCCCAAATTCTCTTGTAAGTGAGGGAGCCCATGGCCAACGTCACCTCATGTATTTATGGATCAGCAGCACCATCTGGGAGAAGTGAAGCCCATTTGATGGAAGCATCTGACTTTTTTTTTATTAGCACTTGTAGAGGGCTTTAGTGCTGAGGGTCTATTTGAAGCCCCAGAGGCAAAAGGGCAGGAGAAGGTGGGAGCTCAGGTTTCCCAGGAAGCCCACCTTTTCCTGGGAGATCAATATTGACCACGGGAGAAGCAGGGGGACAGGGATTTAGAGCAGTGCCTGGTTTGTCCCAGCCAGGGTGAAAACAAAACAAAACAAAACAAAACTCTGGAAACTAAGATGCAAGCGAGAAGGATGGATTCCTCTCTTCAGATTGAGATGTTCAGAAGCCAACAAGTTGCTGGGCTTGATGAAAGCAGCAGTGACGTTCAACAGCCTGGGTTGTGCTGGAGATCAAACAAAGTGATCTCCTCTGCCTTTAAAATGTTTGAAGCTGCAAAATCTTAAGGGCATATAAACTTACTTTGATTGCAGGGCTGGGATCTTGGAAGTCGCATTCCTTTTAATTTCCTTGAGCTTTCTTTCCCCGTGAAGGACATGTACAGGGTGGTGAATTTTCAATGGGAACTGGTTTTGCCTCATTTTCCACCTCTCTCCTGCTACAAGGAAAGAAGTGCAGAGCTCCGGAGGCCTGCCTGCCTCTTTCTATGCAGACAGAAAGGGCTGGGTGTCTGTGTTTAATTACAGCCTGAAAGAACTGCATTTAAAAGACAACAGCCAGCTATTTAATTAATACTTATCATTAGCACGCATAGGAATGCCTAGCAGCAAACTGCAACAACAAAGCAACTTTTTTTTTCTTTTTTTTTTCCTGCACTTGGGATAAATTAATTTTAAAAGGAGTAAACAAACGACTTGCACCAGATTTGAGGTGACTTTTTATGGAGTGGGAGTACTGGGATAGTAGGCATTACCCTAGGACAGCAGATATCTGTAAGAGCAGGCTTTTCAACCTTCAGCTCTCCTGGCCAGGAATCTTATCTTCATCTATCCATCTATCTATCCTTCTATCTCGGCATTTCCACTGGGCTCATCCCCATGTTTAAGTGCTTACTTGTCTTCATACCTGTCCATAAATTACACGGCACCCCCAGGGCATTATAAATAATAATTCAACTCTCAAACTTTCAGAACAGTGTTTTAAAGCATTGGTTTATAATTCAGCATGTTGCAAACTCCTTCTCCCAGTCCACAAAAGTAACTCTGGAGCAGAAGAATCACCATGGTCAGCAGAGGAAAAGCCTCAAAATCAGTTCCTTGGATGGGAGGCATGGGATGGATGGCCCAGAGCTGGAAGATGGAGATGGATGTAATAGCCAAGCAAAAGGGATGGATGGGCCACTCCACTCATGGAACTGCTCCACTCATGGCATTCCAGTACCTGAAGAAAGTTAGGGAGGGACTTTTTACAAGGGTGTGTAGTGACAGGACAAGGGGTAATGGCTTTAAACTGGAAGAGGGGAATACTTAGATTAGACATTAGGAAGAAATTCTTCACTGTGAGGGTGATGAGACACTGGCACAGGTTGCCCAGAGAAGCTATGGCTGCCCCATCCAACCTGACCTTCAGCACAATCACAGATCCCTCCTGTTCTGCAGGGATGTGGTGGGATGGAAGGAGGTGGCACAGGGCTGGCTGTGCTGGGGATGAGCTGAGGAAAAGTTTGCCCCACTGCCAGCAAGGTGCTTGTAGCCCAGGGAAAGCTTCCTGCTCTTCCCACATTCTGCAGCATCCCATGCTGATTCACTCCACAGAATTTACTTTTACCCCGCTAAACGCCACTAAACCTTCAAATTAATCCTCCCATTATGGGACTTCCTTTGATGTCAAAGGGGGAATTTTTTTTTTATGGCATAGGGGGATTTTTCCTCCCCCCTGGTGTAATTATTCTTTTTTCCCTTTTTTAGACACAAGAGATTCCTGCCAGATGCACGGCTTGCGGAGGCAGCTCCCACATGAGGTATTTATATATTTATATGTATATGATGGGAATGTGGTATTGAAAGACCTGAAGTTTCAGGCAGAAGATAAGGGGAATTTCCCATTTCCTATTTTTTTCAGTGGAAGTTGCCTGGGAAGAGCCTTCATCAAGACTAGGACCAAAAGCTGTGAGATATGGCACTAGAAAGCAGCTTAAAATAAAAATGTCCAAGGAAAACATTTGATATTTAACACTATCACTAAGCAAGTTTTGATGCCTGGGAATGATTATTGACACTGCTTAAATTAAATTAATTAAACTAAATTAAATTAAATTAAATGCCCTGCGTTCATTCTCCATTTTGCATCTCAGGTGTAAGTGGGATAGTTGGGCTGAACATCCCAGCACAGGACTTGAATCCCTGGATGAACCTGGAAGCTAGTGCCTGTGGGTGGTGCTAAGATAGTTTTCTGTAATAAAGAAGGCTCCAGGGAGACCTCACAGAGGCCTTCCTGTACCTGAAGGGGCTACAAAAAAGCTTCTCACAAGGACATGCAGTGATATGAAAAAGGGTAATGGTTTTAAGCTGGAAGAAAGTAGATTTAGGTTAGACATGAGAAATAAACTTTTCACCAAAAGTGGTGAGACACTGGCACAGGTTGCTCAGGGAAGCTGTGGCTGCCCCATCCCTGGAAGTGTTCAAGGCCACGTATCCAAACTTGGGGCTTGGAGCAACCTGGTCTGGTGGGAGGTGTCCCTGCCCATGGCAGGGGGTTGGAATTGGATGATCTTCAAGGTCCCTTCCAACCAAAACCATTCCAGGATTCTATGGTAATAGCTGGTAATGATGGAACAGGCGGGTTTCTTCAGAGTTTCAATCACTTTTTATGAATTAGTAGGAAAAAGGGGGTATAATTGCAGAACTCTTTACTGAAAATGTTATGGAACAGTCTATGTAAGTCAACAGCAAAGTGCATGGAGAGCATTGGCTTCTCTCCCAGCAAAACCTGGGGCTCTTCTGTGCCTGGAAAAAGCCCTGGGAGGCAGCAGCCAGCCATGCCCTGGCAACTCAGGTCTGGGTGACTCCCTGCCCTGACATCTCCAACTGCTGTGCCCTGGCTTTGATCCTCTCCCGGAGCACCTCTGCCCAGTCCTGTCCTCTCTCCAGTGGAGTGGACCTGGTCTCCATCACTCTCAAGGCAGAGATGTCAGGGGGGAGCTGGGGATCCAGGCCAGCTCGGAGCAATGCATCCTGAAATTTGGCTGCAGAGGCTGGAGCTAAGCAACACCGGGGAGTGCTGGAAAGGAAAACAAGGAAACTTTGAATTGAAGCAAGACCCAGGCTGGAGATCCTGCAGGAGCAAAGGGAGAAGTGATGCTCTGCTCCCTAATGCTCCCAACCATGGCTGTCCTTACCCTTCTGGCTGGGAGTAGTGGTAGTGAGCAGCCACAGCAGAGTGAGGACACAGCAGGTAATGGTTTTCCCCCCAGCAGCGCTGCATGGCTCTCATGATGTCCTCATCAGAGGCTGAGCATGACCGTAGGGTCTGGGAGAGCTGCAGGGAGATATGGGGAGGTTTGCACAAGGGGTCACCACCACACACCATCCCAGACAGGCCTGGGCCATGGGGACTCAGCAAGACAGTTCCATGCAGGGAGGCTGGAGGATGAGGTTCTCCAGGGGTTAGAAGAACAGGGGTTGCTGCTGCAGCTAGGGGAACTGCTGGAAATGGCCATGGGGCTGGGGCGCAAGTGAGGGATTTTCATCCCCAGGTGCTGGGAGTGTGGGTGGAGAAGGAGCAGAGACTCACAGCTCAGCTCCTCAGCTCTGTGCTGTTCTTTGCACACTCCGTGGGAGTTTCCGTGGGCTTGTAAAACCCACCTCAGTGTAACAGCTCTTTACTTTTATAATGCAGTCTTTTTCAGCATTTATTTTACTGCTGTGCCAGCAGGAATGAGCACTGGGCGAAGGATCCTCTGTGGGTGCAGCACATGTTGGATGGGAAGAGGTGGGACATCTGGCCCAAAGATCCTCACAACACAAACATTTGGTTTGCTCTTAAATTTTTCTCTGCTTTGAGTTCATGCTCCCATTTGCTGTAACACTGAGGATGAATCTCAGCACCAAACCCAGCAGCCCCACTCCCAAAGTCCACACTCAACCTGTGCCAGCACCTGCTGCATGATGCCCTGGGGTACAGCCAGTGCTGGCACTGGAGCAGCCAAGGATGGTTTCATATCCTACTTAAATAATTGTAGGCATTTTAAAATTAGTTTTGCAAAGAAAAAAAGGTGTTTCTTTTAAAAAAAACATAATTTCAAAGGTTTTTTTTAACCTCCATGCACACACATTGATATAAAATTGACCTCATGCTCCAACTTTTGGTTGGAAACTCTGTGATTTTTCTTTTTTAACTACAAAATTGATTTTAAAACAACTGGTAGTGGTAAATCTCCTTGCACAGGCCCACACATGGTGCTGTGTGTGTGAGGAACTGACCTTTCTGTGCAAATCCTCTGGCAGCTTCAGGCTTTTCGATGTTCTGAATCGCTCCATCAGCGTTTTCACCAGGCGGCTGTCGGAGCCTGAGAGCAGCCAGAGGATCCTCTCCATGTTGTAAGGCTCCTGGGACAACAAGGACAATAGGTGAGCAGTGGAAATGGGAGCTTCTGGCTCAGGAAGAGAGCACCGGTGTGGATTCTCTGGTGTCTAATTAGGGTTGAGGTCCTACTGCTGCATTTTTCTTGGTGGAAGCTGGGGTGGGCTTGATGTCTTCAGGCTGGAAAAGCCCTTCAAGATCATGAAGTCCAACCTCATCCTAACCCTATTACTCTGTTTCTGATGACTCACCACTAAACCCTGCACCCAAGCACCACATCCAGCTGATTTTTAAACACATTCAGGGATGGAGACTCAACATTCCCACACTTACATGCCAAGAACACGGTGTCTTTCAGACCTCTGAGCTGTCAGAGCAGTCTGGCAGTGACCATCAGATTAGAAAAAAAAAACAAAATTACTAATGAAGGGACAACTGATGCATGAACGTTGTGACCACACCTCTACAATCACATTGAGGAACCCAGGCTAATAACACACCAGAAACATCCAGCTGTTTACTGAGTGCTGCAGATGCTGCTGTGAGTCACCCATCTCCAGCCTGACTTCACGAGACATCCCTGCAGGGCTGACCTTTATGAACATGCCAGGCACATCTTGGGCCTGGCTGGCTTTTAGGGCTGTGTGGCAATCAGTGTTGCAACACTGCAGCAAAACTTGGTGCAAGACCATCTAGGGGGGTCCCAAACCCATTTCACTGCTCACTGTCTCATTCCTGCATGCTCAGAAGCACCAAGAAACATTCCTCCAGGTGGTTTGGCCAAGATACCTTGTAGGGAGGGACAGGTCAAGGGACACCAACTAGAGAGTTCTCTTCACTTTTCTTGGGTTCAAGGGATGGGTTTGCATGAGCTCTTTATACTTTGAAGAAGCTGATAGTGCCTGTGACCTTTTGTCTCACCATCCTGTCCTACCTTGGTGAGTCATAAGAACTTACTCAGCCTTTCATGTCCTTATCTGGTTGGCTTATGGCCCCAGTCCTGCTCTTCATCTTCCCACCATCATAACCCAAAGCCTCCAGCCTGTAATCTGCAGTCTGCTCTGGGTGTTGCCTGCCCTTTGCTTTAGGCTGTCCCCTGTTTTAGGCTGTCCACTGCTTCCCAACCTGGCTGTCCTGACAAGCTACATGCTGGCATGTCTGGATGTTGATGACTTGCTACTAGATGTGTCCTCAGCACCATCCTCCTGACACCCTCTCTCCTGACCTTCCTTCCACTGCTCCCATATCCAGACCTTCCCCTTCACCCTCCATTCACATAAGCTTCATGGCTGTGATTCTCTGGGGAATGCCCCATACAGGGCTCAGCCACACAAGACTTTCTCCTTCATCTTCAACTCTTCAGTTAGTGCCTAACTGGAAAGGTTTTTCTGTTTAGCTTAGAAGAGGCAACCCAGAGAAGTTGTGTAGTCTCCAACCTTATAGTTTTCCAATTGGACAAAGCCCTGAGCAGCTTAGTCTGACCTCAGGGCTGACCCTGATTTGAGCAGGTCCCAACTAGAGACCTCCTGAATTCCCCTCCAGCATGAATCATCTGAAAAACATTTACATGGATCTTTCAGATGTGAGCTGAACCATGATGTTCCATGCAGCTATGGAGAGGGATGTGCAGAGGGACACACCAATCCAGTTGGACATCACCTCACCTGGCTGCCCACCCTCATGATCCTTAAGCCTGGCACATCCTTAGATGCCTCAGCAGACCAGTGCTAGCAGAGGGACACAGGCCAAGAGAGAAGCCCAGCTACCACTTGAACTCTGAGGAGATTCCCAAATTCATGACTTGGGAGGAAAGTCAAGCTGCAGAGAGCAGTAGCCTGGTGACAGGGGCACGATGACTTCCTGACTGCAAAACATGGTAGCTCCTCCAAGGTCCTGGGTCCTCTCAATGTGTTTGGACAGTTTTTGGAACATCTAAGTAGCTTAAGGTCACTGTTTGGTCACTTGCTTGGAAGCAGACTCAGTCCCTGTTGATCACAGGGTTATTTGCTTGCAGGTGTTTGGTTTCTGTACCTCCACGACTTTTCATTTCTGAGGCCTTTGCTTGCCTGCTGAGACTTGTTTTGCTCTAAGCAAGCTGCAGATGGCCACAGATGAGGCATTTCTTCTGGGCTTCCCTACCTTCCTGGTCTTTTCTCTTGCTTTAGGTGAAGCCTTTCAGAAGCATCAACAGAGCCCTTGAGACACGATGGGATTTATCATTTTCTAAGTGTCACATTTTGAGAGCATGTCCCCCTCTTGCTCACCTTGCACACAACCAAGCCCCAGAAACCCAACATTCAACAATTAAGATTGCAAAGTCATGCCCTGAAAAGTGAGCCAGAAGGTGTTTGATCTATCTCAGCTCAGCAGTCTGCAGCAGAAATGCTCAATATGAGTCACACCTCTGAATGCATGGCTGAGAGCTATTGCCAGTGGCTGAATTCTGCTCCCATGAACTGGCTAGAACAGAGCACAAAGGGAAAAAAAATTATTAAATAGATGTTATTTTGTATTTAGCCATTTTGGCCAATTCATTACATACCTGAATATCCATGGCTGATGCTAATGTAGGCTTCACACTCTCTGACAGTGAGAAATCTCCATGCTGAACAGTCCTGTGAATGATGTCATTGCTGTTAACCACAGTAACAAGTTGAATTGGGAGACCCATTTTCTGGGCAATGCAGCCAGCTGGAAAAAAAAAAAAACAAAACAACATTTCATGAAGAAACATTGAAATTTGGCAGAGAAGTCATATTACAAACTTCTTGACCATAAAGTTCAGAAGCAGACACAAATGACATTCCCACATGGACTCTCTGATAGGATGAGGGGGAATGGTTTTAAGCTGAAAGGGGAGATTTTGATCAGATCTTAGGAAAAAATTCTTCATTGTGAGGGTGGTGAGACATTGGCACAGGTTGCCCAGGGAACCTGTGGATGACCCATTCCTGGAAGTGTTCCAAGCCAGGCTGGATGGGGCTTGGAGCAACCTGGGCTGGTGGGAGGTGTCCCTGCCCATGCAGGGGGGTTGGAACTGGATGATCTTTAGGGTCCCTTCCAACCCAAACCATTCTATAATTGTAAAATCTAGAGATGCAATGCTCCAACTGCCATCAAACACTGACCTTTGAGCATCTCCACATTTGAAGATGGATGGGCAGGGAACCAACAGCTCAGGCAGCTGCTGTTCAAGCAAGAGAGAAGCTTTTGGGCCTCTGGAGCTTATTAATGCCCTCAGATGGGCAGTGTAGGAGTGCAGTGAGTGCAGCTGAGTGCATCAAATCCTTTACTGCTTTCATAAAACTATTTTGGGGTTGAGGTAATCAAGGACTCACATTTAGAAGGACAGATTACGCAATTAAGAGGTATTCTCTTCACTGTGCAAACCAGAGTAGGACCAGGCAGAACTCCACACCTCTGTTAATGTCTCACTTAGGAAATCAGAGCTACAGGATTTTCCCTCTTTTCTGCATCAAGTACATGCTGTCCTTCTAATGTGCCCATCCTCAAGATAGCTACAGTCAGCATCAAAGGGGTGGTTTGGGTTTTTGTGCACCTTGCAAATTACCAGTGACACCTGAATGAGTAATAACCATGCATGAGTAATAGAATACAGCAGGTTCTGAAGAAATCCTACCAGAGAGTGGGTGTTTTAATAAATAGCAGTACCCAATATCTGCAAAGTGCTTTTAGTCCATAGGTCACAGCATTCTGTATCTTCCCTTATCTAACCTATCTTTTTTCCCTTCACCTGTAATATTTCCTCCTCCTCCTGTTGGCACAACAATCTCCACCACTGGCAGTGGGTTGATATCCAGGGATGGGGCACACTGAAAGTAAGCATAGAAGTGGTGAGCAATCTGCACCATAATCCTCGACCAGTTGACTGAATTCAAGCTCATCAGATTGTATTTTTTGGCAAAATCAACATCAGCAAACAGTTCCTTGATGGGCTCATCGATTTCATCACTGTTCCCATGAGCTGTCAAAAGGAGAAAGGAAGGGTTAGGTCTGCCAACATCAGCACACCAGGCACAGGGTATTTTTTCTCATAATTAGGGAGAGTCTCAAGGCCTGGAGTTTGCTGTGGCCAAGGACATCCTGAGCTGCCCATCTGCCTCGGGGGCTGTACAAGCCCAGGGCTGAGGAGCACCATGTGGGTGCTGGGTGCTTTCTGCAGACATTGCACTCTGGAGCCTTGCTCGTGCCAAGTACATATTTGCCAGGAAGGCAAACACCTGCATCCCCTGTGAGATGCCATGGTGAGACCTGGCTGCACAGAGAACCCCATGGGACAGCTGAAGCACCCAGTGGTGATTCCTAACCATGAGGACAGCACAGCAGCAGAGGATGGACTATCCATGTGAGGGGACAGAGGGAAAGGGTGACTCTTGATCCTTTTAGTGCCAAGAAATGGTGCTGCATCCAGTGAAGCTCAACACCTGCATGGAGGCAGCTCTGATCTGAGGAATAAAGGAATGAGACCCTTGGTTGGGGCTAGGGATGTCTGCTGTGGGCTCCTGCTAGCCAGATGTCTGGTGACCATGATGGCAATGACACGTCTGGCTTAAGCTGCTAAAGCATCAGCATCCTGAGACTTTTGTGGTCATAGTTTTGACACAGCAAGGCCATAAGTGGACAGTCCAACAGCAGTGCCAACCAGCAAAGACGTGTACGTTGTCTTCAATGACAGTGGTCATCTGAAGTTCCTGTATCTGGGTGCAGAAGCCCTTGGGCAGCAGAACAAAGATGTCCATGTTCTTCTGCCCTCTCACACTCTCAATGGCTGAGCTCCCTGTGTCCCCTGAAGTCCCTGTTTCAAAGAGAGGGAGAACCAAGAAAAGCAAACAGTTGTTGAGTCCATCAAACCTGCATCACTGCACTTCAAGAGAAAGATGCAGAGATGCTCCATGAGGTGCTTTTGGCTAGAACAGCCACCCTGGCATTGCCAGGAGATAAACCACCAGCCAGCCACAAAGCAATACCACCCTGAAGCATCTATGGGGACAGTCATGGGATGATGGCTTTCAATGTAAAGACCTGCCCAGAAATTCTCCATGCACACACACAGACATACTCACCCACCAGAATAGTGACATGCTTCTGCTTTTTCTCCAAGAAGTACTGTAAGAACTGCCCTGTGCAGGACAAGGACAAATCCTTAAATGCATAAGTAACCCCATGCCAGAGCTCCAAAACATTCAGCCCATCCTTCAGCCTGGACAGATGGACAACATCCTTGTGTCTGAACCTGCTGAAGGCTCTGTTGATCAGGTCTGGAGGAAAAATGGTGAAAAGAGCTGTTAGACTGGGGAGAAGAGTATTATTCTGACCTGCATTCTGACACCCATTCTGATTCCTGCATCTGTGCTCCTCATGCTCCCTCCTGGGAAGTTTTCTGCAGAACCAAAGACGCTCGGTGGCTGGAGGAGTGACAGATACCCAGCAATTTATTCTTAGTTATTAGGAGTAAACCAGCCCAGCTTTATTGCCTTTGATAGCACTATGGTAATTAACCCCAGGGGACATTCAACATAATCAGAGCAAACTGTGTTCAAATATAGAATAGAGGAAACTGGAATTTTATCATGAGGAGATGCTGAGACAGAGGTTACAGCTGCCCTCTGGTGGAAGTGATAGTTGCTAAATGTTAAAAACATTAAAAACCTCTCGGGGAGAACATGGAGAAACACAAAGCCCTGGTGGGAGTGCAGGTCTGGAGCCCAGCAGAGCAGGAGGTGCCCCAGCAGTGAGAGCACCAGGGCAGCAGCCACCACTGTTGCAGACACCAGAATCTCTGTTTGCACATCCTGGGACCTTCTCCAAAATCTAACAAGTCCCAGCAAGGTGACAGAGGCAAATGGGGCAGAGGAAGGTAAAGGCAATGGTGCTGCAAGCTCCATCCTCAGGGGGCTGTGAAAAGGAGGGGACATGAATAAGTTCTTTACTGTGAGGGTGATGAAACTGGCACAGGGAGGTGGTGGAGGCCCCATCCCTGGGGATATTCGACAAACCTGATCTAGCTAAAGGTGTCCCTGCTCCCTGCAGGGGGAGGACTGGACCAGAGGACCTTTAAAGGTCCTTTCCAACCCAACGCATTCTATAGAAGGTGGGCAGGTGCATCTGAACACCCCAAAATCCTCATCCCTAACCCTGCCAGCATCTCCCCCCGTGCTTCAGGCTCACCGCTGAGCGTGTTCCGTGGGACCAGCTCGGCTGGGATGAAGAGGGAGCACAGCTCCTTCACCAGCTCCCGATAGGAGAGACTGCTCCATCTCTGCAGGGTGTCCCTGTCCAGCCAGGGGATGCTCCGGGGCATGAAGAGGCCCCCGTCGGGTGCGTAGCCAGAGAAGAGGGCTCCTTCGAAGTCGACGGCCCCCGCATCCCCCCGGGTGCTGATGTACTCCATGGGTGCTGAGGAGGCACCACAGTCACTGCCCGCAGCCCGGAGCATCCCCCCTGCTGGGAGCAACCCCACATCCCAACCTGACTCCCCCAGAAAGTTCCCATGTGGACACATGGAAGCTTCTCAGGGAGGAAACCACTTCATGCCTCCCACACACACCCCAAAAAAAAGAAAAAAATTAAAAAAAAAACAACAAAACAAAACAAAACAAAACCAAAAAAACCAAACAAAAAACAAACAAACAAACAAAACAAAAAAAACAAAACAAAAAAACAAAAAACAAACAAACAAAACAAACAAAAAAACAAAAACAAAACAAAAAAACAAAAAAACAAAAAAAAACCGGTGGGGAGCTGTAACAGCAGAGGGAACGCAGAGTTCCTGCAGGAAGGGGAAATCCTGCCCGGGGTTTGCACGGAGTTTCCAATTTTCCTGCGCCCTTCCCACCCTGCCCCGGAGACACTTCCCGGGCTGAGCAAAATCCCTGCGGATGCAGAAGTCACCGCGCACCCACGTCACGTCCCTTCCAGGCTCTACGCAAAAGCTGGAGGTTTAGATTATACATATAGATATAAAAACAATAACAGTAGCTATGGGGTGTTTTTTTTGTTTTCCAGCTGGTTGATTTTCTACGAAGGGGTTGAAGTACATCCCAGGGTTTAACTCGGTGTAGGAAGCACAGAGCTAAATCCGCCGGATTCCTGCCAATCCCACCGAGCAGCCCGGGGAGGTCCCTTCCCACCCTCAAACCCTGAAATCCCCCCCGGTTGTCCCCACCTCGGGCACTCCGGACAACGCTGCAGCCCCTCGGCGCGGCCTCGGGTCTCCTGGCGCCAGGAACAAGGCAGGGAAGCGGCCAAGCAGCTCCAAAGCCACTTCCAGCCCGGGCACCCTTTGCTCTTGTGCTCTCGGGAAACTTCTCCCCGTTGCAAGCAGCCAATGTTCCGCCCGGCAGCCAACCCGCCGGTGGGAATATGCGGGAAAAAAGGAGCTGAGCTGCTCCCGAGGTCCCCAGGAATGGGCTGCAGCTGGGGAGAAAGTGAGTTAAACATCAGGAGAAAGCTTTTAGGGTGATCAGGCACGGGGCATATTGTTGTCTCCAGTAAAACCCTGCAGAAATTCAGGATTCGATTAGGGAAGGCATTGAGCCACCAGATTTAACGGTGAGGTTGGGGCTGTATCTGAGATTTAAAGCAGGGTTTGGGTGAGAAATTGCCAGAGGTCCCTCTCAACCAAAAGCAGTCTGTAATTCAGCTGTGCAAAGCCACATTTTTCAGTCTGGGACCTCAGAACAGCCCTGTCCTACTGGTGGGGAAACTGAGGCACGGGAGGGAGGGGGAAAATGTACGGTGCTGTGCAAAAAAACCTCAGCTCAACTTTTCAGGGAAGAGCCATGATCCCTTTCCTTATTTTTTAATCTATTAAATAGTAAGTTTTTTTGAAGGGCAAGGTCAGCAGAGGGCTGGTGGCTTCGTGGAGCCGGGGTGCAGAGCAGTGTGTGCTGCTGGGGCATGTGTGGGGACTTCATCCCAGGAAGGCTGGGTGCAGGGGTACAAAGGATGGATGATTACAGCCATCTCTGAGTCAGGAAGTTCACATCTGCAGGAAGGGACACATCACCTGCCCAAGCATCTGTCTGACCCAGCAAGGGTTGTCTCTAACTCCAGCAAGTAACTGGAGGCGTGAGAGAAGTCACTGGTGGAGAGTGATCCAGTTGGTGCCCTGGGCAGCATCGTGGGAAAGGGCTTTTCTGCACTCAGCATTCAAAAGGGATAAATCCTGCAAGGTCCTCAGTGGGAGGGAGAAGTTAAATTTCAGGCTCTGGGCAGAGTTGCCCATGATGGTGTTGCAGAAGGTGGAAGGGGGCTGCTGCAGCAGAGCAGTAAACAAAGAGCAGCTTTTTAATCGGATATCTTGGCTTTAAATGGCTTTAAACTGGAAGAGGGTAGATTTAAATCAGATCTCAGAAATTCTTTAGTGTGAGGGTGGTGAGGTTTGCCCAGGGAAGCTGTGGCTGCCCCAACCCTGGAAGTGTTCAAGGCCAGGCTGGATGGGGCTTCAGCATTATGTCCCTCTAGTGTGCATCCAGAAACCCTGGGGAAAAAAAAAAAAAAAAAAAAAAAAAGGCTTATACCAGGATACCTGCAGCTCTGGGCTCCCAGACAGAAATAGCATCAAGGCTGTTGCAGCAGCTTTATCTGTGCCTTGGGTCTGTCAGTGGCGATGGCCTCACTAATGAGATCTTTAGTTAATGCTGATGGTGGGGGCTGCTTATGTGGCAGCCATGGGTGAGCCCAGGGGAAGCACCTGGCACATGCACTGGGGTGACAGTGTCATTTATTGGGAGGGCTTTTCTCATGCTTGGCCTTGCAGGCTCCATGCATTCATGTTTAGAGAGCCAATTCTTTAATGTTTCCCCACACACCATCTGGCGTTGCCCACTGCAGCAACAGACCAAGAGCTGGAAAATGTAACAGCTTTTAATTAATCTGATTTTACCTGCTGCCTCCATATTCCTGCTGGGATTTACACTTCAACTTTGGATGTTCCAAGCAGTTCCTGCTCTTTGGACCCAGCTGTCTTAAGTCAGCTGCATGTGCACACCCCAGCTCCGGCTGCTTTGGGGTTTTCATACTGCATCACTTTTCATCATTTCTTCAGCCTCTCCACCCACCAAAGCCCGGCGAGGAAGCAAGAAGCAGAAGAGCAGGTACAGCAGCGAGAAGCCAATTTTTTTTTTTTTTTTTTCCTGGTCTCTCCCCAGAGGGAGCAATTGAAGGAAATCACAAGCAGCACCTGGAGCATCCCCAGGCCCGGGAGCACTGGGGACCACAGGCTGTGCCAAAGCCACCATCAGTCCCCGTGTCACTAGATGGCAGCAATGCCCTGCATCTGCCGAGGAGAGGCACGAAACTGCCTCCCCCTTCCCCTTTCAGGCCAGGGACTCTCCACCGGGATTTCAATCGACACCTTTCAAGAGGAAGCACCTCCCCAAAAATCCTCGTTTTGAAGAGGAGGCATGGACAATGTCCTGCAGCAGGGTGCCAGGTGATGAAGGTGGGTGGGCTGAGCCAGCTCCAGGGTTCATGGACAGAGGAAACAGGTTGTTCACCTTCACCCCATCTTCTGGGATCCATCCTGGGGTTTTATCACCCTCCTTCCATCCCTGTCCCACCTCTCCTGAAGGTCTGGGAAGCTTACACCCAGGGAGGGACTTGGAATGGGGACACATGGAAAGACCCTAATTCACAACCAGGACCAGAAGGTGTCAAATTTTATTTTAAAATATCACATAAGCCTGGAAAGCACAAAAAATCTCCCCTTTGTCCCTTCCCATGAGCTGGGTGGTGTCTACAAACCATACACAAACAAAAGCTCAGAGCTCTAAGTGACCCAAGCAACACCAAGCAGGGCCAGTAAGGGGGTAATAAGGATTTTTGGGGTTTTGCAGTGCCACTTTTATGCATGTCGTGTCATCTGAATAAAAATATATAAACTTGTTGCTGGGGGTGGATGAAGGAGTTAATGTGTCCCTCTCCACTCTGATGCACAGAAGCATCAACTTGCACAGAGAAACAGCGAAATCCAGGTAAAAACTTTACAGTCTTGGTCAGAAATAAAACTATTTTGGTTCTGCCTTTCTCAGAGGCAAACCCCCACGTCAGTGAGGTTCAGGGACCCACAGCAAGAAAGGGGGTAGGAAGATTGCAGAGAGTGTCTGCAGCTGCACAGGCAAATGAACACTCAGGATAATTTGAGCCTCACATCAAGAAGATACAAGGCAGAAACCTACAACTGTAAATTCATTTAAGTGCTTGAAGCTGCCCCATTGTGCCTGCAAACGTGGCTTTCTTTCTAAATCTGATAGAAAGCTCTGCTCCACAGGTATCACTGGTGAGCAAAGCTAAGGCAGCAATAGTTCTCATGCTATCAGGGAAACTGCTGTCTTGGCCCTGGAGAAGCAATACTGAGCCTTTCCTCCCTTTGGGACCTTTGTAATAAGATGACAAGGGCCGAGGGCTGCCCTTTGCTGAATTTCAACATGAAATAGAAGCGTTATCAATAGCAGAGCTCAGTGTAAGCTGCTGCTTTGGGCAGCCTTATCAAGGCTCTGATAGTGGCATATCTAATCTGAACCAACACAAACTGGTGCTGGCGTGTCTACAGCTTGGAAGTTGGCAGACAGGCTCCAGCAGACTGCCAGAGATGTTCTAAGAAAGAGAAAAATCTGGGAAAGGTGCTGTGTTTCATCTCAATGCTGTCTCAGTAATGCAACAAAATGAAAACCTGGTGGAAGCCAAGAGGTACAGAGCATTCACAGTGGCAGCAGCATCTTTTCCCACCCCATCCAACCTTTCAAAGCAATCCAGCTATGTGGCTTGGTGAAGGAATCATTGTTACAGAGAATCACAGAATCAGCCAGCTTGGAAAGCACCTCTGAGATCATCAAGTCCAGCCCTTAATCCACTACCACTGTGGTTATCAGACCATGGCACTGAGTGCCACATTCAGTCTCTTTTTAAAAACCACCAGGGATGGAGAACCCACCACCTCCCTGGGCAGCCCATTGCAATGCCTGTTCACCCTCTCTGTAAAGAATTTTTTCCTAATAGACAACCTAAACCTCTGGGAGAAGAGACCTTGTTCCTCAAGATGAAACATAATCAGACCAAAGATTTGAAAACTGGGCAGCAGACCAAGTTCCCAGGTAAAAGCAGAGGAGAAATAGGGATGACCCAAGCTAGAATATGGGACAGTTTGAGTCAGAGGGAAGCCCACGTGGAGATCTATGATTGTCAAACATCTGACCAAGCTCTTAAAAAAATGTTTTGGGGTGTCCAATTGTACCTGCATTGGAGAAATCCATCACTGAATCAGCAAAATCTCTGTCTTGTAGACTTTGGCATTAGGGCTAAGAAAATCCTAGTGTAGAGCCCAGTTCCAATTGGTCTAAGAGGTGTCCTGACCTGTGCAAAGGGTTTGGAACTAGATGATCTTTAAGCTCCCTTCCAACCCAAACCACTCTATGATTTCCAAAGCACCGAGGTGAAACCAAAGTCTAGGGAGTCACTGGTGGGATAGATAAGAAGAGCAAGAGAAGAGATGGAGGTGAAATGCATGAAGACATTTCCAGACTTTCACAAGGCTGCCAGGTACCCCATCCTGGCCCACAGCAAAGTCCTTTTCAGAGTTCAGAGCTTAAATCAAAGTTTTTGTTCAGACTGGAGGGGACAGAGGAAGTTTTTTTGCTGCAGGAGCCCTGAGACTCCAAATCCTCTTTCCCACCATAAGGTCCAAACAAGCAGTGCACACAGGCAGGTGGTTTGCCAGTGCCCTGGTAGACATGGAATGAAAGTTGGAGCTGGGACGGGGAATCCCAGAGAAGGGCTGAGGGAAGGTGGTAACAGTATTAAACTGCTCCAAGGGCAGATACAAAGACAATGGGGCCAAACTCTTCCTGGTTATGGCAGATGTCATAGCATGAGGGACCCATCACAAATTGCATTTTAAGATACTTGAGGTGAGCACCTCTTCTTCAAGAGGTGGGTGGTGCAGACCTAGAACAGGTACCAAGAGGGGTAGAGGAGCTGATTATTGAGATTTGGCCAAAGCCATAGCTGAGCTGGTCTGGTGGTGTTGATGTTCTTGCTTTGGCCAGGAGGTTGAACCAAAAACCTTCAGAGGTCCCTCCCAACCACATTTTCTCCAATTTGTCACATCAGGACACAAAGCACTCAGACACCTCCAGGGCTAGGAGGAAGCTGAGATGTTTTGCACGTCCCAGTCTTTGAGTCAGGTGCAAAAGTCAGAAGTCAGACACTTGTGTCCTTTTTTCTGACAAGCTTCTAGGATGCTCTGCTTTATCTTCAAAACAATTTCAACACAGATACACCTGCTGGCTTCCCATGAGAAGCAGCCTACTCTATAATTTCTGCAAATGATCCATGCCTTTTCTCTTTCTACAAACCAAGTCCAGGTTTTAGGCTATGGTATGAATTTAGTTTCAGTTCCAATGGTAAGCTGACTCTCCCTTGTGTTAATGCACATCAAGTGCATTTTCTTGGTCCTGGAAAGTGATGTCATGTTTTAAAAGATCCTGTGTTATGATGGGGAGATGTACAAGTGTTCTGAACTTTGCTATTGAGATTAAGTTTATCTCACCTGCTGTTTGCTCAGCAGACCTGGCTGGATAATAATTACCCTGGCCAAATTTCATCCAGTAAGAGCTGTTTTATGTATATATCTCTATCTCTATATATAGATAGATATATACAAATATATATATGTATAATATATAATAAATATAAAAAGTATAATATATATAATAAATCTATATATTTTAATATATATATAAAATAACTTCTGCATTTCTTTACTATGGGAGATAAAAGAACATGAGTCTAGCAGAATAGTTGCAGATGAAACAAAGAGGTTTTATTTTTGATCACTGGACAAAAGTCAGTTGGTTACATTCCCAAATCTGTCCACAGTGATCTGTAGTTCCCATATATCCAGTGTATACAAGCTGGGAGCAGGGGTAAATCTGTCCCCTGTAAGCAAGGAGAGGGGGAGATACCCACAGAAAATAGCCTGGGTCCAAAGTAGGATCAATTGGCTCATGAACTGCCCATTTCTGCAAACTACCAAGGGAGTCCTGAACAATTATATTCTCCTTTCAGCATTTGGTGGGTGGCATCCAGACCTTAGGAGCCTGTCCAACCCAGAGAAAATTCTCGCCCCATTTCTGGTGGTTTTCCAAGTGGGTCAGCTGCCCAGATTAAGCATGACAACCATTTAAAATTTTCTGGGAAAAACCTGGTGAGCTTTTCCAATTGCTATCTTAGCCTCAGGTCTCTTTAGCTGGTGGGTTTAGCTCATTTCAATCTCATGTGGAGTTTGTGGTCCTGGGAATTCTGCAGTGGCTGAGATGGGAGAGTCAGGGAAAATACCAGGTGCTCCTTCCAGCACTTCAGTTTGGATTTATCTTGGCTAATAGGAAGAATTTACAAATACCTTAGTCAAGAAGGCTGTATCTGGAGAAGCTGGAGGGGGACAGGCAGCCCTGGGGCACTACTCATGAGATGTTTCTCCTGTTTCTCTCCTTTGGTTCATCTAGACATGAGCTCAGAGGCATTCAGTGTACTGCAACTGCCTGAGGTCACCTGAGAAAGGTCTCTCCCTCTGATTTAGCAGCCACCCCTTCTCCCTAGACTGCACCTAAGAACTGGATATCATCCCAGCAATGGGATCTGGTCAGATGTGCTTGGTCCAGGGGTGCATTTCACTGGAAAATGAATGAAAACCACAACTCCAGGCTTCTCTGGTTGATGATGGCAGGGGCAAACTGAACCACGGAGAACTGGAGCTTTCCCACAGCCATCAGTCCTTGGTGCATCAGGAGCACTGGGCTCCAAAATGAGTCCATCTACCCACATCTGGAGGCAAAACCACACTGATGGAGTCTGAATTAAACTGCAGTCTTCAGGATGGGCCAGTTTAATCCCAGGATTTTATTTTGAGCCATGTCTTTTCCTTAAGGGACAATGGTGATTTAGTGACTACTGCTACATCTGGCTCACACCAAATCCCACCATTCCAGAGGACCACGGGGCACCTGAAGGAGGGAGCAAGTCAGTCCCTGCCCTTGCTCAGCCTCCACTCTTCATGCCAGTGCTAAAGACCCAGTCTGGACACACTGGTGAGCTGAAACCCCACCAGTGTCAGCTCCAAGGAACACCATCATCTTCCACCATCTTCTCCTCTTCCAGATCTGCACTTCCAGACTACAAGCCAATGAGATAAACTGGTTTGTTCTTCTGATAACTAATATCTTTGCATAATTCTATTTTTATCATTTGATTATGGATGCCACGTTGCTTCCTACATAAAATGGAGTTATGGGATTTTTCCCAGCCCCCACGTTGTAAACTGTGTTCTGTCAAATGGAGAGAAATTTATCACTGACCATTGCTCAGTTTTATGTTAATATTTGAACATGGCCATAAAAGAATTACAACATCTTACCCCTGACCAACTTCTAAGGAAAAACACCCCTTATAAAGCCAAGCTTCACTTACCAGCAAGGCACCTTCTCTTGTGTTGGAAGCACAGAGATCTTTTCCATCATGAGCTTCACCGGAAAGTATGAGCTCCAGTCCCAGGAAAATTTTGAGCCTTTTATGAAAGCCATTGGTAAGTGCCTCCATGTGCTGTGTGCTGCTTTACCTGCTCAGATCCCACAGATATTTGGGAGTCCAGCTGTGCAGATGATGTTGATTGAAAACATCTCTCAGCTTCCTTACTTCCTTACTTCACCTTGCAGGTGTTTATGTGTTACAAATGCAGGTGCTTGGAGCTGTGGTCTCAAAGGGGAAGGGGAAGCAGCTCTCTGGCTGGTGGTTGGAGGTCAAGAGATGCTGGGGGAAACTTTGTGGTTTGCAGGAGCACAGTCCCAGCAGGTCCTGCAGCCGTGGGCCAGAGCAGCAGTGCTGCACACACGTGATAAGCCTGCAGGACCCTGATCTGCTCCAGCAGGCTGTGAAATCTGAGGGCAAGCAGGACATGGCTCAGCCCCCTGTGCTGCTGCTCAGCACTGCTGCAGAGCCCCCAGTTCCACTATTTATCAGAAAAATAGTTGAGTTGTTTCTGTGCTTAATGATGAATGTGTCTAGCCAGGTTCCCACCAGCATCTGTGCCAGGGATGATGGTCCTGCAGGGATTCAGGAGGCTTTGCACTGCTTCTGCACAGTCATGTGCTGTGGCGGCTTTACCTGTCAGATAAGCTTCAGGTTTTAGGAGAAGACTTTTGTGAACTGGGTCTGAGGGACTCTAAATCTCACCAAACCCCACTTGATTCCTTCCTCCTACCTCGATTTATTCTATTTTCTCTGCTTTCCTCTCAAGGAAGGAAGCAAAAGAAGGTTTCTTCTTTCCCCCTGATGCTTGTTCTGCTCCTAGCCAGACCAGTAGGACAAAAAAGAAGTCTAGTTCCCACACAGACCCCGGGAGGATGTATTCATTATTCTTTCTCCCCAGCAGACTCTGGGCCATGTGGTCCACAAGGCACCATAATCCTTGTGAGGCTTTTTCCTACCAGAACAGAAATCCTCCCAGCTGTGGGTGCTCAAACCCCACCACATACATTTGGCAGCAGCAATCTGCCCACCCATGGCTTCAAGGTCCACCTCATGTCTCTTTTTCCTGAGCAGGGCTTCCTGATGACCAGATCCAGAAGGGCAAGGATATCAAGAGCATCTCAGAAATTGTACAGGATGGGAAAAAGTTCAAGGTCACCGTGACAACTGGCACCAAAGTGCTGCACAACGAGTTCACCATTGGGGAGGAGTGTGACCTAGAGACGGTGACAGGGGAGAAACTCAAGGTGAGGGATCAGCTCCTCTTCTGCCAGGGCTTCAGGGTCCAGGGACTTTAAATTTCCTTTCCAACCATTCCTTCTGCACTTGATTCAAAGGGAATGGTCAGACCACGGGTGTTACAGCTGACACAGGGAAAAGACCTGAGTGATTTCCAAGTCTCTCTGTTTGCATGTATGATTTCATTTAATGGGAAGGGACTAATTGCTGGCACCAAGTCTGCAGATGTGAGACCTGCTGCCTTACTCCCTGCAGGTCCCCAGCAAGGCTCCTAGGGACACATTTCTGGAAATGACACTCCATTTCTAAGCCACCTTCCAGAGAAACTCAAGAGTCTGAGACTCTGAAGTTCCCACCTTCCCCTCCTCATCGTTACAAACCACCACACAAGCTGCCCAGGCAGCAGATGCAGCTTTGCATTTTTAAAACTATTTTAATAGCCAGTTGGGAAAACACTGGAGGCCAGCATTTTAATAGCCTCTTCGGAGAAAGGAATAGTGATGCTTTGATAAATCCTTCTGATAGCAAAAGGTCTGAGAGATTTGAGGTGGTAAAGGGTTGAGTTTCTGTCATGTTGCAACATAAAATATGCCCCATCTTCATTTTGTTGACCAGAAGGGAGCACAGGGAAGTGAGCCAATGAATTCTAAACCAATAAATCTCTCCTTTTAAGTCCCAGAGGCTGTTAACTTCCCTTCTAGCTTCATCCACTGCTTCTGTTTACACTGGGTGAGATAATTTGGCAAGGTGAAGATTTACCACCCTTGAAATTGGGTGAGCTGAGCTCCTGTTCCTGGACATTAGTTTCTAATGGCTCATAAAACATCAAGACAGCACCACTGGCAAATACCTTGTCTCTCCTCTGCCTCTGGAGAAGATGGTATTGCAGGGATTTTTGAGAGCAGGAGGACTGATCACTTCAAAGAATGTCCCTGATATGGGGCTCTGGTAGCCATGCTGGCTGCATCACAGCTTCCAGCATCACTGAAGTCCCTTCTGGATAAACTATGGGGGAAAATGGCTATTAGAAGAGCTTCACCCTCCATAAATCAGCAGCACAAGGGCAGATGAACCTGTCTAACAGCTGGGCAACAAATTAACAGAAATGGGGCTTGCTGGGTTATTTATCTGTGTAATTTCAGTGATCAGTGACAGCTGCCCTGGGGGTGTTGATTTTTCCTGTAGCTTTTTTAGATGTGGAGCTCCTTGGAGGGTCAGAGACACACTAGATGTGCCCATCCCCCTGAGAGCTTTCCAACCATGACTGTGTTTCTGAAAGCTCCTTTAAACTGTTTCCCACCTTGACTGAAACTCCCCCCAGGCCCACATTGTTTCCCAGCTCCCATCACCCCATCCTGAAGGATGGTTGGAGAGGAGACAATGTCATGTCCTGGTCCAGCTCAGGTGACTGCAGTCCTCTCCTTGGAGGATGCAGATCCTCTTGCTCCTTGGAGCTGCTCCCAGGATCATCATGACTGCAGGGAGGCATCAAGGTGAAAAACTTTCTTCTCCCCCAAGCTCATGTTGGTGTAATGCCAAGGATCCCTCCTCTGGCATCTAACAGTGCAGGAGCCACGAGTGACTCTCTGAAGGGGAAAGATATGGGTATTGCAGCAAACTTTTACCCCCATAGAGCCCAAGTAAACATCCATACACTTTCCTTGTGGTAGTCACCACCAGCACAAGTCTCCTCCTCTCAGGAAAGCTCCAAGGGGAGCAGCTTGCTCCAAACAGCTTGCAGAGGGGACAGTAACTCAGTTGTCAGGATTGATATGGTTTAACATGAATCTCTCTGTCTCCTCCCCTCTCTCCAGGGTGTTGTTCAGATGGAGGGTAACAACAAGCTGGTGGCAAACCTGAAAGGGCTGAAATCCGTCACAGAACTCAATGGAGACATCATCACCAATGTAAGTGTAGAAGGGAGGAGTCATGGTTGAAGAAACAGTGCCTACAGCTGCCTTCAGGGGCCCCACAAAGGGGGACCTTAGAGAGGTGCTGGAGGCACCTACAGAGATGCTGGGGGACCTTAGAGAGGTGCTGGAGGCAAGCACGTGAGCACACTCTGGCTTTGTAGCCAAAGATGGTCAGTTGGCCAGGCACTGAAGGCAGTTTTTTATTACAGTCTGATGCAAAAAGTGTTGTCTGAAACCTCAGCAGGCATTTCCAATCAAAGCTTCATGCAACGAGGGCATGTTCTCACCCTCTCATATGTATAAGTTTGTAGCTGGGCCTGGCACTTCCAAAGAAGAGAGATGCAGCAGTGTGATCCCAGCTGAGTGCTGTTAGATTATCTCTACCTGTTTTGGGCTATTCATGAAGAAATCCAAAGCTTTAATCATCCAGTTTACATGACACAGACTGGAGACCAGTCTTGTTTTCATTTGCAAAACCAGATCCTTTCCAAGTAGGGCTGGGAGGCATGCACCAGGAAGAGCTAATGCTTTCCATTCGTTTTTCAGACAGTGACCATGGGAGACCTCTCCTACAAGAGAATCAGCAAGAGAATCTAGAGACCCTGCACACACCAAACATTTTACTGTGTAAAATGTAGCCATTAAAGTAAAATTTGTATTAAATGCCTCCTCATTGCTATCATCAACCTCTACACTGTTGCTGTAAAGAGGTGCAAGCCTCCAAAAACTCATTCCAAGCCCAGGCAGAAGCTGGGCAGCAGGCTGAGCCAAGGCTATGCTGAGGTCAATGAACAGAGCTGGGATTGGGAGCAGGTTCAGAGCCACAAGTGACCTCTCAGATGTGCTCCATGTGGATGAGCACTCTTCCAGCCCCTCCCTGGGGATGGGTGCCAGCATCCTCCTGGGGATGTCCTGGTGGGTTGTGCCCCCACAGCTGCCCTGGGTGGGTGGAAAGAGGAGAAGTGGGCAGGGAAAGGTCTCTGTCCCCTTTCCTTACAAACATGGCCACAGTGCCCACAAGGTGACTGGCAAAGCCAAAGGATGGGGAGGTTTAGGTGGGCTCAGTGAAATGTCAGTGATGGCAGGGACTCCTCTCATGTCCATTGCTGCAGAATTTTTCTGATTTTTAACTAAGGAGGCTAATTTACCCTAGTTAATTTATCCTGATGTAGCAACACTGTTTAGGCATGCTTGCAAAGCTTCCAAAATTTGATGCTGCAGCCGTGTCAGCTGCAGAATACTTTTTCAGCTGTTATTCATCAGCAAAACATCACTTCACACAGAACACCCTCTGTGGGTCTTATCCAGTTTGCACTCAGGTGTACATGATACTTTGTGGAACCAGCTTCCCACTTCCACAGCCCCTTGGTCCACCACTCCACCATCCATGGACATCACCAGAAAGAGAAATCATCACAAGGAAGTGATGGGGAAAAAAACACTTAGGGAAGAATCAATTAAAATTTAACCACAGACTTCAGGATCAGGACTTCTGTAGAAACAGACTTCCAGTAAGAATGTAAATTATATTATAACAGGGTTTTTTGCTTCAATTTTTAATGTTAGTGGTAGAAAAAGGATCTTGTTTGCTCCAAGATCTCTTCTGATTTGAGCCCTCAGAAGATTTTTCAGGACTCTGGCCCAGCAGACCCATACTTCCAGATTGGTGCTACTGGGAAAAATCCTTATGGATGTATGACATTCCTACATCACGTTCCCCACATCTGGAGGTGCCACAGGTGATATTATCCCACAGGCACGAATTTGTGTCAGGCTCCAGGTTTATTCCTTCTTGTGGAAGAGGCTTGGTGAGGTCTCATTGCTGGGTTCAGGCATGACTTGAATCTTTTGGTTTTTGAGGGCAGCTTCCCTCATCTTGTAATACATGAATTCATTCTGCTTGAACATGCGCAGCTCCATCTCCGTCTGGACACGCATGACCTGAGGGACACATCAGGTTACAAAACCTGTGACACAAGGGGTTCTCAAAGCAAGTGAAAAACGACTGCCTAAAAATGGAGACAATCCTTCAGGGATTTTCTAGGCCATCTGTGACTTAACCTAGGTGTCCCACCAGCAGGGAGAAAGCTGACTGGACACAGACATCCAGTTGCTTTCTCAAACCTGGTTGTCTATCTCGGTGAAGAAGGCATCTCCTGCCTTCTTCAGAGAAGATGCTTCAGAGAAGAGCATCACAGAGGTGATGCTGTGCAGAGCCAGGGAGTGAGGGAGCTTCCCATTCACATCCTGGACTTGTCCCCTGGTGTGACCCATCACCAGGGTGGGGGTCACCTCACCTGGGAGAAGGCAGGAGAAGGGGAGAGGGATGCTCAGCCCCTCTTCAACCATGTCATAGTTGCATCCCAGGATTCATGGTGAGCAGAGTCATCCCTAGTGCTGCAGGGGCTCAGAAGGGATTCTAGGAAACCTTTTTATACCTGCCTGTGAGTTTGTTCCACCCTTGGATTAGGAGCACAGAGATAAGCATATGCCATATATCCCCTATATTCTTCTTAATGGAGAAAAGTGGGAAGGGAAACCCAGGAACAGAGGTGCTGGGGTCTCACCCTCTGCTATATATTTTAGCTAATAAAGGAGAATGCTGCAAAGCCAACAGGTCATAATAGGTGAATTAAAAGCTAAAGAAATTCTAGATCCCCAGATGGAACCGTAAATAGTTCAACACAGGTGAGCAGCTGTAATTCCCTGCAGCTCTGGACCCTAAGCTAGGTAATGCACCCAGCAGTCTTTTGAGGAAATATACATTGGAGCTCAGAAGGTCTGGGGGGTGGTAAATAAAGAAGAATGGACACTGATAAAGAAAATTAGCTGGTAGCCAGGGAACATCCACCATATATAAGCTGATGTAGTCAGACTGTAATGCCATCCATCTGAGAGCAGAGCAGCCAGGTTGTTGGAAGACTGGGAGGCTCTGTTCTGGGGAACAGCATTTTTAAAGAAGATTCAGGGACTCAGTGGCTGTTTCTAATGTATTCCCTGATGCAGGATAAAGCTGTTTTTCAGGGATGAAAATTTCCCATAGGAAGAGACATGCATTTCCCATCAGACTGTGCCAATCTAGAGAAAATCACCATGCTTGTGAGAAGCAGTTGGTACTTGATGCCTCTCTTAGCTCTCATGGGTGGGTTGTTTCTACAGCTTGAATGGAAGTTTGCCCCGACAGAGAGCAGAAGTGACACAGGAGTTGACACCTACCTCCAGGTCTTTGGTAATTGGGTGGGAAGGTCCATGGGTTATCAGGAGAATGGCATAGGCTTTACAGATCAAGCCATGCCCAAGTTCAATGAGACCAGCATGCCAGTGAGTCACTCCTGCCCGCATCATGGCCATCCCCAGCTGCGCGTTGTTGGGGTGATATATTTTCCTGGGGAAAAAAAAAAAAAAGCATTGAGTAATTTTAGTTCAGGAAAGATCTGAGTTCCCAAGTGTTTTTCAGGGATTATGCTTGCCAAAGAGCAGGTTGTTGACTAAAGTGAATACCCTATTGCATTCAGTGCCACCGAAATGGGCAGCTCTGCTTAGGAAGGGGCAGGCAGGAGCTGCAGAAGGATGTGAGTTATACAAGGACATAAACTGTTGTGAAAAAGGATGAACCACTTGCAAACAGGGAAACCTGGGCACCTGGGTTGGACAATGTCATTATTTTGGCACAAAGAAAAGAAACAAAATCAAACAGATCTGACCCTAAAGTGCAGACAGCACCAACTTAACTTGAGGTGCTTATTGAAGTGCCTAAATCAGGAATGTAAAAACCACCAGTTTCTCATTCATAGTGGGGACACAAACTGGTGGTTCCAGAAGCTCCAGAAATGTTCATTGCAATACCTGGAGATGCATCCTCATCTCCAAAGACAGTAAGGTCACTCCCTTATGGCCAGTACCCAAGGTGAGCAAGATGAATCCTGGCCTCTACGTTCAACTCTAGAAGCTCAGGCAGAGTTAGAAGCTGCTTGGATCTACCTGAAAGCCTGACTTTCAAGGTTTTGTTGGCATTTTGAATTGGCAGATCTTAAAGCAAGGAAGAAAAATACTGCAGTAATTTTGATACTCAGCAGTCCTGTAGTGAGGTTTGTCCTTGATCAATGTGAACTAATGCTGCACAAACTTATTTTCACTGAGCTTTTACTACAAGACCAGTGCATAATAACCAGATAAGACAAAAATCCATGTCTTATTCCAGAGGGAAGGGATTTCTTGAGTGACAACCATTTGACACTGTTTTCCATTTTCTCTGTTACTTCTCCTTCCTGTAGGGTGCAGGGGAACAGACCATCTCCTGCAGGGACAGCTTCTCTGTCCTACACCCAGGTTCTGTGTCTTGCTACCAGGACAGCCCTGAGATGCTTCTGAGACAAAATCAAGAGGCTAATGAAAGTTGTACCCAAGCAATTTGCCTGTTACAGTTTGGTAAATCAAGGTGTTTGGAACCTCTTGTGCATTTAGTAAGAGATCTCACTCTGCCTGGTGATACAACTTGGTCCCAGTTTGCCAGCATCACTGCTCTGATGGGAGAAGACTAAGAAAGTTCTTCCCATAACACACTGCCTAACCACAGAGAGCTGCCAAAAAGAGGGCACAGACATACATGTAGCCATCCACCATCCTCTTGGCATAGTCAGCTGCTTCCTCAAACATCTGGAGGTAGGAGAGCACCTCGGAGGCAATGCTGAGGATCCTCAGGAGGTAGATGTTGGTGTCCCCCAGCACTGGCTCCTGTTTCTTCAGGCACTCACGGCACATCTTCACAACCTGTGCCCAGGGGAAGGAAGGGAAAGTCAGAGCACATTTAGCCCCAAACCTGCCACACCAAAGCCCTGTGGGTCACAGGGTCCATACCAGTCCTGGAAACAAGTCAGCCTGGAGTCACCCAGCTGTACAGTTCCATGCCTGTCTGCTTGGCTGTCTCGTGGCTGCACCAAGATCTCTGCTCTGGGGGGCTTCAGCCTTTTCCCAAAGCAAGTTCAAGCCTAGAGGCAAACAGAGCCCACAGCTCAATGCGTGGGGCAAGTGTCCTGAATGTTGTGTCCCCCTCCCAGACTCATGGTGCTCCTTTTTATGAGGCTGCCTGGCAGGGTCAACTGATTGCATTTGCCCTGTAACTCATGTTTTGTGCCCAGGAGGCCCTTGGTCCAACACTTGTGTCAATCAGAGGTGTTGGAAGTCCCTTGAATCTCTTTATATTGTCACTGTGAAAGAAACCAAGCTGGGATGTTGTCTCAGACACCCTCATGCTTTACAGGGGGCAGAAACCTCTGTCAGCTTTTGTAATTTGAGCTGCCAAGAGAGCAGGAGGCAGGTGAAGATATTCAGATTACAAGTGACGGGGGCTTGTTTCATCCTTAAATCATTGAAATAAGGAGGGACAAGACCTGCTTTCCCTGGCAGTGCATCTACAGCAAGAGAGAAATGGTACCAGGACTCACTTCATGGTAAAGTCCCTCCATACGGGCCTTGGTGATCTTCTCCAGAGTGTCCTTGGAGAACTGGATGACCTCCTTCACTGTCTCTGCAGAGGGCTGGGGACAATGTTAAGAAAACCAGTGAGGAGAACACATTCTCTGATGCACACATGTATTTGAGGGAAGGAGGCTCATTTAGGCATGTCTGGCAAAACACTAACCAGCTTCTAACTAGATGGCCTCCTCCATTTAATGCTGAAATATAAGTTTGTTCTATCCAACCCCATCATTCATCTTCCACTTTTCTCAGCCTTCCAAATTCACATTTGTAAACTATTCTAGCCCAGGAATCCATCACCTTCCTTGTCATTAATGGGAAATCTGAAATCAGCCTACAACTGTATGATTCCAGGAGCCTGCAGAGAGATCCTGCTCTGAAGATGCAGAACAAAGCCAGAGCACTGTCATGTGTCCAGCAGCCAGGCAGGACCTCTGGGTGCAGATCAGAAGGAGAGACCCAGCATTGCAACAAAGGTCCTGAAGATTTGTAGTCAGGACCATGGGACTGTCCTGTTGCCTTTTTTCCCCCACCTGGTCGAGCAGATTTTTGAGGAATTTGTGAAATCCAGCTAGCTGGGAGAAGCTTTTGAAAGCATAGTATGGAAGGATAACCAGTGGCTTTCCAGAGCCACATTCCCCCCCGTGGAGCCTATAAATGTGTCATGATTTATTGCTCTATATTATTAGACAGAAATTATCACAGCTAATCAGATTCTGGCAGCTGTTTGAGCAGCACACAGGGTGTACTAGAGCACAGAGCTCATCCAAAGGCAATGTTACCATCAGGGTAAATCACATCACTCTGAGCAAAGACTCCCAGAATAGATACATTAACCAGCACTTCCACAGCAGATTTGTCTAATAAAAATCCTCTCTTGCATTTATCAGTCCCCTCAGCCTGTTGCCAGTATCAACACTGGGAACTTTGCTACTCTTTGGAAGGGGTGAAGGTTGGAGCAGCTGTTGAGGATGTAAGCTGTCAATCTGGCATGTATTCATAGCACTTTTTCCAGGCAGCTGTGAGCATTGCTGCTCTCAGGCAAGAGAACCTGAATTCAGAGAATGTGACAGAGCCAGTGGCCAGCAGACATGCTCTGTGGGTGAGCTCAGCCTGTACACTTATTGTCTGGGGATGGAATGTATTTTTAATAGCTGAAATCATGCACCTTGCATGGTTACAGGCTTTTTCTACATAGGCACTTCAGATGGTGGAGGATATTTATCTGGAAGTGAACATCTTCCCACTGGGTGCTGCAGAGCACCTCATGAATCACAGAATCACACAATTGTTGAATGGTTGAGGCTGGAAGAAACTTCTGGAGATCATCTAAACCAACCCTCCTACTTGGCCAGGTTCACCTAGAGCAGGTTGAACAGGATGGCATCCAGGTGGGTTTTGAATGTCTCTAGAGATGGAGATTCCACCACCTCTCTGGGCAGCCTGTTCCAGTGCTCTGCCACCCTCCAACTTAGGAAGTTTTCCTCATGTTTAGATTGAACTTCCTACGTTCAAGTTTGTGCCCATTACCTCTTCTCTGTCACTGGACACCACTGAAGAAAGACTGGCCCCATTCCTCATCCCCCATGAAAAGGGCATGGTGCATCTCACTGCTCAGTCACGGATCAATGGCAGGTGTTGAATGAGAGCTGAGATATTTTTTTATGCCATCCACTGGAGGAGGTGGTCAAAAATACTTCTACAGAAAGCCTGTATCACTGAATCACCTGCAATGAATTTTCATTTCTTCTTTTCAAAACTTTGATTCCCTTTCAGTTCCTCAAAAACCACCTTTACAATCTAAACAACAGCATTTTTCTTAGCTCTCCTAGTAATTTTCTAGGACTAATTTTAGCATTCTGCCTGTTGATGGGCTGCTAGGTTAGATTTAAAGGCAACTTTGGAAGGCATTTTTAAATTAAAAACTACATGTTTGTAGCAGGATAGGGATTAAACTGCCCTTCCATGGTGGGCTCAAAATGGTGGTGTGCTCAATCAAGGTTCAGGTTTCCATTTTCCACATTGGTCAGGCAGGCTTCTGCCAAAATCTGTGTTGCTATTAAGAGTGTCCCCAGGTGGAGGAACCATGGTCATAGAAACACGGATGGCTTGGCAGAGGAGACACAAATGCCTCTAGGCTTGGACACAGCAGGACAAACCATACCTTGCTTTCCCCTTCCTTCACTGCCAGCATCAGGTCATCCTTGGTCTGTTTTTTGCAGTGCTCACAGGTGCAATCAAAGTAATACTGCTTCTTCAGCTGCTTTCTCCTCTCCTCACTCAGGTTGAGGAAATCCACATAGGAAACAGTCAGCTCATCCCCTGGAGAAATCTTGTTCAGTGCCCGCAGCTCGATCCTGCGTGCAAAGAAGATGAGATGGGGTCATGGAGAAGAAGCAAAAGGAAAGGTGCAGCCATAGATCCACCAGGGATAAATCCTGCCCCTGCCTTGCAGAGGTGAGGCCTCGGCCCTGGGGACTGCTTCAGCTCTTCAGGGAGGCAATGAAGCAATGGGCAGCTGTCTGAATACAGAATAACAGCACAGTCACAGCAGCTTGCCCTGCCCTTCTTCAAGTCCCTGGCAGGGATACAGAAGGGTCAGAGATATAATCAAATTACAGCTCCATCTTTATCTGGGTGGGATAAACACAGACAAACTTTTTATTATGTTGCAGCAGATCTCGCCAGAAGAAAGCTATGCCATGAGAAATACCCAGCAAGCCTTGCAAAGTGCTGACTTTGGACTTTGGGTCATTTTTTTTAAGTACTGCTCTGCATGCCACCCACACATCCCTGGCTAGAGTCCCAGCTCCTAGGATGTGCTGCTTTTAGTATCACTTTCACTCTGAAAAGTTAAGGCAAGTTCCCTCTGGGTGCTGGGTAAGAGATGCCCTCACTCTGGTCACTCCTCTGTAAATAAAGGCTTAGAAACAATTCTCTGGATTTTAGGTAGCCCATTTGCTCTGATATTTTTAATACAAAACACAAGGAAACCACCTGTCTCTGTTACTAAACCAAATCCATAATGACATCCCTTTGGAAAGGCAGATCTCTGCACCTGCCTTTCTCTCTTGTCTTTCCCTTCAAAAGGTCTTAAATAACGTGGAGACTCAAAATCATTCCCTTGCTCTTTCAGTCTACAAGTTAAATCTCCAGTTACCCTGAGCCATCTCTCAGTCATGGAAGCTGGACAGGCACAACTGGATGAAAAATTTGGCCAGAGCAGGAAAAAGTTCCACCAAATGCCAATTCCAATGTGATGCTTCTGTGTCCATCTACTCCCCCACCTGCTAGTGACTCCATCACTGTTAGAAATAAGACCAATGACCTTGGGGTTTCTGCTCAGACCAGTTAGTTGGTTAAACATGTTTTTGCATTCATGGGTTATTAAAATGAACCCAGTCCCATGGCCTGAGCTCCCACACTGCAGTGTGATGCATCTGTCCTGGGATTCCCCCACCACAGGCAGTGTGTGCCTTGACCCTTCTCCTGAGCCCAACAGCATCTTGATGTATGAGATGGACCTGGAGCAGAGCTGCTGACTTCCACCTGAACATGTGGGGCTTCAGATGGGACTCAAGGAAGGGCTCACCAAAAGCAGAAGTGACACAGAACCTAAAGGTCTCACCAGGTGTATTAAAAGCTTTCTGGGTTTCTGGTTTCATTAAATGACTTTTTCTGTGTGACCATATTTCTGCAAAGGGTTTGTGATTTCCTTGTAATTCCCATTACAAGTTCTCAGCATAACTCTGAGCGTTATGGCTGTGCCAAAGCTGTTGTGAAAACTTCTCCCCAGGGCTGGTCTTGACCTTCTCTGGGTTTTAGATTATACCAACAGCATATTTCATACAAAATTTATCACTAGACATGGCAGCATCGTGACAGGCAGCTATTAGTTATGTCACAAACATGAGAAAATGCCACTCAGAGCAAGGTGCAACCCATTACTCTGGGAGAGAGTGCATGAAAAAGAGCAGTTCCCATCAGAAAGGTTTAAAAGTATAAGACCCTCATTAAAGTGAGCCATGCAACCAGAGAAGTAAAACCAAATCTCTGACTTTTATGATGCCCCTGACAGACTAAGCACTGTTGGTGTATTTTAAGCAGCCATCCCTTGTGTGGAGGGAATGGAAAGCATTTGGGATAAGACAGGAAACACACAGCATACTCCAAATGCTATAGTTAAAGAGACACCATCAGCTGAGAGCAGGCCACCAAGCTTGTCTCCTGCTCTTTCCCCAGTGTCTGCCCCAAGCACCAAGGACCCCAAAACACACACTCCCCATAGCCCGAAACTCAGGTTGCCCCAAAATAGCAAATTTAATCAGAACTGGAATTTATTTGCTTGGTTTTAGGGTCCTATTTATGTACAGAGTAAGGTCAATAGAGAAAAAGAGCTCTTCAAAAGTATTTCGCATCTTATTTGAGGAAATTGAGTGTTTTATTGAAATTAGAGTTTAAAGACATTAGTGTCCCTTTAAGAGGACAGACTATAGTATACCAAGTAGAATGAGCTAAGCAGAGAATTTCTCCTTTTTTTTTTTTGGCATACATTTAATTTTTTGCATATATTCTTTAGTTGGGATCAGGTAACGGTGGCATTATTAAAGGGTTAAAACATTAATCAGCTATTATGATACAAAAAGATGAAACCTACATCTCAGGGTATAGCTACTGTACTCAACACACTCAACGGGCACCGTTGGTTGCAAAAGAAACGTGGACTATTTAGTGTGTCAGTAATGCAATCATTTCTCCTCTCCTAATATGCAAGGATTTATTTTGGGCTGCATGAGATTAGTGAGACCTTGTTCTGACTTTCATGCTCTTGCCATAATCAGGGGAGAAGAAATGAGAGGTGAGAAAAAGGAAATACTGACAGGGAGGAAACACAGGGAGAGGTTGGGAAGTCAGGGAAGGAATTTGCCGTGGGGGACACAGTTACAGTATTACCACTATTGTTTTAATTCACTACAAAATGCAAAGTTAAGTGAGGTTTGGGTTTAGTGGGGTTTTTACACAGGGGAGGAGTAGAAGTTGATAAAATAGGGAAAGTCAAATTTTCTGCAAACAGAGGGAGCCTCCTGGGCTGTTTGCAGCTTTTCTATTAATATGGGGCATGAGGGGTACAGGGCAAGGGGGAGGACAATGCTTTCAAGACTGACCCACCTCATCTGTGTGTGGAACATTGATCTTACAGCCTCATGACTGAAAGACAAAACAAACATCTCCAGTTTACACAGGTACAAGTACAACAACAAAAAATCCCCTGGGCACAGGGCATCAGGACATCATCCTGACAGGGGGCAAGGGGGCTGCTGGTGCCTGGTTCTTGCAGAGCTTCACGTTTGCCATGCAGCTACCATAATCAAGTTACCATAATCAAATTTCTCATGGATGGATTTGGGTGAGAACTCTCCTGGCACCATGATTTCAGGGGTGGTCTCACTCAGAGGATGAACCAAAGCTGCTTCTGACACTGGGCAGGTGCAATAGGGTTGGTTGTCCTGCACAGCAGTGTCTGCACTAACATGAGTAGTCACGTTTTATAAAACACAACTTGAAATAAAAACCATACTGGGATATCAGCAACAAGGACTGGGCTCTGTGGTGAGTTCAGTGGGTCCTCAAGTCCTGTGTTGTGCCTTGAGCACTGATGGAGAGCTCAGCTCCAACAACAGGAGCTGACCATTACATTTCCACAGAAAGACAAGAGACCTCCATAGCCTACCTGGCCAGTAACCAGATGGTGAAGTTCAAACTCAGTTACAGGATACCTATGAGAGCTCCACCACCTGCCAGGCAGACAAAATGTCATCCCTCTACTTAACCACCCAGAAACTCAGGGCTGCCATCACTGCTAGTCACCTCCTCCACTTCTCAGGCTGGTTGGAGGCTCTCCATCATCCCACTATGGATCTGATCCAGGGCAACTGGATATCAGAGCACAGACTCCAATCTGACTTTGGATCTGACTCCAATTTCCCACCAAGGTAATCATCCTAATGCAGTTTCATTTTCTCTTTGCTCATTTACCAGCTGCTTGATAAACATTGGTATAATTTTATCAGGTAAAACCAGCAGCAAGAACTTGAGTGCAGAAGCAATGTGCTGGTTAAAGGAGAGGCTGGAGCATTAAAGTTTGGTGAACAAAAGAATTTATAAAATCTTAAGACCTAGTGGAAAATTTGGATTAAATACTGTAGCTGTAAAGTTTTTGGCAAGCAGTTTCTCTCAGTTAATGCAACTTGCTGGATCAGCAGTTCTGTCCATTCTGCTGTGGGAGGAGGCTGGGAAAAGCAGAGCAGAACATCACTCCCCCAGGCTGCCCCAAGCACAGAGAGCAGCAGCTTCTCCTCTCAGCTCTGCTGAAATATCCCTGCATTTCCAACTTCATCTCTTTCCCTCTCACACATCCCACAGAAATTTTCTTATAGGACTTGAGAATGGGGGATGTCCAGCAGGTTAGAGCATCCTGCACCTGCATGTGACTTGGTTTGCAGGTAACAGTAATTAAGATACCATTGCTAGAGAGTTAATCAGTGATTAATAGAGATGGTACCTGCTCACAAAGGGGGTGTGTTAGGGATAGTTAAAAACACATGATGATGTGCAGCTGATTGCAAGCTTTAGTTATGAGAAACTCTTGGACTGTGGACTTAGGAAAATCTTTAAAAATTTTTAACCATAGTTGTTCCTTAACTATTTATAAATAAAACCACACTACAGGGGGTGATCTAGGCAGCTGCTTAGTACTTTTTCTACCTATTCAGAGTCTGATTTCAAAACCGATAGAAACCAGGAAAAAATTGTTTTCTTGTTTCCTAAGTTTGGGGTCACAACTCATGTATTTATTTATTTTCTGTGCATCAGAAAATAATCTTGAAGACAACAATAATGAGAGAGAAAACAGCTCCTCTATAGAAAGAAAATCATGATTTTTTTTTTTTCTTTTTACTTTTTTCTGAGCCAGAGAAGGAAAAGAATAAGTAGATTTTCTAGGGCTGGGATCTGACACTGTGGGGACAACAGAGTCTGCCAAGTTGCCCTTTTGCATGCAACCCCCACTGCACCTGAGGAAAGAAACATCCACTCACTTGCCATTGTTGAAGATGACAGTACAGTTGGGCCAACAGTCGTGGTTGGCCTGGCAGAGGTTGGGGAAGATTCCCACACCAACAGCTTGCAGTCCTCTTTGGTCACTGAGGGTGAAGCCATTGCAGCTGATCTAGTCCCAAAACATAGGCAGGAAAAATCATTAAGGGAGAAGCAGCTGAACCTGGCTGCAGTCAGGGTTTCTCAGTTCCCACTGATGCTCTGGAAGAGGTTAACCTGCAGCATCCCATCTCCAAACTTTGAGGAGAAAGGAGGAGTACCTATGAGACTATTGCAGAGAGTAACTGAAGAAACAACAACTTGAGCTGGGGTAAAACATCAGAAGAGAAGCAATGCAGGACCCATGCAGATGGATCAGCTCAGAGCAAAGCTGAGCAAATGCTGCAGAATATTTGCTGTTGATATTCACTTGGGATGTCTAAGATAAATTTGGTTTGACTGTGCATTGATTTCCTTAAGCTCTGCAAATAATTCAGAAAAAGGTCAAAGGAAAATGAATTTGAGGCAATTTAAGCAGAGCCTAGGCAGAAAAGCAAAGTTCACACTTACTAGAACAGGTATCAGAAATTAGCCTTGAGAGCTGCATTCACCCTGGTCACATACACTGGGTAGCCCACAGAGCTTACAAAAAACAATTACTACTGTTTGTTAGGAGTCCCACGTGATTTTCAGAATGACTGGGTTTGGGTGGCATAGCATATGTGCCAAGAATAAATTGCTGTAGTTTGCTACATGGTACATTTTTATTATATATGGATGGGCCAGGTTTTTTATTTGCAAACATAAACAAGGGAAATATTTGCAACAAGAAAGTATAATAGGATATACCAAAGGAAATCATTAACTCAGCTGCCAATTATTTTACATTTTAATTATTTTGTTTCCTTTCTTAACTGATTCTGTAGTTTCCCTATACTCCCTTACTTCTCTATGGACAAGTTCTGTTGGTCACTAGTACACAAGTCTCCCTGCACCCAGTGGACTGGATTTGCTACCCAGTGGGTACCAAGGGATGCTGTGTCCTCTCCCTGTGCTGGCAAGGACAACTTCTTTGCCCCAGCAGCCATCAGCAGAGGTGAAAGCAGGGTGTGCATCTCAGCTCAGCTCTCCCTGGGCTCTCAGCTGAGGGGTTAGTGCAGCCCAAGATACACTGGGGGCTGAGGGCAGAACAGCTCAGCCTGAACTGGCTTCTGGGAATTTCCCTTTCTGCTACACTGAGAAGAAAACCTTGTAGTTGGCAAGTTAGAAATGGATATTAATAATTATATTTAGTATATTTTACTTATTTACATATATATAGACACACATGTAAAAATCTATTGCATAAAAATGCATAATAGGCATTAATGCATATATTAAAACTGTTCTGTTACAATCAAATACAGTCAATATACAATTACTAAAAATACTTCAGTTTGATTTCCTTAGCTCCCTGAGGAGCACAGTGGGACTTGTGATGACAATGCAGCACCCGTAGTTCAGCAAGCCACTTGCCTGCATCTTTAGACAGACAAAATGTTTCAGACCTTGCTTTTGCCATGCCTCACTTTCCCAGTGTCAGTGAAGAAGTGATGCAGACAGGGAATGTGTCAGTTTTCCAACCACCTGCAGCAAATGCTGGTCTCAGCCACCCCAGACCCCATGGCCTCTTACTGGCAAGAGAGGGATGAATTCGGGCATCCTCAACTCAGGCCAGTGGGAGACTTTCTTTGGGGAGCTGGCACTAAAATCTGTCCCCTCTTTGCTCCCCCACCCCTCCAACGTACCACCCCAAATATGTGGGAGATGAACTGCACTCCAAACTGCTGGCACTGGGGTGGCCAAAACTCGAGGAAGTTCTCCACATCGATCCGGAGCTCCTTCTTCTCCTCCTCGTCGAAGCTGTTCACGTGGTTCTGGAGGTCATCGATGGAGACCATGCAGCCCTCTGCCAGCCCACTGCCTTCCCTCTCTATCTTCCACATGATGCGTGCAGCCAGCCTGGCCAGGAGAGACCCCCAGCTGTTAGCACCACCACCCAAAGGACCATCAAAACTCGTTTCATGGGTGGGAAATTGGGTGCAGACAGAGCGAGACAAGCTCAGCATCGGGTGGCTGATGGCTGAGCACTATCCAGGGGCTTTTGAAGGGAAAGGAGATGCAGGGCTTTGCCTCAACATCTATTTTTCCATCTGGAGAAGTGCTACAGACCCCCAGGTCCTCAGCCCTCCACAGCTGCTCCCATGTCCTTGGGGATTCCTCTCATTTATTGTGATGGAGCCAGGATGTGAATCCAAACTACTGCATCCTGTAGGCAAACTGGGGAACACCCCATCACCTCTCCCTGTTTTCCCACACCTCCTGAGCTGCCCCAGGCAGGTCTGCCTCACCAAGCAGGCATGCAACCCCTTCATGTTCCAAGTGCTTCTCCAGGTCCCCATCCCATCAGGGATGCTCCTGGCTTTTCCCTCCCCCCCATCCAAATCCTTCCACCCGCCTCTTCCTCACCACCCTCCGGAGGGTGCCCTGTCCTCTCCCACTGTCCCCAGCTTGCCAGCTCAGCCCCCGGGGAGGGGGACCAGCTCTCACCTGATGTTTTCAGTGGGTGCTTTGCCATGTCTCTTGATAGCAGAGCACTCATTTTTGTGGTTCAGCCAAGCTGCTCTCTGGCAGGTCCTGTCGCAGTAGTAGGCGAACTTGCACTGACCGCAGCGGTGGAGCTTCTCCTGACGTTTGAAGCAGGTGTGGCAGATGACCTGTGTCAGGCTGGAAGGACAGAAGGACCCATTGGGTCATACCTTGTGGAAGGGCCAGCTCCACCCAGCCAAGCTTCTTCTGCCAGCTTTGCACCCCTGGGCTCCCCACACCCGCTAAGGATGGACCCCCTGAGGATTTTTTTAGGAGGACAGAGAAACATCCCACCCAACTTAATCCTCCTACACTTGCCCTGTGCTGTTGCTTTTCCTGCCCACCTGTGGGTGGGCAGGAATAAAGCACTCCCCAGCTCTCAGACCTCTTGTCTGCAGTTCATCTGCTCCTCCTCACCACCACCAATGTTTGTAGGATTTTCCACCTGGCTTTGTTTTCTGCCTGGCCCGTGCTGAAGAACCAGCCACACATTTTGCTGAGCAGAAAGCAGACACCTAATGAGTTTGTAGCTCAAGCGAGCATGAAGAAGAATGTGAAGGCAAAGAGCCAGGCTGAGAGCTTCACCCACCTGCAAAACCTCTCACTTTGGCTGAAATAAAACCCCTCCTGAACACTAATGTTTTCCTGGGCTCTGCCAGGTCACAAAATGGAGCAGTGGCCATCACCATGGGCTGACAGGAAAACACTGGGTGAGAGGGACCAAAGGGGAACATAGCTCTGAGCAGTCCTGATTGCTCTCCTAAGGTTTCCTTAGGCACAGGCAAGTTGTGGGGATAAAAATTCACGTCAGAAATATTCTGCCAGTGAGCAGACCACAGGTGTATCACAGTGAAGATGAGTGATAGATCAAAGGGGTTGCATAGGGAAACCTGTGTCTGGCCTGCTGGAAACCAAGATATGTTTCCATGGATTACAAAGCAGCTTTGCTTGGCTTTTCTTTTTGTCACTGGGCCAAAGGAGCTATGCTGGAGGTATTGCACTTGGCAGCTTTGGAACTAACATGGAAATAACATGAGAAAACCAAGAAAAGTGCCTCCTTCAAGGTAGATCTCATCACAAAGTGGATTATGCCTTTTCCTCCTTCCTTTGGTCACTGTACATGTCTCCTGGTTCTCCACTCTCAGAAGAGAGCCATACAGAGCCCCAGACCAGGTGAGTCTGGGCTCTCCTGGTCCCAGTGGCTCCACACAGAGGTTTAGCATGGAATGGTGAAGGTCTGAGGGACCTGGGAATATTGTCATCACCCACAGCTCATAGTGAGGAAACTGAGGCACAAGGAAATAAAAAGTATTTTGATGACCACATGGGGAGACCATGTGGTGCAGGCAGGAATCAGAGCCACAGAGTTCCCAGGCACAAGACTATCCTGCCTCTTCATTATGCAGATTTATATAAACATACATTTGCATATTTATGCCTATCTCAGTAGATTTAAATGCATTTTCATTCCTCTGGCAGTACTGTCTGAGCTGCTGGCACAATTCTGCCTGTGCCTTGGCTCTTGCAGGATGAAAAGTCCATTGCTGTAAAGCAGGATGACCCATGGTATAAAAAAAAACACGTTGTGAAAATGAAGTTTGGAAAATGACAGTGAGCAGTGATGGTGCATGGGAGGGAGCCAGCACAGGGGAAGCACCCAGGATGGGGCAGGGAGGAGCACGTGTCTGGGAAGGGGGATGCAGCCAACTTCATTAAGCCAAATGAAATTGCTGGGAGCTGGTGAGAAATGTGAGGCTGTGCTCTGTCAGCTGTCAAGTGAGAGGGGCAGAGAAGTACAAGGAGATTACACTCCTTGTAAGGCAAAGGAGAGCCAGAGAGCAGATAAAACCAGTGTGGTTACAATGTGCTGGGAAGCATGGGGAGATACTGTGTGCAGGGAATGGGACTCCCTTCTGCTGCCTGCTTGCTTTAGGAGCAGTCATAAAGTGAAAAGACAGTTAAAGAGGTTTCCCTGTTCAGAGAAATGAGGGGAATGGGGTACAGCAAAAGCCAGTACTAAAACAGGGGCTTGTCACTCCCCCCCATCACTCTCTGAAAACAGAAAAATACTGAAAGGTTTGCTTTGCATTTTGCTGTTCATCACATAGAGTGTCCAGAGTTTCCAAAGCAAACCCAGCTGGTGGAACTCCCCACTGGCCCTGAGGAGATGCAGAAATGCACCAAAAAAAAAGTTGCATGAGAGTTTCTGAGGAGTTGAAGGAGGAGTTAACATGGTATTGAAACTGCAGACAATTACTCCTAGGAAACCTGACTGGCAGGCTCAGGAAATATTGCATCTCTCATGAAACCCTTGGGGGATTCTCTGTGCTCAGAAATGGTTTGAAAGAAGACTGGATTTATTGATAATGTGGGTTATAAAGGCTCAGCTCCTGGCATTAAAAAAAAAAATAATCAGGAAACACAGGTATTTGAGATTTATTGCCTAAATCTTCAACAAACATTGCTGGAGCACTGCCTGACCCTGCTTCTCTTTGAAAATCATTCCACATCTCAGACTCTAAATCCTGCAGGTGCCTCTGGGCAGTTGTGCAAACTCCTGCTGTCCCAGAGCCAGAACCCTACATGGGGGTGGCAAAGTGGGGCTTTCCCATGGTTTTCCCATGATTCCAGGACTGGACCTCACAACAGGCTCTCGTACCACCTGTCCCAGAGGTAAACAACACTGAGGACACCAAAGACTTGCAACGGTCCACAGTCTCCCCTGTCATCCTCTCTGCAATGCTTGAAGTCCTCCAAGGACTAGGGAGCAGCAAGAGGTTACTAAATCCCTCAGCCTGTGGAAATCATTGATCTATGAAGCCTTCTCTGTCTGGCCCAGAAAGTCCTTATTACAAGACAAAATGGCTCCAGGTGGCCTAGGTGTTTCCTTCTCTCCCTGCAGAGAGCAGTCCATGCCCATAGGATCAGGATCCTGCATGGCAAGGCAGCACTGAAGGTTTCTGGGGTGACACAGGGCACCTTCCCCAGAGCCCTGGAGGTGTGAACATTACAGACCCAGGGACTGGCTTCCTTTGCTTTTACATGGGAACAACACAACTGCTTTCTGCTGTGTCTGTGCACGCAGGTGATCTCTGGCCATACAGTTACTGCCATCTTTCACACACAGTGAGAACTTTTTTTTCACTCTGCCCTAAAGCAGGATCTGTGTTAGCACAATGATGTCTCCAGCCCATCCAACCCCACCAGGCCAGTGATTTAGGACTGACTTGGTGGGCAGGTGCCACTGACTGACTCACTAAATGGCTTTTTTGGGAGCCTCAGGTTTCCTTGGCTTCTCATCCAAGTGTCAACTGCGCTGAACTCTCAGGGGCTCAGGACCTCTGGTTTGACATAGATGAAGAGCACAACCACTACTAATCCTGCACAGAGCTACAGTCACAAAAGCCATGATTCAATGTGCCAGACAACACTTGCAAGAGGTGACAGAGCACTGTCAACTAAACCATGGTCCAGCAAGCATGGCTCTCAGTGAAAGCACAAGAAACAAATTCTCTTGTGACTCCTTGTACTGGATTCAGATGGACAAAGATCTGTTGGACCTGGCACGACAGAGGGGACAGGAATACATTAAATAATACATTAAATACATCCCTAAAACATGCATAACCTGAACATCTGCCCAACCATTTCCCACCCATCACCCACAGCATCTCGTGCACTGATCTGGAAAAGCCAGGGGAGATGGCTGTGGTGCAAAGGAATGAAAGGAAGATTTCCCTGAAAAGCTAATAGAGATGGAGAGCAGCTCACAAACTGTTTGATGTGAGTTTCTTCTACTCTGTCCATGACAGATGACCTGACTGACACCTAAATCCACCTGCTTCATAAATATCACTGGCTGGCTGGGCAGTTCTCACCTCGATGTCCTACAGGGGATGGCATAAGAATAGCCTCAAATGTAGGCAAAGTCCACTTGGCTTGCACAGCAGAGGCTGGAACACTTCATTGAACACAACAGCCTAAGGAAACACACCCACCCCTCTCAGCAGTGAAAGGAAAGGGAGATATTCAGTAGCTGGCACTATAATAATAGTGTATTATTATACAATAATAACTCACCTATCATGGTGAATTATTAGCACAAGAACAGTTTTGGTCCCTTTGAAAAGAGGACTGGAACTTCGAGGATTGGAACTTAGTACTTTTATCTTTAAAATGTCAGGTATGACACATCCAAGTTTGCCTGCTTTGAGTGCAGGATTTATTTTAGATAAATGCTAGCCTATTTTATTTTCAGTCTTTCATTACAAGCTTTTTCAGCCTCTTTTGAAAGAGGTGTGGGTGTGGCTTCCTTTACAAAAGCCAGGTTTTCACTCAGATTTTACTTGAGCTTTTGAACAAATGAAATTATAATAAAAAAATCAACCCACTGAAAATTTTAAACCATGTGAATACGATCCTATTAGCTCTCAGTCTTTATTAGTGTCAACTCAAAGAATTTGTTTCCATAATCTTTTCATAACCATACTGTTATGGAAAAGTTTGCATTTCTTACCTCCCTAGGTCTTCTCAGCTAGAACAACAGAGTTCTCCACATTTCCCTTGGAAAATGTTTGAAGTCTGCTTCACACATCAAAAAGGAGGGTAAAAAATCACATGACTTCAGGTTTTTAGCAGTTTGCAGATCACTCATCAAGCAGATCTTCAGGTGAACCTGGCTTTCTGCCACATGAAACTGCCTCACTCACCCTGATGAGTGTCTCTCAAACTCCACTGGCAAACCATTTCTTGATGAAGGCTGACAGAGTTAAATCAGGCATCTCCAGGCCTGTAGGAAATAAAAACTGACAGGCTTGAAAGCCAACTGAGATGCCAGAGGAGAAGGTCACATGCTGTACATTGAGCCCAGGGGATGGGAACATCATCGTCCCAGAAAGTGGCAGTGAGAAAAGGAGTTCTGGGCTCTTGAAAGAATAAGTGAAGAGGGAGGGAAGGATGAAACTCCAGCATGTAAGTGAAGCACTAAAGAAAGCTTCAGTGAGAGGTAATCAGAGAATCACTGTATTACAGAGTTGTCATGGTTGGGAAAGACCTCTAAGGTTACTGAGTCCAACCATCAAAGAAACAAGCAAAAAAAAAACCCCACCCAACCAAGCAAACAAAAAAACCCAAACAAAATAAACAAAAAAAAAAAAACCCAAACAACCCACAAAGAAAAAATTATATATATCACCATTCCACTAGAGCATGTCCTGAAGTGCCTCATCTACACAGCTTTTAAATACCTCCAGGGATGGCAACTCCACCACCTCCCTGGGCAGCCTGTGTCAGCACCTGACTGCTCTCTCAGTAAAGAAATCCTTCCTTATTTCTAGTCTAAACCTCCCCTGGTGCAGCTTCAGGCCATTAAATGCACACCAGAGTTTTGCAAATCAAAAACTGACCACAACAAAGACAAAGAATTCCTTGGGAAGGGATGTTGCCAACTTGCTGCATCTACTTTAGGGCAAAGTGGCCCTGACACTGATGTTTTCTGAGAGCTCTTTCAGCTGATAGCAGCAAAGCTGATTCAAACACAGACCAGAAAGCATGTCTGCACTTCATCCAAACAGCAAAATACCAGACATCCCACTGAGTTCTGCAACCCCTTTCAGTCAGTATTCACCCTCTCCCTAAGCAGCCACCTCTAGTTCAGGTGGAACAAGGAGTCAGTGCTAGGTGTCCACTCTGTCAAGGAAAAAAATACAGAATCATGGAAGGGTTTGTGTGGAAGGGACCTTTAAAGGTCATCTAATCCAACTCTCCTGCAGTAGGCAGGGTTAGCCCTGTGAGTCAGATCCTGGCAGGGAAATCTAAGAAACTATGAGCTGGCTGATGTCTGTAGGAACCTTTTTTGGCTTCACTTTGAGTTTTATGAACTTCAGGACTAAGAGTCTCTGGGACCAGGTGAGGAACTGCTGCTCAGATGATTATCACTGTGTTGAAGAGTACAACCCCTCACCTGCCTGAATGGCTTCAGGGTCTTCCAGGCTTGGATGTAGTCTGCAGATTTACACACCTAGGTGTGCCTTCAGTGTCAAAGTAGAGATCCCAGCAAAACTCTCAGTGGAATCTAGAAAAGCATTCAGCTCACCAAGTCAGGTGTCTGTGTTCAGTGCACTTTATAATGCTCCATTGTCTATAACGGGCTCTCAGAGCTGGATTCACTTGCCTGGAGATAGGAGCCTGGTGTTATTTTAGGCTCTGCAGGGACAGACATCTGGTCTGAGAGGGGGTTTGGATCTCATAAATCCTATTCTGTACCTATCAGCCCTAAGAGGATGTCACAGACACCCTGGGGCATCTCAAATGACACTAAACCTTTGTACCACAGGAGGGTAAGAGTTCATTATTGCACAGCAGCATGAAGAAGAAGCAGAGAGGTAAGGACGACTGAAGTCTCACTTCTGAAGCAAATATAGTATCACAGCAAGATTCCAGCTAGTGAAACTGAAGTACAAGACCTAAAAGGACATGTCAAGGAGAGATGGTTTTGTCACCAACTACTGTAACTAAACTTAGGAAGTCAAGACTTTAAAATATTAAAATAAAAATGGAATTTTTATTTGTATGGAATATAAAAACAAAAATGGAATTTTTAATGTGAGCTTTTGCAATGACATTAAAATAAAAACTAAAAGGTGTCATTGCTGCTACTGCAAATATTCATAAATATGTTCACTTACTGAAAGTAAAAGGGCAAGGAAGAAGTGAATGAAACACAAAAAAAAACCCCTTTTTTCCTGCTCTGTCCATTTCATCCCCAGTTCTCTGCTGTTGCCAGATCACACAGTAGTAAGAATCAACTTTAGCTGCAAGATAAGCTGGATTAAAACAGCAGCACAAGCTCTGCTTGCAGCCTGGGTTTTGTTAGCAGAACTTTCAGCTCACATTTAGCTCCTTGGTTTAAAAATTCAGGCCAGATTCTGTTCTCAGCACATTAGAAGGTTGAATAATTTCCATTCATGTCTGAAGCTTTATTCTAGAATTATCCCATGGGAGACTAACATAGAAATTTATTCTTTGCATCTTTTCAACTTCCAGTGAATCTTCTGCCAACTTGAAGGGCAGAAGTGGGCACACCAAGCAGCACAGACTGAACAAATGTTGTTCTCCCCTGAAACAAGCAGCAGAAAAGTGGTTTTGCACCAGAATTCAGTTTCTGGCTCTACCAGTGTAAACAAAAATTCAAAACGGGTCTCGTGCAAGAGTTAAAGCAGAAATTTGTCTCCAGTTCACTCAGCTAGCTATAAATTTAAAGTCCCTTTAACTGAAACAATATCACTTGCAAATCCCCACTAACTTCTAGTTTGAAGACAGCAGGGGATGAAGCTGCATGTACAGCTGGGAGGTGGCACATGTGAGCAAAGCATAAAATAACTCACTTTTATCCTGAACTATACATGGGACCCTTCAGCAAAGTCAGCCTGAGATTTCTGTACCTGAATGACATTTACTCCTGGCAGTTCACCAGAACACAACATGGGTCCAGTTTTGTAAAGCACTAAATCCAGGCAACTTTCACCTCATTCAGTAAAAGCTGATGGCACCCAGCACTTTGCAAGATCCCATCCTGGAAACTGATTGCACCAGATTAAAAGCTTAAAAGCTGATCTGGGAAGAAGAGTCACATTAAGCTGTCAATGTATCTTTACAGAAGTGCTCCTGGCTTCCCTTTGCACAATTCTCTGATGCTGTCCAGACACTCTGAAAGTTTTACCCACCTGGCCAGATGAAACTTTGCATCGAGATGACTTTCATTCTGTGTTTCAGAAGTGCTTATCTCTTACCTATCAAAGACCACTGCAGCATAGGCTGGCTCGGCAAAGATGACATCCCCAGGCAAGAATTCCTTCTGGGCTTTCAAGCCCCTGCCTTTGCCTTCAGAGGTGAACAATTCAACTGACTCCATTCCTCCTTTGGTCATCCCAGGGACCTCAAGGCTTGGGAGGTGGGTATCTCAGAGCCACCCAAATCTCCTGTCACTCCTGTCAACTTCAACTTATAAAAGGGCTGTCCTCCCCCTACCCCTGGCCACACCGTTTCCCATAGGAGGGAGAGGGGGTGGGAGCAGGAGAGGCAGGAGGTGAAAATCCTCTGCTCAGTATCACCGACCTATGCAGAGAAAGCACAGGACTGGGGCTTTTCCTGCTTCATTAGGAAATCCCTCTCCAAAACCCACGTTTGGAATAGTTTCCCCCAGCCACAGGCAGTTGTGTATGTTACCACTCAGATTAATTTATACTCTCCCATTGGAGAGAGAATGTACTCTCTTTGCAAGGATATTTTTAGCAGCCACATGCTTCTGTCTCTCAGGAAGCAACAGCTGAGACAGTGGGACAAGGAGGGTTGGTACGCATATCTCTGACCTCTTCCACAGTCATCTGGCTTTTTCCAGAAATTAAACAATGCTCGGTTATTTTTACCCTCTAGGAGATGGATGGCATATTTAGAGGCAGGGAGAACAGAGAAACACACACCCTAAACCTGTCTGCATCCTCTGTCACCACCAGAGCCTGGAAAAGGAGGGGTCACTTCCCAATTGCTGATGGCAGAGGGCACACAGAGCAGGAGGGAAGGAGCTGGGAGGACAGAAGTGGCTCAGCACAGGTTGCAGAAGCAAGCAGGACATCCTAGATATTCACACACATTTGGATGCACTAAAACTCTTTGACACAGCAACATGTTTTGAGGGCTCTCTCCACCTCCAGTGCTCACCTGGGGAGGGAATGGGGGAATCTGAGCCACCTGAGTAGAAAAGGAGGGTGACCAAGCCCATGAGAAGCCTTTGCTCTCTGCCCCAGCAGTCAGGGCAAGCTCAGGGTGATGCAGTTCAGATGTTCAAGTATAAAGCGAACCCCGCTGTAGAAATTGAACCCATCCCAGGTTATTGTTCAGCATTTTTTTATCATTTAGTAGCACTTCATGGGGCTGGTTCCTGATAATTTCACCTCCTCACTTCTAGGAGAACCGGTGCTATTTCCTCCTGGGTCTCTAAGTGCTGGGCAGATATCAGTGTTTGCAAACCTGAGCCCACACCTCAATGCTGCACAGGAAAACCTGTCTGATCTGACAGGGTGTCACAACCCACAAGGTGGATATGACACTGTCACATCTCACAGTGACCACAGCTCACAGGATGGCACTCTGCAGGGAACAGCTTGCCTGGCCCTGGCCCTTATCAGCTAAAGGGGAGTGTCCTGCTTATCAGGATGACCACTGAAGGAGGGGCTGCTCTTGGGAGACCAGGGTCCAGTTTATCAGGGTGGGTACCCAAATGAGGTTTTCTCCTTGAAAGAACAGATCCCAGGTGGTGGGTTGAATGAGAACCTCACCTGAGCACAATGTCCATTTTGCCTGAGAGGATGTTTTGGGACAATCATTGATTCAGGGACTCTGCACAGGGCAAGTGAGGTACAGAGAAATGAAAAGGGAAATCCCTAAGCATCCCTGGACTGTGAAAGAAATGTTTGACTTTGCCAAGGCAGTGGGAACTCATGCTGTCCAAGACAGTCACAGAACAGCTCAGCATACTCTGCTAAAAGCTCCTGAAAGTTTTCCTTGCCTGTGAATGAGGTACAGTAACACACTTCAGCACAAACATCCTGTGTTATACTTCACCTGCGTGTGCCAAGCACAAAGGTTCTCAATCCACATCTCTATAAATTCAGGGTGATCCAGGAGCTCATGTGATTATGAGCCAAGTTCCACAAACAACCTGGCTCCTCTGCTCATCCTGAGGAGGTCCAGAGCCATTGCAGAGCTGTAAGCACAAACCTTCCAGCCTTTACACTGCACAGCATAGAGAAGTCACTACAAGCAATCAGTCACTAAAAGCAACTGCAATTTTAATTGTGATGCTCTCCTGGAGTGATGTATGTTGTCAGGATGCTCTGGTCCCACCTGTAGGGACCATGTTTAATTCCCCTGTAAGTGCATTTTAGACACCTATATTTGCCAGCAGTATCTAAGCATCTCAAAATTAGGTGCTGAATTTTGTATTGGGGTTCTTTTGCAAAAAAAAAACCCCAACTGATTTGGAGTCTGGCTGTACTGAACTCAGACATTGATCACACTAAACACTGTTTTTGATTCCTGGGTAACAAAGAATAAAGAAGGGAAGGATGAAGAGGAAATGATAACAAACAAATAGTAAAATAAATTGAGAAATTAAGCAAACATTATATCTTTTCAAAGTGGCCAACTAAACCCAACAGATTACAGAATTAGAACAGAGACGGTGTCTGCAGAATCAGACATCAGTGGTGCACCAGTACAATGTACCACTCACCCTTTTAGATTACAGAAAAAGCCCATAACAAAAGAAGAAAAAAAAAAAGAAAAAAAAAAAAAAAAAAAAAATTTGCACTTTGACTCTGGATATTGGGCTGGAGGGGTGAGTGCCCAACAGGAGAACAAACAGCACCCTCTGCTGCCCTCTGAAAAGTTACCCAAACCACAAGGTCCTCAAATTTAGTCTTTACTGAGGTGAGCATCATTCAGAAAAGTCATGTATTGGGGGGAAAAATTAAAACTAAAAAAAATACGGGGGAAGCAATCTGTGCTAGGCAGTTCCTAGAAGTTCTGAGGCAATTACTAGTAGTTCTGAGGCAGTGGCAAGGCAATGACTAGTAGTTCTGAGGTAAATACTAGTCTGATATTGGTCCCCGCTAGTTACTGGGCAGTGGGGAGGCAGTAACTAGTGGCTCCGAGGCGGTTCCCGCAGTAACTAGTGGCTCCGAGGCGGTTCCCGCAGTCCCTCCTCAGTTTGGCGGGATGCGGGCGACTGAGGCAGAGGCGGGTCCGGCGGCAGAGCTGCCGTGAGGGCGGGCTGGGTCCGGTTGGGCTGTGTTCGGGGGTTCCAGTGAATCCCCCGGAGTCATTCCGAGGGGTTTAGGGTTGAAGCCGGCCGAGGAGCTCGTTACGGGAGAGCTGTCGTCCTCCGGGACTCGCTGAGGTGTCCCGGCCCTGAGGGCCCCGCGTTTCGGTGCCCTTAAGGGGCTTGAGGGGCGGCTGCTCTCTACGGGCAGAACCGGGGCCATGGCGGCGGCCGAAGCCTTTGGGGAGGCTTCTCCGCCTCCTCTGCTCGCTGGTGGCCCATGTGAAGGTGAGTGGGGCCCGGACCCCTCCGAGCCACCGGAGCCCGCGGGGCTGTGAGGGGGGGAAGGTGGCGAGAGGGTCCGGGAGGGGAAGGTGGCGAGAGGGTCCGGGAGGAATCGGCCGGAGGAGCCGTAGTGCTGTTCCCTTCGCCCAAGCGAAGTCGGTTCTCAGCGATGCCGGTGTGGAAAAGGAGCAGGGGTTTAAGACCAAATGCGGGAACGCAGGAGGAGAGAAATGAGGGGAGAAAGTTGGCAGTGTGGAAGGAGAAGGCAGGGAATCCGGAATGGGTCCGAGCTGCTTGATGGGCAGCTTGTAAAAGGTAGCCCTGTGTTTAATTCTGCGGTGCAAATAAGTCTTGCACTAGCTTCATCTCTTCTTTCTGGGACAGCAAGATGATAAACAGGTTGCTTTTATACACCAGACCCCTTATATAGAGAGCCCTGGGATTGAATGTGAAGGCTGTGGCTGAGAAATGATGGGAACTCCCCTTGTCCTCTGATAAATCTCTCATGAAATATAATAACACACACACACAAAGCCAAAAGAACCAACCAAACAACAGCAAAGACAACACAAAAACATTAAAAACCAAACCCCCCCTCAAAAAAAAAAAAAAAAAAAAAAAAAAAAAAAAAAAAAAAAAAAAAAAAAAAAAAAAAAAANCCCGCAGTCCCTCCTCAGTTTGGCGGGATGCGGGCGACTGAGGCAGAGGCGGGTCCGGCGGCAGAGCTGCCGTGAGGGCGGGCTGGGTCCGGTTGGGCTGTGTTCGGGGGTTCCAGTGAATCCCCCCGAGTCATTCCGAGGGGTTTAGGGTTGAAGCCGGCCGAGGAGCTCGTTACGGGAGAGCTGTCGTCCGCCGGGACTCGCTGAGGTGTTCCGGCCCTGAGGGCCCCGCGTTTCGGTGCCCTTAAGGGGCTTGAGGGGCGGCTGCTCTCTACGGGCAGAACCGGGGCCATGGCGGCGGCCGAAGCCTTTGGGGAGGCTTCTCCGCCTCCTCTGCTCGCTGGTGGCCCATGTGAAGGTGAGTGGGGCCCGGACCCCTTCGAGCCACCGGAGCCCGCGGGGCTGTGAGGGGGGGAAGGTGGCGAGAGGGTCCGGGAGGAATCGGCCGGAGGAGCCGTAGTGCTGTTCCCTTCTCCAAAGCGAAGTCGGTTCTCAGCGATGCCGGTGTGGAAAAGGAGCAGGGGTTTGAGACCAAATGCGGGAACGCAGGAGGAGAGAAATGAGGGGAGAAAGTTGGCAGTGTGGAAGGAGAAGGCAGGGAATCCGGAATGGGTCCGAGCTGCTTGATGGGCAGCTTGTAAAAGGTAGCCCTGTGTTTAATTCTTCGGTGCAAGTAAGTCTTGCACTAGCTTCATCTCTTCTTTCTGGGACAGCAGGATGATAAACAGGTTGCTTTTATACACCAGACCCCTTATATAGAGAGCCCTGGGATTGAATCTGAAGGCTGTGGCTGAGAAATGGTGGGAACTCCCCTTGTCCTCTGATAAATCTCTCATGAAATATAACAACACACACAAAACCAAGAGAACCAACCAACCAACAACAACGACAACACAAAAACATAAAAAAACCAACCCCCCCCTCAAAAAAACCCCAAAACCAACCAAGGAAAAAAAAAAAAACAAACAAAAACAACAACAACAAGCAAGCAAAAAACTGCACACCAAAAAAATCCACCACACAACCAACAAAGTGTTGGGCTTCCAAGCCCTTCAAAAAGGGTATACAAAGGGTATACAGTACTTGTATGATGAAATGCTTTGGTCAGTGGTTTGTAAGCATTGACTGTTAAGCTGTATAATAAAAATCAAGGGTTGTTGTTTTTGTTTTTTTTTAAAAAAGGCAAGCCACACACTTAGCAATGCATAAATATGGGCTTTTGTTACATATGTGAAACATCCATTACTGGCAGATTTCCCCATTGTCAGTTAAATTTAGTAGTCCTATTGAACAGAAATAGCTCCAGTGGAATTAATCATTCTGTTCAAAAAGCTGACAGCTATTTTAAACTGTCAGCTTTCTGGAGAAAAAAATCAGTGTGAGTATGTATGCTCTTCAAAGGAATATACTTGGAAAACATTAGGGATGTGGTCTTGATATGTTTAGGTTTAAAATCCTTTTTTTTTTCCACACATTTCTTGAACTGAATTGTCATGTTCCTGAACTGCAAAATGTGTTGTGGTGCATTAGCTTTTAACTTTAAAAGCACTTTGACCTCTTGGGAATTTCAGGGGATTTCAAGGTTCTGAAGGTTGTTTTTCCTAAATTCTCAGTGTTTAGAGGTAGCTCAAACCTTTATTTTTAGTGCATAGCCAGGACAGGTTTTTGTCAGGAGCCAAACACAACAAGGATTGCTGGTCATGCTGGTCAGTTCATGGCTGTGTCAAACAGAGCTATAGAGCTGGGGAATTCTGGGGAATTTCTGGTTTGATAGCCTGCTCAGAAGAGAGGGTTTCCTTTTCTTAAATACAAAATCAGCTCTAACTTTTGATTTTGGAACTTTGTGGCAACACTTCTTGCTAATTTCTTCGCACACAAATTCCCCTTGGGGATTTCCCAAATTCCCCTAAGGGGTTTCTTTTGGCTCTGTGGCAACAAGAAAAGAACCCTTGGTGCCTATAAAAGTGTAGTTTATCTGGAGTTAGCCTTTTTCAAGGCTCAGTATGTAGCTCTCCCATGTTATAAATTACTAATTTTCCCCTCTCTTTCCTTTTCTATTCTACACATCCTCACTTACCAGAGGCAGGGAGGGGGAAGTCAGGTACCAATTCACTATCATGTTCTTCACCCACTGTTCCAGGAGCCTGTCTCAAATAGCACTGAGAGCAGGCTGAGAAGTAACATTGCACAAACTCCTAGCATACAGTTGTGTGAGAGCTTTTATGTTTCAGAAGAGAGCAGGACAGAAGGGTAAGTGACTTGTCTTAACCTGAGAGTTTACAAGTGGGGATTGGAAGCTCTATTTCTTACCTGTTCTTAAAACCCAAGGAGGGATAAACCATGACAGAGTGGGAAAGGGTCTTTTACTTTAAAGAAATAGCTTAATGCCTGGCAAGGAGCTCTTCTTAAGAGCTGCATCTTATGCTGCAGTGTTTAAGAAGCCTAACATACTAGATTCTTCTTCAGAAGGAACCAAGTACCTTAATCAGCTTTCTGTTGCACCCTGTTCATATTTTTGATAGTGTCTTTCCAGAAGTAAAGCACAGCTGGATCAAACTGCTCAGAGAAATTTTTTTAAAAAATCAGAGCTGTTTTCTGGAATCCTGAGCAATTGATTGGACACTTTAAAAAAAAAAAAATTGCAACTTTTCTTCTGGTAAAAACAGAATAGCTGATTTCAGTCTGCTTGAGCTGTGAGAGGCTGGTCCAGCCCTCGTGGGTGTGAGAGGATGCAGGGAGCAGAGGTCAGGGTGATGATGAGCAGCCAGAGTGGTGGAAACAAGAGGACATGGACCAAAGGGGAGAAGAATGAAGAGATGCAAGGAACTGTGTCACAAAAAGTGGACACCTGGAATTTATTGGTAGCAATTGATATCCTGTACTTCAGTCTTAATGCTTTAAAACATTTCCTCTCTCCTGTCTGAGTTCAGAGCACTAAGAACAGGCTAAGTGTCTTGTTACTGCTCACTCTGGGCAAAAGGGAAGCTTGTGTTTCACAGCAATTGTAGTCTGTTTGTCAGGGAGAATCTCAATTTGCCATCAAAGCTTTTAGCAGGTTTTTTTTTTATTATTTGTGCATGTGAGAAGGTTTGGGCCAGGTTTAACCCCTGTTTCCCAGGTGTAGTTGTAGGCATCAAAGGCATCCCCCACGTGTTCAGGCTTGATCATGTGTCTTAGTCAAATCTGTGACAATATGTAGTATTCTAAGGTGCAGGTAAATGCTTGAAAGTTAACTTGTTACAGAATTGTGTGGGGGAAAAATTTACTGCTTGAGTGATAAAGCATGCAGTCCTGGCATTAACAATTTCTGAACAACAGAGTCCAGTTTGGCATTTCATCTTCCTACAGTCTCCTGAGCTTTGAAAACAAAACAAAGTGATTTAAAAGGATATTCAGTGACTAAACTCACTGAGAAAATTGGAATTTATTGCTACCAGAGTGTTGTTTCCTTGGAGGAATGCCTTTCACCCAGCTAGAGGAATTGAAACATGTCTGGTTCAGCTTTGCTTCCTTGCATAGGAATCCAGAGCTGTAATACCAGAGTTCAGTGTGGTTTATAAGGATTTTAAAGTCTGTTATATTTACCTCCCCTTTCTGAGATGGATAGAGGTGGATATCTGGGCTTATTTCCAAGATTGCTTTCTGCCTCTCACTGTACTGTGGCTGTGCTTACCTCAACCAAAAGTGACTGGATTTCAGGGATGCTCTTTGCCTGCAGCTGAGGACAGCTGATACTCCAAGCATTCAAGCTTTTGTTCATCTTTCATCCTGTTCCTGAGCTGGAATATGATTTCCTGATGACAAACAATAGTGTTTTCACACCACGTAAAGTTCCAGCCACTCAGCTGGGATGAGGTGACTGACTCTGTGCAGGCTCCTGCCTCTCTTGTTTGCAGAGTAAAGCAAATCAGTGATGTGGTGCAGGTGATGTAAATTAACCTGGTTTATTTTGCAGCTGGAACAGGTTGCAGCATGCAGGCTCAGTTCCTGTGGGGCTGACAGGTGGTAGCCTGGTAAAATGCACTGACTCCCAATGTGTCTTGAGAGACAGCCATGTGAAAGGGTTTGCAAAATGAGAAGATGTGGGTTAATATTTGCTCCTGAGGAGCTCCAGTTGTTGAACATGATTCATGGATATCCATCCATCCATTTCTCATAAAAATGTGATGTTTGCTGTTGGCACTGGAAGAATTTGGCTGTGTCATTTTGTGGGTTCAGTACCTTGAACTTGAAACTTTATACCTTTGCCTTAAGGGATTTATCTAGCCTAGACTTTTTCTTTACTACATTATTCTGCTTTTTTTCTGTCTTCTCTACCCCCAGGAACTGGGGAAGAAAAATTAATAATAGACTAAAGCTGGGAGCATTTCCTTTTTAATCAAGTGGTATAAAGTCCTGGGCTGAACAAGTTTTTTTAAATTACCTGTTCTCTGACATTTTAATTAACATTAGTATTTTTCCTGCCACCTTTATACTGCCCTGAGGAAATACTTTTTTCCTGTCTTTCTTACATTGTATGCCATAAAGATTCTTCTACAATTAACCTAATCATAGTAAGAAAAGAGGTAGCAGAGGTTTCAAGTTGAAAAGACATCCTTGAACTTCTGAAGCAACAAGAGGTGTTAGCCACGGACACAGCCTGAGCAAGGTCTCTGCATCTGCCATTCCTTGGGGTTTTTCAGTGCCCATCAAGCTGCTGATGGATTTTCAGCTGGTTGCCTGTGTTACTGTGGGGTTGTCAAAGCAGTCCTTGTTTCAAACATCCACCAGAGCCACACTCCTGGCTCAGTTAATGCACATGTCATTCAGCTTGCACTGAAATTCATGCACATCTTTTTTAAGAAGCTTTTTACTAGTGCAGAGATGTCAGCCATGTGTTGTCCAGGACACACGTGAGGGATTCAGTAGCTTCTGGTTCTTCCTTCATCATTTGTGAATAAGCTGCTCATCCCACAGCTTCGGACTGTTATTTGGAGTTGCAGCTCACACTACACAGTATTTGCTTCTGCTTTTTCACATTCCCTTGGGCTTTGCTTTGGAAAGGGGCCAAGGGAGCACTTGTTAGAATTAGCAGTAAAGGCTGATTGCCTTTAGGGGGTTCAGGAAGCCTTGAGACCACAGGCAGCAATGTTCTCATTGCCCACAACCTCTCTGTGTGCAAAGCTCACAGAAAGCCATCTGCTCCACCTGTGGCATCCAGGATGGACCACTGGGTAAACTTCTAGGGTTTAAGCTCACTTAAGACATCACAATACTCTCCCCAGTGTTTTTCCTTTAACTTTGAAGGGCACAGTTTAGTTGAACTGCCTAGTTGTGCATCTTCCTATATGTTTTCTTTGAACTTGTTTAATGTTGGCTTATTTTCAAGAGCAGGGTGGTGCCAAAAAGTGAACTTCTGGCTTAATTAGAATTAAAGTGAGAGATGCTGGGGATGAAAAAGAACTGGTAGTTCTAGAGTTTGTCAGCACAGAGAAAGATTTGGTGGTGTAACAGCATGGGTAAACTTGCTCCCTGAAAATGTAGCCTGTAGTAAAGAGCTTAAAGCAAAATAACTGGTTTTTCTAATGAGTGAAAGAGTATTAAGAGGAGAAGAAACAGGGGTGATGATGTAGCTTTATCTTTGTAAAGTTTTGCAAGCACTGCTGTGCTGTTCTGAAGGATGTGTTTAATTCTCTTAATTGACATGATGTTGACATTACTTTGGAGTGCTTAATTAGGCTGTCCTTCCTCCCCAGGTGAAATGTGTCTGAACATTCAATTATTGAGGAATTGCTTCAAGCCTGGGCCAATTCTGGTGTGAACTGAAGTGTACACAGCCTATGAGTTAATTGGGAACAGGGCAAAGAAAATTGAAACAAGGCATTGGGTCTGGGTTTTTCTCCATATAACTGAATTGGTTAATTCAGTACATGGGACACAGCTATGACTTTCCTAGGCCAGGAGGTCTCAGCTTGTCTCATGTACTGAGCTACTCCCAGAATCTCTTTAAATCTCTTCCTCAAGGAATATTCCTATATTTAACTAACTGGGATCTAGTCCAGTTAAAATCCTTCTTTTTAGGCAGTTAGTTAAGTATTTTTGACATTGTACTCTAGTTGAAATGGACTGAAAACTTAATGAAGAGCCTTTGTATTCTTTGTTTTAAGTAGATATTTCTGTAATAGAACTTTCCAAGTGGAGGAGGGCAGTGCTTGTGTGAGGATCAGGTGGCTTTACAGCACTGCTCTGGAGCCCCAGCAAGGCACAGTGCAGTCCAGTGGATGAACATCAGTTCCTTCCTCTGGTGTTGTGTGTGAAAATATAAGTGGCTGATGTTGTGTGTGGGCAAACACATGAGAGTATATCTCACTTAACTACTGACTGATTTTTCTCTCTTTATGTTTAGGTGACATTTTAGATGAGGCAACAAGAAAGGATCTTTTCACTGACACTTTCTGCAAGGTTTGCAAGGCAGTGCTGCAGTTTGAGTCCCAAAGGATGTCACACTATCAGGTAGGCTGGGAGGGAGAATTTCTCCAAGTAAGCACTGGGGCTTTGGTTTATTCGTTTGAGGTTTCTGTGCAGTGTTGTGAAACATTCTGATAATGTGTTTCTCAAGGCTTATGCTAGGCATAGGCATTAAGCAGACTTGAATGCTGTGATAGTTGTGGGTTCAGTGATAGTGAAGGGCAAACATCTGCATATTGCAGCACCATCTTAGAAGGAACTGAGCATGTTTGGGCCATGCTGCCTATGGGACTTGAAGCAGATCTGCACCACATGAGGCAGAACATATGGATGGCACCAGGGCAGAGCTGGAGGAGGGAGGTGATGCAGTGAAACACACTTGTGCTGCTCTGGGCACCAGCTCTGCTTGAGGCAGGTTGTTTGAGTTATGCTGAAGGCATTTGCTGGAACAACTGTGTGCCTTGCAATACTGTTGAAGACATGGGCAAGCATGCTTAATTTTGAAACTTCATTTTGAACCTTGAAGGCTTTCTTTTCGTCTTGAAAAAAAGTTGAAGTTCAAAATATCATTTGCTCTCATAAAACTTTCTTGCTAGTCATATTATTAAGACTTGGGTCTTGCAAGAGGTTGTATTTACTTACTTCAGTTTAACCTAAGCAGGATTTGTGCTGTCAGAACTTCACAGAGTTCAGGCCTTCAGTTTGATGTCCTGGTTCTTGGGTCCAAGTCTAGTTGAGGATGATAGATGCTGCTACCTGACTTCATTACAAATCAAATTGGTGGAATAACTGACTCTTTTCTTTCTTAGTTGTATGATCTAGCCAAGTGTGATAGAACCCCTTTCTCTTTGATAATATTGTTATAATATCCTGCACTGCTCCTCAGAATCCTTAAAAGACATCTGAAAAGCTTCAGGTCAGAGAAGGCAAGTTACTTCTTTTGCTGTATAGGTAACCACTGTCTAGTGTGGCATGTGGGTAAGTACATTACAAGTGCAAGAGTTTGAAGGTTAGGGGTGGAGAGCACACCTAAAACTTTTAAAATAGCTGTACCTGAGGGAAGCATACATTAATATCCAATTTTAGTTACCTGGACTATTGTGTATCCTCAATATAGAGGTATAGAAATCTCCACAGACTGACTCCAATACTTTAACACAACTTCCAGGAGAACCTGTTTCTCTCCACTGTCTGTCTGGGGAGACAATATATCTTATTTAGGAAGGTAACTTGAGTCATGCTGCCTGTCATTCTTCTGTGTCAGGACACTGGATGGCCTTGATGTCAAGCCCCTAGGCTTAGTGGTAGAGGGACACAACAGACTTGCCCTGTAGCATGGCTGCATTCCTTTCTTTTCCTATTTTAGCATCCCTGTTTTTAAGACAATGTGTCAGGATTTTTGATTCCCCAGAGAGCTGAGGGTAAATGGATCTGAGGTCTGCCTGAGGCAAAATCTTGTGAGTAATGCTAAGTACTCTATTATTGATTAAAGCATAGTATTGTTACATGAGCTGGCACTTGTCTGCTTGTGGATCTGCTTAATACAATTACAACTTGGCTGGTGTTGAAAGCAGTTTTTGATGAAGTCCCTCCCAGTCACTGGCTATACCACTAGTTGGCACTGGAACAGGAATCATTCCAATTTCTTCCCAGGGCAAAAAACATGCTCACAAAGTTCAGCATTACATCCAGACCCATGGAGAGAAAAGTGAGAGGAAGGAGCATGGCAAAGAGAAGGAAATGGATTGCACCAGTTCTCAGGTGAGAAATAGAATAAAATGATTCTTTGTGTCCTTCAGTGAGTGCTTGTAGCTGAGCTTCTCCTTGCTTGGTTTCAGATGGACAGGACTGAAATAGTGGACAAAAACAGATACTGCAACCTCTGCAATAAGTTTTTTACTTCCCCAATTGTTGCTTTGTCTCACTACTTGGGAAAGATCCATGCTAAGAAGCTGAAGCAGCTATCAGGAGAGCAAGCCAACATGCTGGCACAGAGCCAGGGCATGCAGCCTGTTCCTGGTAAGAACTGACTACCTTGCTTTGCATATGCTTTTCTGTCACTTTTTGAAAGACACAGAGAGAAGTATCTTCCTACACTTGTCTTTTCTGTTCTGCCAAAGCTGTGGAGCTGGCTTGTGGTAACTCCTTAGCTGAATACACAAAGACACTACTACCCTGTGCAAGGCAGGAAACCTTGCTTTCAAAGTGCCTGTCTTTCATTGAAACTAAAAGCAAGTATTTCTGGTTGTTTTAATTAATGAAATGTGTTTATTGTAATTCTGAGAATTCAGTGCAGTCCCAACAAGATGTTGCTCTAACAAATTAACATGATAAGAAATTAAAAAACAATTTGTCTACAAGCAGCACTTAACTGGTATTTATCTTGTACAAGTGCTGACCTGTATTTAGAAGTGGAGCATAGTGTATGTGTTCTGAATCATCTGCAGCAGGATAAATCTCTCTTTTTTGGACTCTATAAAGACCTTAGGGTGACCAGCCATCACCCACAGCTGATTTTGAGGTATCTAATGGTAGGGTTTCTGAGTATTCCAGGGTTGTTTTCCTTACCTTGGCTTTACTTTCAGATCCTCTCAGGGACCAAGATATTTTGTGGTCTTTTGCAAGTAGTTCATCACCCAGCAGACTGTTCCTTAGAGCTCTGTAGTTTTGCAGTCACCTGTTTTGCTCTATGGAGTTGTTTTAGCCTTTCCTTTGCTGTCCCGTCAGCAGATTTATCCTCTGCTTCCATGTCTCCAGCTATGCAGAAGCCATTGACTGAGAAAGCTTTGTTGCCTTCAAAAGCTGATGAATCTTCATCATCCTCCAACACAAGGCTGAATTTAAATGATCCAGAGAAATTCTGTGGGCTCTGTTGTGCTCCCTTCAATAATCCATCTGTGGCTCAAGAGCATTATACTGGGAAGAAACACAGAAGAAATGAAGCACGGAAGAAGCTACTGGAGGAGCTGGGAGACAAAGCCATCCCTGTGGAATCTGGCACAAATGGTAAGCAGAACATGAGCAAGTCTCACAGTTTCTTCAGTGTAGCTCAAGGGCTTGGTTCCCATTTGTCCAAGGAACTGCTCTGATGTGTGCAAGCAAATGATAGTCTTCTCTGGAGTTTCAAAATAAACACATTTCTTCCTTTCTGTTTTGTCTATGAACTGCTAAAATTCTGACACCCGTAGGCTGGAAACTGTTTCTCATTGACTTGGGGACCCAGGCCAGTCCTTAGCAAGTTCTGCAGTCAAATACAAAGTAGCCCAGTCCCCTAAGGCCAAGGCCATGATCAGTTGTGTCTGTGTCATTCTTAAGATGGTCATCCACCCTGTTCTGACAGACCATGTCTGCTGGAAGCATAAACCCCATAAAGATCAAATCCCAAGACTTTTGATCTTTACATTTTTGATCTTAAAACCTTCTCCTAACATTGAATTCAACCTTCTCTGTATTTCTTCACTGTACACAAACAAGCAGCAGACACAAGAATCAAAGAATTTGTTTCCTTTTTGTTGCATTCTTTAAATAATTGAAAACTGGTGTCATTTCTTCCCTTGATCTTTTATTCATTAAGATGGTTGTAATCATTTCTATCTTCCCACAAAAGGAAATTTGTTTCCTAAAGTCATTGTTCTCTATCCTCCCATCAGGATTGTGTCCAGCTCATACACTGAGTCCAAAGCCAAGGCCCTGTTGCTGTGCAACTTCCTTTAATGTTGATTAACAGAGCTGTCAATCATTTCTTTAGCAAGGAATTCCAAATCCTACCTGAGAGTCAAAAGTCACTGTTAGTATAAAGCAGCTCTCATTAAGTCATGCTATAATTTAAACAAAATAATAGTGTTGGTGCAAAGAAGTAGCCCATTGGAAAAGAAAACAAAAAAGCTCTTGGGTTTCCACAGGGAAAATGGTTATTCAGCACTTTCAGAACATTTAGGTCTGTGGATGACAGAGATTGTAGGAGAGGAGAAAATGACAGCCTAGAAAACACAGAGGTTTTCCTCATCTGACTTCACCCTATATTTGCCCAAGACTCTGTATACCATACTGTAATGTACAGTATTGACAACTCCAACATCCTTGCAGGCCTGAACCAACACTGCATGAACATTTGAGCAGGTAATGGTCAAGCTGCTCTTATTTTAATTAAATCTGGACTGGCTTGGCTGGTGTCTGTTGGTGCTTGCTTTGGGTCAGGTACTAACAACAGTATTTAATTTTTCAGTACAGTTCATTCTCATCATCACTGGACAAGAGTTTACCAGAATTACCTTGGATTGCCTCACTCCTCAGAAATACTCTTTGTTAATGTTTAAACCATGGCTACACAAACTGCACACCTTGCCAGCTCCCTTCATATTCTTCCAGTGTAAAATAGCAGCAGAGACTTCATATCTATTTGCAAATGCTGTTTATGGGAACATTATGCTGGGACAGTTGTGTGGGCTGGGTTTGTGATGTGCTTTGAGTTTTGCCTTTCATTTGCAGTCCTTCTAACCTGCAGGTTCCTTCTTTTCAGCAATTGGGGCTGGTTATTACTTGTGCCCTGTTTGTAACATCATAATTACATCTATAGAAACCTACCAGTCCCACATGCAAGGATATAAACACAGAAATAAGTAAGTCAGAAAATCTTTTGTTATTATTCCACTGCTATTTGTACTTTCAAACTTCTTCATTAGCCCTGTTGTCTGCTGTTAAGTGACTTTAACTAGTTCGTGGGGTTTTGTGGGGGTTTGTTTGGTTTTGGGTTTTGGTCAGGGGTTCTTTCTTGTAGTTTGTTTTGCTGGTTCAAAGGGGCACTGTCCGTTTACACATCATACTTGTGATAGAATTCAGTCTTGGTGTTCCCACAGTTGCATCCACAGGAAAAAGATCCTGAAGCCTCTATAGTTTTCCTACTTTGAGCTCAGGGGGGTAGCAGCACTTAGTTTGGTACAGAATCTTCCATGTTCAACCTAGAAGGAAAGGAAATGGTCTGAACTGAAAGATTCCTACTGACAGTGCAAAGAAAAAATTAATCCCCCAAAGTGTCAAGTCGCCCTCCATCGTGATGCCTTCAGGATTCCTCAACATTCACCTCACCCTGGCATGAGATCATTTTTGGGATGGAGGACAGCTCTTGTGCTTTCCCTCTCACCCACTAGAGGGCTCGCAGACCCTGCCACTTGCAGAATGGATGCTGCGGGGGTTTCAGATTCACTTTGTTCCAAACTGCTCAGCAAGTCGGCAAAATATCAGAAGTGCTTACGTGTGAAGCGTTTTGATGAGACAACTTTTAAGTGAAGGCGCAATAATAATATAAACACAAGAGGCTGACGATTTAAAATGTTTTGTTTAGTCAACAGAATTAGAAGCTCAAGAAAAAAATAGGATTGCAGGGAAGCTGCTACAGGCCTGTCTATTAGTTTAACAAAATGAATGTGTAAAGCTGGTGAATTAAGGCAGAACAAGATACACTTAAGTGTCTTCAGAGCTCCCCTTCCCCAGGGGATATCTTTGATATCTTTGTCATCTAACCACTTTATCTTCCAGGCTGAGGGAAGGGAGCACAGAATATAAACAGATAGGTGGTTTTGACTAGGGGGCACATTTATCTTGTCTGGGGTTTTTCAGTCTCCAGGTTGGTTGGTTTTGTTCTGGTTTGTTTCTGCTGTGGAGTGCACAGCTTATTGCTTGACTGTCAGTGTGTAATGTAACTGCTGCTTATCTGCTGCTCATTAGAGACTAGTTAATAAGAGACAATCTTAAATTTTCTTTCTAAAAAAGTAGTGCTAAAAATGTCTGCAGTCACTTTAAAAACATCTTATTCTTGAAGCACCCTGTGTCACATTTGATCTACATGAAGTTAATCCATATTTTCAATTGTGACAAAGAGTAGAGTCTGTTCCTGTAACTACAGCTTTACAGGTACAATGGTGTGTAGCAGGATCCAAGCAATTGCAGAACAACACACCTGGAATGTGTTCTTTCTCTAACTTAGGACTGATATGATTTTATTTTTTTTTTTTTTAGTCAACAGATGCTAAGCAAATTGTTCTGTATTATTAACTAAGACTTCTATCCAAATTATGCAGAGAAGCAGTGCTTGCCACTCTCAGGAAGGAATCAAAGAAAACAAATTACTCCTTCCAAAGTGAAATAACAGATTACTTGAGTGTTCAGGAAGCCAGAGATCTACAGCCAGGAGGATATCTAAGGAAGAGAGAAGAGAAAGAGTTTCAAGACAACAGCCCTGAAGGAGGAAGTAACCTTGGTGAGGTTGTATCCTCAGACTTTAAGTGTGACCAAGTCCAGCACTACAACCTTTTCTCAGAAACCCAGACACCTACAAATACTGGTGAAAACAAATCTCCAAGCTGGCCATCTGCACTAGAAAATACTCCTAACTGTCAGTACAACAAGGGATGCTGTAAAGAAGAGCAAGCTTCTGAGGTGGCCACCATCAGAGAGAAGAGCTTCAGCCTGTCAGTTGCACAATCTGAATGTATGCTTGCTGAAACTTCTACCAGCTTCTTCAGAAAGGAAGAGAAATTTCAGGTAAATCATTCTGGGGACACAAAATCCACCAATGAAGAGCTGAAGCATGGGAAAGAAACCACAAAGCAGAAAAGAAAGAAAAAAATTGAAGGTGCAGATTTTGGAAAAGAAAACGAGAAGCTAAAGAGAATTAAAGTTGAGATAGACTCGGTAAATGAGAAGATATCAAGACCTTATAGAGATAGAAGACTTAAAGAAAACCCTGCTGAGAAAGAGATGAAGCAGCAAAAAAAGGGTAAAAAGTCACAGACAAATGTCAAAAGAGAAGAGGAGCTGCTTTGGGATGAATCTGTCTTGGGATATTGCTAAAGGTTTTGCTTAGCTTTAAGAAGTTGATTCTGTTAGTAGGTTCACTTAAGCATTTTGTGTTATATTGTGAATTTTGGGGGGTTTTTAAGAGAAGTTCTTGTTCCAATCTGGTACATAAAAAAAAAAAAAAAGCCTGTTTTCTGAAGTTTTGGGGCAATAGGTAGGCATCAGGTTTTATTCCTCTTACATGTACAGCAGCCATTGCAGTTCTGTGAGTTTCAAAGTCTGTAATCTCTTAAGAAATATGCCATAAATGAGGGTCAGTGGCTTACAGAATGGTGTTGAAATTTCACCTAAAATGTGTAGATTCTTTCTGATATTCATGGTGCCTCCTTTTGAGTTTTCTGTTTAGGAAAGTACATAAACAAGGCAGGTAAATGAGGTCACTGCAGTGTTCCCAGCCATGTCTGTAACCATTTCTCTGACAAACTTCAAAGGAGAATGTGAAAAAGCTTCTGATTCCAGATCTTATTTGCTATTGGGGCTTTTTGGGTTTGGTTCAGTTTGGGGTTATTTGTCACCCAGTAATGAGTGTAAAATATTAAAATAATTATTAAAAATGCAACTGGTTGTCAAATATACATTGGCTAGTGGATTTTTCTCATTGCAATCCTGATTTTTAGTTTAATTTAGGAGACACAGAAAAGGTGCAGCAACATCTGTGCTGGCAATGAGGTTCCTGGGCCAAGTTGCTCATGTCAGTGGTGCCTGTGATGCAGAGGCCTCAAGGCCCTTTGGGAAGGCACCTTTTGCTCCTGTGTAGCATGTAGTGCTCAAATTTGAATGGGTGTCAGCAATTCTTTCCTGTCCCCAGTAATGCCTGATCACATACAGGATTCTGAAAATATTATCAGTCCTGTATCACAGCCAAAACACCTTTGTCCTGCAGAAAATACACTAAGTGCAGAGAATATTGCCATGCAAGCATCTCTGTGTCCTCTGAATGTATTTGGAAGGCTGATGCTAGAATAGTAGCAGCAAATAGAATAATTTGCTGGAGTTGCAAAAAAAAACCAAGCAAAGGGTTATGTTAAAGCACAGATTGCATATTGCCAAGGACAGGGAATTTTTACTCCCGTTCTCCTTTCTTACTGGGCTGGCATCAGCCAGGATGTTCATTTCCTTCATCTCCTTGAAGGATGGAAAGGGGGATATATGTAGGATGGCCTTTGCATTATTTCTAGAGATGCTGGGAAAGAGGAAAATGTAGTTGAAAGCTGAAGGGAGGGAGGTGTTTTTCCCTGTACCTTCAAGCTTGCATTATTCCAAGCAACCTTGTGTCTTTTTGGTCTCCTTCAGGTACCCGTGACTCTCGTGCCCTGGTGAGAGCAGCTGGAGGAATCAAGGGCATTTTGAAGTCCTAATTCCTAATTACACTGTCTTTTGTTAGCTTTGCCAAACTCAAGTCATGCCAGTGATAGCTCTCTCTCAAAATGATAAATTGTTTCTCTTGTGTTTCATTTTTCAAGAAAATGAGGAAGCCATTTCCCTCCGTGGGATATAACTTCAGTCATTTCACCACTACCAAGAGTAAACCAACTCCCTCCTGGCTTATTCATGTTCCCTGCTCAGCCAGGCTGATGTATATCTGATCCCTTCCTGAGTCTGCTCTGCAGAATAAATCAAGCATCTCTCTTCATGCTGAGCTCTGGCACATCACAGAATCTCTCTGGGACTCTACAAGCTCAAGAAAAATCAACATCAGCCAGAATCTCTCCCACATCCAAAGCACTTTAGCTGTCAAGCCAACTCTCAAAAACCACCAAGGGAATAAATCTAGTTGTGTTACTTGTTTGGCTCAGAAAAGCAGGGAAGTTTGGGTAAAACTTTTCATGGCATCTCCTGAAACATCTGGAGAAGCAGATGAAGTCCTTCCTGCACCCAGTCTGAGCCACAGCAATACTGCTGCTACCATGAAAACAGCCCTTCTTGCTTTGTGGTGACAAACAAATGACACTAAAAGAGGGGGGGACTTTATACTTCTGCAAACTTTCCAACCATGTGTGGGCTCTGCAGAGGGCAGCAGCTCATTGCAGCTGCAAAAGATGCTGCTGCCACATCCAGCAGCCACGTGGATGTTGTTCAGCTACAACCAATGTGTAGGGGTAGGAATCCCTTTCCCTATGGCTGACCCATCATCCTGATGCATCCTGGTAGCATCATCCCCACTGCCCACACTGTTTAGGGTTGAAGAGTGGATAATGTGAATTTTCCGTGATTCTTTTTTTCTCTCCAGGCTCCCAAAACAGATGTCAGGGGAAAGGCTTTCTATCAAAGGGTATTTATTCACAGGAAATTAATTTCCATGGAACATACAAGGTGCAAGCAAGTAAGAGAGGTGCTTTAACCAAAATAACCACATTTTTTTTCTGTGAGGTTTTGTTATGGGGAGCAGCAGAGTTTAGAGGGCACCAGGCACTGGTTCTTTCCCAGGTGGGTTAGGTTGGAGGGCTGGGGGAGAGTTCAGCCCCTCAACCCAAGGGTGAAGGAGATGTTTCTGTGGTGCTTGGAGGGTGAAAAAAGGATTTCTGTGGTTTTAGACAGTGATTTATTTATTCACGTTTTCATTAGCTCAGTTATCGTGTGTGCTCTGTTTAAGGAAAGTGTCTTAGTGAAACCCATATATTTAACTCTTCTTTTAAAAAAGGCCTGATGGGCCAAAATGTGGATTCTTTTTGCTTCACAGCCCAGCATTTGTGAAAATTTTTTATCTCATTTCTTGAGCTAGCCCAGTAGTTGCCTGTTGGGCTAAAGGACAGGTCTTTGATCTTTTTCTTTCAGCCTGGGCTACAGAGGGCTTTCCTGTCTGCATCACACACACACACACACACACACACACACACACACACATACATCACTAGAGAGAGCAGCACCTTGATATGAGATGAGACACGTGAGCTGGAAGCAAGGTGGTTAATGTAGTTTTATAAATTACCAATGTTTTTGAACTGTTTGAGCCCCTCCCTGTATATTTTAAGGCTCCTTCTGGATTCAGAGGCAGGGGGTGGTGAAAAAGGGGAGCAGGTTTGTGCACCAGCCCAGAGCCTCACTCTTCAGCTCAAGGCAGAAATCTCTGTGTTTAAGTGAATATCCTTCAAGTGAGAAAGCAAGTGAGAAAAATTGGCCTATAAATGTGGAAAAAAACCCACTTATTTTCTTTTCAACAGAATTTCTCTTAACTAGCATAGCCAAACTTACAAGCCTGGGCAGTGAGCAGCTGAGCAGGAGGTGATTGAACAGACAGTTCATCCTCTAACAGACAACTTTTATTGAGTATATGCACAGCTAGGCAAAGCAAAGTGATAATATCCAGGCTCCAAAAACAAGATCTCACCAAAACATTGGCCAGATATTCTGGGAGTCTTGGGAACCTACAGATGGTTGCTACAAAGGTCCATGTGGATTCAGCTCCTGTAAGTCCAAGGTGATTACACTCTTTCATTCTGCTCATCTTCTACCATCTTTCCAAGTCTCTGAGGCTGGTAACACCTCTGCCATCTTCAGTGGGTGCTTTTCCACACTCAGGCATCACATTCCCTTCTCTTTTCTTCCAAAGACACTGTCCTTGGCTTTGCTTCTCCCCTTCTCCTCTGCTTCAGGAGTCTTAAATCACACAAGAGCAACTTCACATAGCATTTAGGGATGGGAGGTTCAAAGACAAATTACTTATTCTAACTCTTGCTATTTTACTTTGAGGGTGATCAAACACTGGAAAAGGTTTGCCCAGAGAAGCTGTGGAGTCTCCATCTGTGGAGATAGTCAAAACTCAACTGGATACAGTCCTGGGCTATCTGCTCTAGGTGACCCTGCTTGAAGCAAGGGGTTTGGACTAGATAATCTCAAGAGGTTCTTTGCAACCTCAACCATTCTGTGATTCATGCCAACTGCAGGCTTTTTGGCCTGTCCTCCCCTCCAGGATGGCCCTCTTATAACAGAGGAAGCCATCCCTCACATCAAGGTCTGGCATGGCATGTGTCCCCACCGCTCAACGCCTACTGGGTTGCAGCCAACAGCGGAGCTATAGGTTCTTCTTGGTGGCAAACACAGAGGCCAACCCAGTCTTGCCCTTGACTATTGTAGGAGGTTCTTGGCCTGCCCCAGTCTTCCCAGCTGGTTGTCAATGTAGAGCTTCACCTGCCTCACCCAGTAACAAGTCGCTACCATGGCAAAGCACACACAGATTTGGGTTAGCAGGACAACTACAACGGGGTGCAGCAGCGTGTTGAAGATGCCGGTGGCCGTGGGGGACCAGCCCAAGAAAATTTCCCACCAGTGGTGTTCTCCCACCCTCTTAATTCGTTCCATTACCTGCTTTATAACACTGCCATCGTGATGTACAGTTATTAGGATCTTTTTGGCTTCTGCCTTAGCATTTTCTAACAGCTGCTGTAAACTGGCATGCTCTAACATTTCTTTCACAAGAGACAAATCCATACCGATGGGGGTCGGGGTTATACTACGATACAAGGTATAGTTTCTGATTAGTAACTGGCTAGTAAACACAGGTGGCTTATACACAAAATCACAGCCTCTAATAATAGCTACATTGCAAGCACACATATTCGAGTCATTAAACACGGTCTGATTATAAGCTTCATTAATTTGCACATGTTTGCACATGGTTCTAAAGCACACGCACCCTTTCCCTACGTACACCAACACGGTTTTATTGCTGCTCTGGGGATTGATCTCAAAGTGGCAAACCCCTTCTTTGGTGTCAAAGCAAACGTCGCTCGCCTTAAGGGCATCGTCTTCACAGATGAACCCCAGCCCCCTTTCCAAAATGCAGGCTTCCAGATCTACCGACTGCCACTTCCCACCAGACACCCTCGCCCACATGCGGTGCTCCAGGGGGTAGACCACAGACCCATTTGTGTTAACCCCCAGGGCCACGATGGGGTAGACCTTTTCGATGTGAGCCTCTGCCACGGTTAGGACGTGGGCGATGACTGCATTGTGGGCCCGGTCGTGGGTGAAGTTGACAAGCCTCCACCAGGCTTGGAGCTGCCGCTCCTTCTCCGTGGCCGCGTCCCACACGATCTTTCGGATCTCAGTGGGGAGGACACCGTTGTCACCATCTCTCAGGATACCTGCAACGACACTCTGCACCCACATCTGGGCCTGGATGCAGCTAAGAGCAAGGGAGATGTTATTTTGCTCCACGCCCAGTGCTCGCAACAGCACCTGGTGGTCTTTCTCAGTTATTTGTTCCCAGGTGGGCAACACCTCTGCCACAAGCCACTGGCCCATCCCAAGGCTGGCCAGGGATGAATTCAGGGGATTGATGAGGCCCTGCACACCCGAGGTGACAGCCTCTAATTTGTTGGCCAAGACCTCAACATTCATGCTGTTGAGGACTCCCAGCCCGGCGCCTCCTCCCCCCAGCGCCGTGGCCAGAAGGTCTCTCCTGTCCCGGGTCCCCTGGATGGAGCGGCTGTGGAGCCACGCCAGCCACCCCGTGTGGAGGGTGGAGAGGAAGGGGGAACATTGTGGTCTGACAGATGAAATGTTAACAGTGGACAGGGACAACACCACTTTTTTCAGTGACCGGACTGGCCCAGTCAACAGCTCTTGGATGTGATTTTTCTTGACCACATAAGGACCTATTTTGGAAACAAAAGGGCGCAAGACAGCAGTGATGATAAACTCTTTTTTAAATCCTCCAGGGCCTCCTATCCACCACTTTCCTCCAAACTCAGAGGACATTTCTATGCTCAAATCTCCTCGACACAAAACCCAGAGGTTTATGACCAGGTTTTGGCAGTGTCCATAATCCTGATTATACCATGCAGCCTCTGAGCTTAATTCAGATCTATCAAGTGTTTTGCTCTCACGGAGGCACTTTACTGGCACAACCCACTTGTGGCCATTAGGGGCCGAGATGGTCACGGTGGTGCCATTGATTTGCAAAGGGTCAGTTACACTTTCTTGGGAGTATTTAATTTCCAATTTTACCTGGTTGCCAACTTCAGCGTACTGGGCTGCATGCCAGGCCAAAAAATGGCACTTTGAGATCTTAAAGGCAGCAAGGGAGAGTGTTGTGGTGCTAATCATAAATCTAAAGGACAGCCCCACGCTGTTTTGTGCCCAGAGGCAGACCACAAAGACTGGCTGGACCAGAGTAAAATTGCACCAACAGTCCAATTTTTCCATGGCACAGTTTTTTTTCTGATTCTTTTTAGTTTTTACTTCGGTTACAGAGATTTGAGTTACCCTCTCGTGAGTGGATCCATTAATAACCCTGCACCCTACCTTGATTTCTTGTCCCACCCTTCCCAGCAGCAGTGGAACTCTGTTTGCACTGTCCCAGCTCCACTCGTTCTCCAGGAACACCTCTGTCCCGTGCATAACCACCGTTGATAAATTTAAACCTTTGTTAGAATTCAGTCCCATGCTTCCCGTGTATTTTATGTGAGCTTGAGACCAGGGCCAATCAGTCTCAATATTTGTGTACCTCCTGACCCTGTGCTGGGCCGTGGCCCATGTGTCAGGGTGTCTTTCAAAGTGGGAACGACTGTCTTTTTGTCTGAGGTGCTGGTAAGTTGGTTGGGCACGTTGGGGACTCAGCACTATGCACATACCATAAAGCAAAGCAAATCCTGCAATCACAGATTTCAAAGCAATTTCCCCGCAGCACAAACAGGACTGGTGATGCCACGAAGTTCTCCCTTCCCGCCGGTCACAATCTCCTTCCATTTTCCTTTATCTGCAAAACATAAGCAAAGACGGGCTCTCCAGCCCCGTTAATTTCCCTTCCATGCTTTTAACTGTGAAGAATGGAGCCATTTTTCCTGCATTTTCGCCCCCTTTCTGATTTCTACCTGGTACACGGAGGAGCTGGCCTTGTTCACAACCCTAACAGGCCCCAGCCATTGGGGTGCCAGCACCTGGTTTCTCTCTCTGACCCCCCGATACATTACCAGGTCCCCCGTGTTCCACTCCATGGGGCGCAGCAGCACTCCCAGCTGCTTGTCCATCTTGGGAATGTTGGTTTCCTGCACCGAGGCCAGATGGTGGTACGTAGCCAGCACCGTCCTCAGCACATCCTGGACCCACCTGTCCATCAGGACACGGGGCTGCAGGTCATCCGGCGGCTCCCCTCTTTGCCACCAGTGTCCCAGCAGCTTCAGATCTCTTGCAGGAGACATCTTTTTGGGAGAAGGTGCTATGGATGCCATGGCCCCCCGTAATGCCAGAAGGATGAGAGGGAGCTTCTGATCCCAATCTTTCCTTTGCTGGTTCACGAGCTTCCTCAGGGCTGTCTTCAGTGGCTGGTTGCTCCCCTCTGCTGAGCCAGGCTTCTGGAAATGCCCCGTGATGTGAAGCTTTTGCTTGATACCCAGAGCTTGGCACACTCCTTTTGTGACTTCTCCGATGAAACGTTGGCCATGGTCCGAGTCAAGCTCCTTTGGGACACCCCACCGTGAGAAGACATTCTCTACCAGGATCTTGGCGGTTGTGCTGGCTGCGTTGCTTCGAGCTGGAAATGCTTCCACCCACTTGGTGAAGCTATCACTGATCACCAGGCAATACCTGTTCCCTTGGGCTGTTTGGGGCAAGGGGCCAATAAATTCCATCTGCAATTTGCTCCACGGCCCAGAAATCCTCTGGTGGCCCAGGACATCTTTGGTTGCTTTGCCATCAGGATTGTTTGCCACACATGTCAGGCAGTTGCTGACATACCTCTCCACGTCCTCTCTCATTTCAGGCCACCACCCAGCACCCTGCAGCCTCACCATGGTCTTATCTGTCCCCAAATGCCCCTGCTCATGAGCCAGGGCCACCAGCTCGGTCCGGAGGAGTTCAGGCACCACCCAGACTGGGAAGTCTGACCCCTCCCTCCGCGCCAAAACCAGCCCTGAGATGTCCTTCCACACCTTGCACCCTTTGTACTCCCTCCCCTTTGCTAACTCCCAGATGCTGGGGTCTTGAGCCTGCAAGCCCAGCAGGTCCACGTTCTCCCAGTGCCTACTGGGAGCCACCAACACGGGGCCATTCTCTGAGGGCCTGCTGGCCTTCCACATCAGCCCTTCCTTTGCACCTTGCTTGGCTTTGGCATCAGCCTCCTTGTTCCACTTGGCCTCCTCTGTTCCCTTCTTGTGGGCCTTGACCTTAATGATCTGGGCCGGCCTCTCCCTCTGCTCAGCCAGCCTGGCAAGGTACAGCAGCTTTTTGGCGTAGGTGACAGGTTTGCCATCAGCAGACTGCATGCCCCTGTCCCTCCAGAGGGGCAGCCACTCCAGCACTGCCCTCACCACCCAACCCGAGTCGGAAAATATGGCCAGCGGTTGGTCTGCCGGCGTGTTTTCCAGGGCGGCCGTCACGGCCACCAGCTCGGCAGCCTGGATGGAGTGTGGCAGGCACTTCCCTTTCACCACCTCCCCAGTGGCCCGGTTGACAGCGGCATAGCCCGTGTAGGGCACCCCTCCCTCGTGGTAGTTGGACCCATCTACGAACCACACCACATAACCTCTCTCCTTGGCCTCCTCCAGGCTGAGGCCGCTCTCAAACAGGGGTGCCCGCTGCAGCTTGGGCTCAGCCAGGGGTCCCCCCGGCTCCTCCCCATCCCTTTCTCCAGTGACTATCACCCCGTAAGCCCCGGGTGACGGGTCCCCCACCTCCCCACGGACCCCCTTGTCGGTAAACGCCAAAGCCCAGTTGGCCATTCTGGGACAGTGCAGGGGACATTTGTCCCTCTTGCCCGACAAGAGGTACCTCACCGGGGTGCGGGAGGTCCTCAGCACCACCGGGGCTGACCCCACCAGGTAGTCCCAGTGCTGCATAGCCCAGGTCAGTGCTAATGCCTCCCTCTCATAGTCAGTGAACTGCTGCTCTGCCGGCGTCAGGAGGCGTGAGGCATGGGCCACAGGGAGGAGGGTGGCACCGTGCTGCTGGCCCAGGGTGGCCTGCAGTCCCCTCCCTGTGCTGGCCAGCTGCAGGACATAAGGTCTGTCCCCCTGGGGACGTGCCAGCATGGGGGCTCGTGCCACACTCTCCTTTAAAGCCTTGACTGCCTCATCCTGCTCTGGCCCCCATTCCCAGGGGGTGTCCTTCCTCAGGAGGTGGCAGAGGGGAGCAGCTTTCTCTGCGTAGCCCTCAACAAAATCACGGGAGAACCTCAGGAGAGCCAGAAAGGACCTCAGGGTAGTGGCATCAGCTGGTGCTGACACCTTCTGTATTAGCTCAATCCTTTGCTTCTCCAGCGAGCGCCCGTCCTCCCTTAGGGTCACCCCCAGGTAGGAGACCTCCTTCCAGCACAGCTGGGCCTTTGTGGGGCTGATCCTGAAGCCTGTCTTCTGGACAGCCTCCAGCACCTCTGCCAGCACCTCCAGGTTCTCCTCCTTGGTCCGGGTGTGGATGAGGATGTCACCAGCACAGGACACCACGCTCTCCCGGTGTCTGAGCTTCTCCCACATCCTGGCAATGTGTGCATGGCAGATGGCAGGGCTGTTGTGGAAGCCTGGGGGGACCCTGGTGAAGGCAAATTGCTGCCCTTGAAGGGTGAAGGCAAACTTGTGCCAGCAGTCTGGGTGCAAGGGGATGGCAAAGCATGGGCTGGTCAGGCAGAGCACCGAGAACCACTCTGACCCCCGGGAGATGGCAGCCATGATGTCGGGGTACTTGGCCACCGCAGAGGTCCGCAAGGGGGTGACACGGTTCAGGGTGCTGAAGTTGACCATCAGCCTCCATGTTTTCCCATCAGCTTTCCTCAGGGGCCACACCGGGGCGTTGCAGGTGCTCTGCTGCTGCACCACCACCCCCTGCTCCAGCAAAGTCTTAACTGTGTGCCACAAACCATCCTCTGCCTCAGCCGGGTACTGGGGCTGCGGCTGAGGAGGGGGATCCGGCCCCTTGACTGTCACGAGAGCATCGATCTGCCCACAGTCCAGTTTGCTCCTTGCCCAGACCTGACGGAACCGTTCCGTGACCCGTTTCACCCGGGGTTCCCACTCAGGGTGGACCAGGAGCTCGGGGGCTTTCACAGACATCACCCTGTGGCTCGCAGGGATGACAGGCACAGCACTTTGAGGGCAGTGTAACAGCGATCGGTTTGCCAGGTCCACCACCACCCCCATCTTTGTCAGGGCAGAGATGGCTAAAATTCCTGGCTTACCTTTCATTTCCATTTTCCCAAATTTTTCAGACCCTTTGGCAGTCCCAATTTCAAAGGGTATGGGCCCTGTGAAGGGCACTGAGGATTTTTGGCCTTTTGGCCCTGTCAGTTCAATGATTTCATAGGTTTGGAAGAGCCCGGCTTTGCCGGGGGCCATGTTCAGAATTGAATAAGAGGCACCAGTGTCAATCAACATCACTTGTCCAAGCACCCCTCCTCCAATAGTTACATCAACTATCAGGCGCCCCCATGAATCGGTCTTAATCGGTGCCACAAAAAGGGGCGGTGCGGGTGCCTGGCAGCCCTATTGCTGAGCCTTAGACCCCGGGTCAATCGGGTTGGAGCTGCTGTGCTTTTTGGCCTCGTGCAAGGCCAGTTTTTGGAAGAGCTCCGCGTCCGGCAACCCATCGATATCCTCCTGCTTCTCGTATTTTATCAAACGCTTCCTCAGCTCGGCCCGCCAAGGGTTTGACTTCTGAAACCTCAGCCCTTGCTGGTTCTCCTTGCCCAGACCACCCTTGCCATCAGAATCTTTTCGGTTGTCTCCTTGCATTTTTCTCACCCCCCCATTTTGGAAGGACATGGCTGAGGTTTTCCCTTTCTTCCCCCCCAGCATGTACCCCGGGAACGCCTGCTTTTGCAGCTCAAAGTTCTGGGTCAGGATCTGTTCCAGCTCTGACAACGGCTTCCTGGCTGCATCCCCACCTGCGATTACCCGCAGCGGGGGCGTCAGCCCCACCACCAGTGGCTCCTTGAATTCGGGACGGTCAAAATCAAGGGGGGACTCCTTGGAGCCGGGCAGCCCCGCCATCTGGTAGAGCATCTTTTTACGGTTAACGTAAGCATCTGGACGCTCCTCTGGGTTTTGCTTCTCCTGGTGGAAGAGCACTAAGGGGTTAACCTCGGGGAAAAACACCTTCAGTACGGCTGACAGGACGTGCCCAATGTCCTGGACATTTCCCATCTGCACGTCCCCCGGCAGAGCAGCAAAATCATCTGGTTTCATGCACTTCCTCACCACGTCTATCAGGTCACTCACTGAGTTGCCACTCTGGCACCTGGGCAGCCGCTGGGCCCTGGACAGCCAGTTCACTGCTGTCTCCTTTGTCAATGGCCCCAGCATCTTCCCCACTGTTTTGAGCTGCTCAGGGGTGAACCAGAGCACAGCCCTGTTAGTATCTATGGCCTGGAGAGGGCCATGGCTGGCTGGCTCATCGGGGGGGTTCTTTTTAACTTTGGAAGCCTCCCCCTCCCCTCCCTGCAGCTGGCACACCTCCTCCCGCAGAGGAGCGTAGGGGGATGGCCTGGTGGGGCCGTTGGCACCCCACACATCATCCTCATAGTCATAGTGAGGCGGGTGCGGGTCCAGGGAGTCCTCCCCCTCACCATTCCCAAACCGGCTCCGCTTGCCTTGGATGGCAGCCACGATACCCCTCGACACCCCCAGCTCCGCCTGCAGCTCCTGGATCTTGGCATGACACACCTTATGATCCGGGCCCGTGCCCCGGTCCCGGTGGACGTCCTGCAGGACCGCCCGCACCGCGCTCTGCGCGTCGTGGGTCTCCCCGATCCACTTTCCCACCTCCTTCTCCAGCTCCTCCGTTTTCTGCTTCTCATAGCCCAGCTTGCTCTCCAGCCGGGTGATCTCCACCGCGCTCCTCAGAGAGTCCCCACACAAACCCTGCACCTCTGCCCGCAGGTTGTCCACCTCCATTTTTAGCTCAACCTTGGCCTGCTCCAATGTCTGCACATTCTGGAGAGCCTCCTTCAGCAATTTAGACAACTCCCTGCTCACCATCAACAAACCCTGCAAAGCCGCACGTTTCTTGCACTTATTTGTGGGTTTGGGCTTTTTGGACTCCTCCGACCAGCTCTCCCACTGTTGGCACAGCTGCTGGTATGCCTCCGGGCCTTGGAAAGACCCGGGAGACCAAATTGGAGGGAGACATTTCTGGAGCACAAACTGCTCCAGCTTCCAGTTGCTAACGATGTCACTCATCATCGTCAGGGGAACGAGACGCGGAACGGCTCCGTCTCAGGGCAAAACTACCATAACACAGCACCACCCACCCACCCGTAGAGGAAGGCTGCAACCCCGCAACCCACCCCTCCAAAAAGGCCCCCCGGGGGGATGCTGAGCCTGGTAGAAAGGGAAGGGGAAGGCAGGGACAGGTGGCTGCAGCCGAGCGGGCAGCCGCCTCGCCCCGGCGGCTCCCGGGGAGGGGAAGGAGAAGGGGAAGGGACGAGGGAAAGGGTGAAGTAGAGGAGTAGTAGAAGCCCGGGAATAAGATCTCACCAATCCTTGGCTGGATGTCCTGAGGGTCCCGAGAGCCTGGAGACGGTCACCGCAGAGGTCTGGCAGGTTCAACACCTTCAAGGCGAAGGTGTTAGCGAGGTCTCGTCCTGGTGGCTTTTTATAGTCGTGGCAGGACGTTGTTTGGGACTGATAACACCTTTGCTTACTTCTTCGGCGGCTTTTCTTCCTGCAGGTGCTGCATCCCTCCCTCTGTCTTCCCAAGGACACTGGCCTTGTCTTTTCTTATCCTCTTCAGCACTGATAAAGGAGGCGAAAATCACATGAGAGCAGCTGCTCTGCCCCTTATCAGTTTGGGGGGGGCCCAAGATTAGTCACCACTCGCTTGGTCTAACTGCCGCTTGCACCAAGTGCCCAGAAGAGGGAGAGCTGGAGCCTGGGCCCTCAGCGTCCATCATCTCTAAGTCCCCCCATGATCTCCTCACTTGATGGACAAATGGTTTGTACCTGGGTTTTGGGGGGACATCACAGTTGACACCTGTAACAAGTGTGGTCCCTCCAGATTGCCCCTCCAGACACAAACCGGTTGCTGGAGGGAGATGAGATGGCAGGAAAATTAATAGAATTTGTAGTTTAATTCCATTTTGGCTTCTGGACTTCAAAAGCAGTGTTTTTCCATGCCACAAACCAGCCCACTGCTCACTGGTGTCTACCTCAGGGGTACCTCATGATGTGTCAGGAAACTCGACTCTGGTATTGTACCAGCTGGAAAACAGCTGGAAATCTGCACCTGGAAAGGCAGGTGAACCCCCCCAGCCTCATCCTACAAACCACATCTTATAGCTCGGGGCAGTTTAGAAAAGAAAACTCGACCTGTTTGATTTTTCTCCTGCCATTACACTAGGAAAAAAGGCAGTACTCATGTTACTCAATGAAAATGCTGTCCTTCTCATTGCTGCTTTTCCCCTCCCTTGAATACTCTAGAAGCTGCACCCTTCCCTGGAAAAAAATATTTTAAAAGTAATAAAAACAAAAAAAAAAAAAAAAAGTTCTTTCGTGGCTGCTTGAGTCCTGAGGAGTTTTCATCCAGCAGCCCTTTATCCCCAGCAAGCCCTTACCTCCAGTTTCTGCTGGTACTGGCTGAGCTGGACCAGGTTTGAGGATGAGCAGCCCTCATCAGTTCCAAAATTCAACCCTTGTATCCCAGGAAGCACAGAGGGAATGGATTTTTCCTTATTTTTATGGCAACCATTCCCCCAGCCTGGCATTTACAGCCCAGCTGCAATCACCTCTGCTGCAAGGTGAGAACAGAGCAGAGATGAAACCCCAGCCAGGTCCTGCTTCTTGTCTGCAGACCCTTCCCTTCTACCCCAAAGCTTTGCTCCAACCCCCTGGGAGCAAATACTTTGTTGTAAGAAAATCATCACGGGGAGAAAATAGAAAGTTGTTGAAAATGTAATGAAGATGGTGAAAGAGCAGCAAATTAGTGCTGGTGTGATGGGGTCCTTGGGTTGTGGGCTGAAAGAAGAGGGGGGAATGTTTCCCCCTGGGATGGGCGAGGAGGAGACCCCCAAGAAAACCATGAATGTGGCACAGGGAGATGGTTGGGCTAGGGACAAAATGTTTGTCTTGTTCAGAAAAAAGAATAAAATCCCCTTAGGGATTTATTAAATTGCAGCCAAATGACACTAATACACTGACATTCAGCAGTCCCCTCCATCTTGCTCTGACCCAAACACTCGTGATTAGGAGCTCCTGTACCCCAACAAGGTCACCAACAGATTTTGCTTGTATTAACAGATTAGTTCAACTTACACCCCTTTTTCCTCCCCAATTTTCTTCCCAGGCCAGCAGCCCCAAACAATGTGGGGATGTTATAAACAGCAGCTGCACTCCTGCACATTCCCACAGTGCTTTTATTTTTGTTGGAGATAGGCTGCCAGACAAAGCCATCCCACCTCCAAAATGTTTTCTCCTAGGAGCACCTTCCAGCCCTGAGAACAGTTTGGCTACCGGTAAATATCTCAACTGCACATAAACAGCAGCTTCAAAACAACACCACCAAAAATGACAAGGTAATCCCTCTTTCTGCACACACACTGTGCTTTCACATTGCAAATATTCCTTTTTCTTTCCAGGGAAGACATCCTGTAGGTAAAAACACTGAAGTAAATCATCTCTAAAGCTGCTATAATGTCCCAGGGAATCCCCCCGAGAGAAAATACCTGCTTAGAAAAAGCAATATATTTGCTTAGCAACCCAGTGTTACCAGCATTACAACAGTATTTGGTGCCCAGTCTAACATGCCCAATGTCCCAGGTTGTAATGGTGATGAAAGCCACCTCTGGGAGTACTTTGATCCTGGCCAGGAAGCCAGAAGATGCTCCAGGTGACAGCAGCAGTTAGAAAAGGGGGATAAAGTTCACCATGGGGATAAAGGAAACATTCAAAAAAAAAAAAAAAAAAAAAAAGAGGTGCCTACACCCCATTTTGGGGAGATCCAGATCCAGGTTTGGGACTGGTGTGAAGCAAAAGAGGAAAGGTGAGCAGGAGGTGAGGAGGGCAGAGGCAAGTTGCTGCTGCACCCCACAGACAGGGACTCAGCTCTGAAGACAAGAGCTTAAAAGCATTGCAGTGTGTTTGAAAACACCAGAATTACTTTCTCCACACAGGAAAGAGTTAAGGAGCAATTCAGCCCACCCTAAATTTTGGCCTCTGAGCCCTTGGTGGCAAGGCTTTTGCTGGTTAGCAACCCCCTTCAAGCAGGAAATTATTTTAAACACGATGGGGAGGGGACGTGTTACAGCAGAATGGAAAAATCTGGTATGAAATGGAAAAAAAAAATTCACTGTACAAGATTCATCGTTTTTCCTATCCATCTGCCAGGTCAGCTCAAACCACGGGGGAGGTTTCTCAGTGTCCCCACTGAAGACCCCCTGGGCAATCCCCCTTTGCTGGGTGATGCTGAGGCTTTGTAAGGACCAAGAGTATCTGCACAAGGTGGGAATAAAACAACACTGAACTCTTCTTGGCAGCCAAGGGGGTAGTGAAAAAAATAAAAATAATGAAAAATTTATCTTTTTATTTTCCCCCTGAACATAGAAATACTGCAGGCTGCTGACACCAGTTCACCCTTGGAAGTTCACATCACATATTTGACTCTTTGAATCCCAAACCCTGAGTGTTTCAAACCTCTCCTTCCCAAAGACATTTCAAACCCACTCTGATATTTACCTCTCATTGAAACATTTCTGCACATGAGCCATGCACTGTTGCAGCTATCAAAGCAGCAAGGTGGGGAGCCCCAGCAGAATTTCCTTAATTCTGTGGCTTCTCACCACTGAATTTGTCTGAGGATACTTGTGGCTTCAAAGTTTTCTGTGATGCCTCTGCTTTATGGTGAACTAGTTTTACATTCAGCATTTTCCAGGCCCAAAGAAAAAATACCTCCTGCTAAAGATTCTGCTGAAGAAAACAACCATATGGCTTTTTTAATGCTTAAAGTGGATTTGGGGGGATCTTGTTTGGTGCTGGAGAAACTCATGGGGCTGCTGCCCTGATGCACACCTGGACTTGAGGCTCAGCACAGAAGGAGCTGTAGGCTGAGGCTCTGGGTGCAGATGTGGCAGATGCTGTTTGGCAGCTGTTGAGACATCTGCCCTGAGCTGGGGAAGAACCTCCTGGGGTGAAGGCATCAAGAGGTGACAGTGTGTGTGGGGAAGGGGGGACCTGGCACTAACCCCCATCATTGACTCCATCTCTGCATCTGCCTCCAGATCCCAGGTAAGAGGGACACATCTCTTAAGGCAGCTGAAATCATGCTGGAGCCTTTCCATTCTGCTCCAGCACATGGGATGCATTGCACAGCATCCAGATGGTGCAAGTTTAAATATACAGGAGCAGTATAGATCTGCAGGGTATTCTTACCTATCACAGCAGAACTTCAGTCAATGCTTTAGCTTTTGGTAAATACCATAATTTAGTTTTTTGGTGAGACTGAAGTGATCAGGGAGGTGGATTAGGTGATCATTGTAGATCCTTTCCAACTGAAATAGTACATTCTGCTCTGTTCAGTACTATTCTGTACTATTCTATTCCATTCTATTCTAATGCAATACATAATGGCACACACACCACAGAGTTTGTTTTTCCTGCACCCTCTTCGTGCAGATGGACTGTGGGAAGCTGCTGATGGAGAAGTTAAAGTTGCATAATGCAAAGGTGATTGACATCCCCTCAAATTTATGTCTAAACCTACACAAGAAGCCAATGTTTCCCAAGAGCCACAGAAAAAAAAACTGGTGTCTGATAGCAGCATGCTGCCTTCTGCTTACTGCAGACAGGTTACAGGGGTTCTGGACTGAATATATGCAAGCAATGGCACAACAAAGTGGTAGAATTACACTTTACAGGACAAATGGAAATTGGTGAGAGTTTGAAACAGCTGCTAAATGTCTGTATCAGGCTGCCAGCTCAAGTTGTCCCCTCGAGGATGTTGCAGGGGGACCCCAGGAAAGGGCACAGGGAGGTTTCTGGGGGGTGAAGGTTTGGCTGAGGATGAGCTTTTCTGCTCTGACTCCTTCCCAACTCACCCAGCTGGAGCTTGACCACTGGCTCAGAGCTGAGCTGTGTGTTCTCCAGGATCCCCTCTCATGCCTTCTTATTCATCTAGTAGTCTCCCCAGCAGTTCAAGAAAAAGGTTTTCTTGGGGGAGGGGGGGGTTGATTTTCCTACGTCCAGCAGTCAGACCCCAGGGGACAATGAAGCCACCCCACCCCACAGCTGCATACATTTCATCCCCTAAAGAGCCACACTGGTGTTTGCCAGAGCAAAAGGCAGGGATTGAGAGGGTTGAAGCCTGAAACTTGAAAATTATTCATTTTAGTAATCAGGAGCCATTTGTATTCTCACAGAACCAGAGGGTGTGGTGAAAATGCTGCAGCTGCTGCTGTGCAACACCTGAATTTCAGCATTGCAATGTCAGGGCTGAAGCCTGCTTGTCTCTGCAGCACTTCTGAAGCCAGGGGGTCATCAGTGCAGGGACAGGGGAAGGCTCTGGACCTGTGTCTGTCACCAGATCCCTGCTCTCTGCCTGTCCCCAACAGAGACATGAGCCACAGGGGTGGCTTCAGCTATTCTTGTGCTCATGCAAACCCATTCCCACTCAAATTTGCAGGGATGTAGAAGGCCTGTTTGCTACCACTACTGTAAGAAGCTTTGGGATTTTGAACAAAGAAGGACATTTTAAGGTAAAAAAAAAAAAAAAAGGCCAAACCTGTGTTTTGTGGAGCTTTTTGCAGATCTTAAAAACATGCCTGGGAAACAGTCGGGGGATGCAAGAGAATCCTTATCTTCAGAGAGCTGTTTTTCAAGTGGTCTTGGAGTATCTTCATCTTTGTGGGACTGTTTGCTGAGCAGAAAGGATCACGAGTTACCTGCTATCATTTTCACAAGGACACATCCTCGCTCACACACAGACACTGCTCACATCTGCCCGGGCCAAAGACACCTCAGATAATTTCCACAAAAGCTGCAAACCCAAACAGAGCAACACGATTCCAAGCCAAGGCTTTCAACCCCACCACTACTCCCCTCCTCCCTCTCTTTCCCCAGGGAACTTCATAAAAAAATAATGTCATCCGAAAACTAATAGAAATTTGGATTGTTTTGAGATGTTTTGCACATTTTTTGTCTTTTTATGCACCTGAGATGACATTTATTGATGTTGCATCTGTTAGAATAAAAATCTGGCCAATAAGGTAAGAGGTCCAAAACAAATCTGCTGAAAGAGAGGTGAAGTGTCCCTAAAAATGTGAGAGAAAAAGAGGGCTGGAGGGGAGCAAGTGGGGTTGCCCTTCCCAGCCCAGAGGACACCTCTTAATCCTCCCTCCATCCCTCTCTCTGCCACTGAGCCCCCTCCCTAGCTCATTGTTTACTATGCAAACTCTACCTATAGAAGTAGGCTTGACAAAAAAATAGCTTAGGCACCCAAAAAGCCCCTGGAGGATTACGGGAGCATCCTGATGAAGCTGCTGTTTCTTGCTTGTGTGATCCCCTGGTCTGTGACTATTTGATCTTCTTAAGCCCACAAAGGAAATCTGTGCTCAGTATGGAAGAAAATAATGACAAGAAAATACTAGCTCTCTATTCCTGCCTCTTTTTTCTTAGGCTTCTGTATGAATCTATTTTTATCCCAGACTTCAGAGCATATTTTAGCACCAGCCAACAATAGAACAGAAATCCTCTGTGAGCTGAAAAAGGAGTCTGCTGGGGTGTACTGGTGCTGCTGGAGCCAGGAGAGACAAAAATTCGAGTTCTTGCTCTTTTCCAACCCCTTGAGCAAAGCCACATATGGCACAGACACCAACCAGGACAAGTTTAGAGTCCACAGGGTGAGTTCCAGCACCTCTTACAGGCTGCACATCAGCCACCTCCACACCTCAGGCAATGCCATCTACTACTGCTCCACCTCCCAGGCCTCCCAGCTCCTCCTGGGCACTGGGACAGCACTGGGACACAGCTTGTTGTGGGTAAGCATCACCCCCAGGGCTCAAAAATGTGCCACCAGCAGGCTGAAAAAAGATCCCCTGGGCAAGGGGAGATGTGTGTGTGTGTTTGTAGGCCCTTTGCAATTTTGAGATGCAGGGTTGGGGCTCCGGAGTTTTTCTGCAGAGCCCTATGAGACTGGGTAAGGCAGAAAATACAGAAAACAGCTAAATTTTAGGTGGGCTGCATGTGGTAGTCTTTTTTCCACCACCGTTTGCTCTGCTGTGGCCATGCCTTGAGCACTGCATTGGTCCTAGTGTTTTAGGATTTCTGTGGGAAAGACCCTCAGGCCCTGGTGTTGCCATGTGCCCTGTGCTCTTCTCATCCCCTGTGGCACTCAGGGTGAGAGGCTGGACATGTGCCCTGCTCAGTCCCAGCTCCTTCCATGCCCTGCTTCTTCCTTGCCCTCCCTCCAAGTAGCAAGAGCAGCATCAAGGCCAGAGGACATCACCCCTGGCACCTCTTTGGTGGGTCTGACTGCAGGTTTCAAGCCTGTTCTTCAAATAAAGGATGGAAATGGGATTTAATTCTCCAAGCTCACACCCCACCATCACTGGGGAGCTCCAACCAGACATCAGAGCTGTCTGCAAGTGGCACTGGGGGGAGTGATGCTTTACAGACCCCAGGTCATCCAGCTGCTCTTTTCAGCCTATTTTCCCCTTGAGCACAGAGCAAGAGGTGATGGAGAAAAAAATACTGTGCTGGAAATAGGATTCAGCTCTTTCTTTGCAGGCTTTTAGGAGGAAAAATAACTTATTTAACCAAGATGCAGCTACGGCTGCTGGATCTAAAGCAGCCCCAATGCCTCGAACTTTCTGTTGTTTTATTTTGTACAAATGTGCCCTGCACCTTGAGAAATCTGCCTGAGAAATCCCTTTCGGGTTCTTGCCAGCTCAACAAAAAGTTGGGTGAAGATAAAGGAGAACTGGTTTTGATCAACAGGGCACATATCTACGTGCAAAGTGAAGCATGAAAAACAGGCTTGAAACTCAACATGCTCAAGGACACCCCAATTAAAACTAAACACCAGCAGGTGCTCAGGGAGGGCTTGGCTGGGTGTTTTCCTTTTTTCCTTTAGTACACAAGATAAGACACATTCCTTATCTTCAAGTCCATTACAATGTAAAGGGAGAAATTTTCCAGAAAAATCCCAGGCTCCTGGAACCTCATCTTTTCAGGTAAAATGGAGGTTTCCATAGGGATTTCAATCCTGAAAAGAAACAGGAAAAAAAATGCATTTTTGAATCACCAAAAATTTTGAATAAGTGGTGGTTGAGCAGTTGGATGTGCAGCTATTTAAAGGCATGAGTGGGATATTTTCCAACTTTACAGGGAGATGAATGTTCTCCATTATAAATCAGATATACTGTAATAAATCTTACCTTCATGTTATCAGGAAAAAAATATATCCAATTATGAGCAAAGAATAGAGCAACCTGAATATGGAAAAGTACCAGGGATGCCTTTAAACCTCCCCACTGCTACTAAAAATCTCCTGCTACCCACGATCTCCTGCAATGCTGATGAGATGGTGCCTGGCAGTAAAAGTAGCTGAAGGAAGTTTCCTTTTCCTTTCCTCAGGCTTCTGCCCTTGTTTGCCTGGTGCCTTGTTTTATTAACACTTTTACAAACTCTTGGTAACTTCTGTGCCCACTCTAAGGTTCAGGTCAGGCTCCCACCCCCTCCCCACCCCCCAGATGACCCAGAACTTTGTGAGGCATCCCAGATGGGGCTATTTTTAAAGCCAAAATTTCCAGCCCTTCCTGCTTGCTGTTTGACAGCTTCCCTGCAGCCAGTGCCATACTGAACATCCTTTTTTCCTCCTTATCCATCAGTTGATGTCTTGCCTCTGCCTCTGAAGACCACTCTGGCACCAAGCTCCAAAAACCCATGTGGTGCATAACCAAAAACAAAGCTGCCAGCAAGAAAGGGACAGAACCAGGTTGGCTCATGGTGCTCTGTAAAAGCAAAATCCTTGAGGTGCCGTTAAGAACCCATAACCATAAATTACCCCAAATTCTGGATTAGAACTGAATTTCTTCAGAAACATGGGGCTTTTTTTTTCCCCTTTCATTTTGCCATAAACAAAACAGGGTCTCTTTACCCAAGATGACACCACATCCTCTCCACAGAGCAATGCTGCCTCCCAGGTCAAGTGAGCAGCATCCCCTCTGCTCCTCTGCACCATCCTGCACCTTGGGATTGGTGGCATCCAAGGGACAGCCACCCTTTGGAGAAGATGTCCAAGTCTCCTGCTCTGCTCCTTCTGCTCACTCTGGGGCTCTGTGGGTATGGACATGGGGCTGCATGTCACCTTCACTGAGAGGGGCAAGCAAAGCCCTTCCACTGAATCCAAGGAATTGGGCTAAATAGTTGAAGGGAAAACCCAAAGCAAATGAAAAAGGTCAACTTGGAGGTTTGCTCAGTAATTGTGGAGGCAAAGGTGACATTGCTGCAGCCAGCGTGGGGCAGCCAGAGGGGTGGCTGCAGCTTCATGCACCCCAGGAAGGGAACCCAGTCAGAAAAGTGGTTTTGGAGGGAAGGGGAAAGGGGGAGAAGGGGGTTTAGCAGTCTGTGTTTTTTGGGAGTCACTTCAGACAAGATGGGAGGAGAAAACATCCCTAAGAAGGCAGCTGAAAGGCTTTTCTGGAGGGCAGCACCCATCTTTAAAACCTGGGTGCCTGATTGCTGAGCACCCTCGACACCCAATCCCAGCAAGGACCCCAATAAAGCCTTCAGATTACCTGGCCAGCATGGTCTCCCTCTGCTTTTGACTCAGAACCCCATGGATGTGGCTGTTCCTGAGCTGTTCCCATGAGGATGTCTCTCCCAACAGGCTGCCCTGGGATCCATGGCCAGAAGCACAAGTTGAGGACCAAGTTTTGTGACAGCAGCATCACACCCCTGGAGTTGCAGTGTATGAGTGACAAGGAGGGTATTCTGGGTCCACCAGGACAAAGACAGAACCTTTCACTTCATTGTCTTCATCACTTTCCTGTCCTGGACCACCTCCAAAGAGGAGAGGACATCCACCTCCTGCTCCTGGCAGTCACCATCACACTGTGCACACGTCAGACTCACCTATAAACCCCCAAACCACAGCCCTGTCCTTGAGGGGAATGGATATTCTAGCCATCCCCTTTAGGTCAGGATCAATCAGTCAATCCAAGGACCACTGTTAAAAAAAAAAAATAAAAAAAAAAAAAATCAAAGTCCCTATTTTCTTCGTCAACAGGCTTAGCCTGAGAAGTGATTATAAATTCCTACACTAGAAGGAAGAAAAAAAAAGAAAAGATTATAAATAGAGACAACTTACCCTGTCAAACTGCATTGGCTCTACTGTTCTTAAATTGATGCATCAGGGGGTAAGAAAGGGTTTGTAAACTCAACTGCTGAGAGTCCTGTGAACAGCTTGAGCTGTAACCAAACAAGCAACTGAATTTCACAGGCTGGGAGACTGCTCTGGCTAAAGCAGGAATGTAAAACCTCCAAGTAGGCAAAAGTCCTTTGGTGAAATTTCATGTCTGAAATGTCTTTAAATTACCCTGAGCAAGCAGCAAGCACAGCTGCACTTAAATCAATTTAATGCTTGCTGAAATCAGTTTAACTTTCCTTCGGGGAGTGCTCAGTACCCCCAGAAGTTCCACTCCTGTCACTAAATTGGCTCAGCTCATTTGCCTGGGACACCAAAGTGTTTTGCTGCCAAATTACCTTAACTAATTAAATCCTCACTGACCCCACCTGCAGCTGCTGTGAGACAAATTTACCAGCTGACCCACTTTTAAAAAGTATAATTTTTCAGCATCCTCCTGCCTTAGAAGATACTTATGTAGTCTGCAGCAATAGGAAGGAAAACCTGAAAAAGCACCCACGAGCCACAGCCAGAAATCATTCTTCCCCAAGGGAAACAGCTGATGATGCAGCAAAGCACCCAGAGTTGGCCCAAATTCTCTCTGAAGTCACCAGGAGGCAAGAGCCCTCCATCTGCACCAGCATTCCTTGGTGACCTGCAATACTGTTAACCTACAAATGCCCCTCAGTGATATTTTTTCTGCCTTTTAATGCTGATGTGAATCACCAGTGAGAAGCCATTAGCTGCAATTAATTTCTGCCTGAGCCCTCAAGGAAAGATTTTTTTTTTTTTTTTTTTTTTTACTTTGTGCTAAGATTAATGTCTGGACAACATATTTTGCTGAATACATCCCAAAGTTTTTACTTTGTGCTAAAATTAATGTCTGGACATCATATTTTGCTGAATACATCCCAAAGGAAGAGCAGAGATGCTAAAATGGGGAAGAGCAGGGTTCAGCTTGGTGTAGAAATTAATTGCTGCCAGTGGAATTTCAGCAACATGCCAAAGTTCCTGGAGATAGCAGGAAAAATAACTCAGTGTTCCCAGGCTGACCCTGCTGCTGTTTCTCAGATGAAAATTTCATTCAAGCTGTTAGGGAATGCCAGCCCTGCCCTGCCACAGCGTTTCATTTCCAAGCTGTCACTCAGTTCTTTGAACTAAAAACGTTTTCTCTTTTATTTTAGAAACCAGAAGACAAAGATGCAGATGCAGAAGGTTAGTAAGTGACAGGGGTTGACTTTTTTTTCTCAAAACTCAGCAGCATCTCACCCTCAAGTGATAAAGCAAGCAGGTGCCAAAAAGTGGCCTAAAAATTCTTCACCTAGGAGGGGATGTGTAATGAATTAAGAGCAAGAAAGAGAGGTCAGAGCCTCTTCTGATTTTGTTTTGTGGTAGTTTTTTTTTTTAATTTTGTGTAATTCAAATCACTGAGCACTGACACTGCAGTAAGTACTAAATAGGGGGACAGGAGGTGTTTGTGGCAGCCTAAAATCTTTGTGTGTCACATGATGCTCATAACTAACACCACATTTGAGCATTCCCAATGCAATACTCCAACTGGAGCCCAGGGGTGACCATATTTCATCCCTCTATTTGATTTCATCACTGGACCTTCAGCCTGAGCCCATGGGTTAGATGCAAGTTACTGCATCCCTGTCCCCCTTCTGCACAGTTTTGGACCAACAGCCCCATGGCTTTATGCCTTTATTTCCCCACCAGGCACCAAGTAGCAGCAGCAGAGAGGCTGATGCAGCCTCAGATGACATTCCTGAGAAACAGCTCAAGAGTTAAAGCTGTTTTCTAGGGCAGACAGGAATCCTTTTTAATGCTTTTCCTCCTGCCTCCCCAACCCACTCATCATCCTGAGTCACCAGGACAACACGATCAGAGTAAGAATTGCAATTTGCCAGCTGAAAACAAGAAATCCTTTTGCCAGCAAGTAACACACGTTTTGCTGCTGCAAACTGACCTCCCCGGGGCTGGTTCCTTCACCTCACCTGCTCTGCAGGAACCAAACTCTGCAGTTCTGTGAGGCTGTGCAGGGAGTGCACCCTATGGCTTGTGGCAAGAGAGTGCCAGCACTGGGCTAGCACTTGGAAAAGCTGGGTTGCAAGCAAGTTTTGGTATTGCCCCACCTTTGCAGCCTCTGTTTTTGCAAGTCAAGCATCTTTATAATGGAATAAATTCAAATTCCTTGTTACATGTACATGGGTTTCATAGGAAAAGAGCTAACAGTTTCTAAGTTGAACTTTAACATGATCACTCAGAAAGGAATGACGAGCTGGCAATGTCTCCCTCACCCTACATTAACAGAAAATGGATCCCTACAATTTTTGTTTTTATCTTTTTTAAGAAAAAAGGATTAGAAATGGGTGCTGGAATAATAACATTGAGGGGAAGAGGCACTGAGTGGCAATGCCTTCTGCCCTTCGGCTGCAATCTTTCTCTGTGTATGTGTCAGAATACAACCACTCCTACAGACCTGCTTTTTCTTCTACCTGTCTGGAAAAGGGAACAGCCTGTCCTTACAATGGATATTTATTATACCCAGAGCTCTTCTGATCTTCCCCTGGCTTTCCAAGGGCTGAGTGATATCAAAAAAAATCTCTTTTTGCAGCCTTGTTTAGGACGAGGCTTTGCATTCTTCACTTATCTCCATGCCTGGTGCCAGCCCTGTGCAAAGATGTTCTGTCCCTAAGGGGAAAACCAGGCTGCAGAACCCTTCAATTTTGCAGGGATGGTGCAGTTGGGTTACAAGTGCCTCAGGAAATCATCTCATCCAGGCAGCACGAGGGCGACACAGTGCTGGTTTGAGCAATTGTAGCATATTTTAGGTTTTATTTAGAGAGGAAATTCCTGCTGCTCTGAGCTGTTCCCACTTACTGAAATTAAGTTCCTTGGAAGTTAATAGTGCAATTCACTCAATTAAAGAATGCCTCAGGAGCTGGCCTGGGATTCTTGCTGGCAGCTGAAGGATTCATTTTCCACCACAAATTAATCTTCAGTGAAAACAGGTGCCAAATCCCCAACTCATTAAACCAGCATAAAACTATCAGTTGCTGGAGACCAGTAATTTTTATCATTTTAGGAATACACTGGTAGCCTAGAAAGCTTCCTCTAAACTCCTCTAAAGGAAACTGGTTTGCAACAAGAAAAAAACTTCATTAATTAATAACAGCTCCCAAAAAAGCCCTGAGCTCCTCTTCACTTCTGAGCGTGGAAAAAAGCTTGATCAGACCTTTTTTTTTTTTTTTTTTTTTTAAATTAGTGTAACAGTTAACAGTGTTTCTTAAGAAAGTCCTGGCTGCCACTGGTTGAAATGCTGCAGGTCCTTCACCAGCTTGAAGAAGATTTAGGAACACTTTGCAGCCCGTTTTTGGAGGTCCCTGCCTGCACACCAAGGCTTAATGAGCTAAACCAGCAGATCTACATTAATTGCCTTCTTGTTCCTTTCCCATCCAAGCAAACCAAAACCTTTTCTCCCTCTAGACCTGCAAAAGGGAAACCTAAGGTGAAACCACCACATACAAACATCTGCACCTTCTGGACCATCTTCTGGGAGCTGTCACAGGATAAGCCCATCCTCTGCTTTCTCTGTAATGCTCCTACTCATGCACTCTACCCTGGCAAGATTTGAGAAGACAAGATGGAGCAGAGACACCCAGACAGCAAGCAGGCACTTATTCTGTGAACTTCAGCCTAAAGCACAGCTCCTTCCAAAACCTGAATCTTCAAAATTAATTCCCTAGGCCGAACGCCATCTCTGCTCCCTGTGATGGAGCTCTGAGGTTCAAGCAAAAAAAAAAAAAAAAACAGGTTGGTCCCCTGGCATGTATCAATGATAAGCTTATGAGAAATAAGGATTATTAGCCAGATCTTTGCTGAAGGGTGTGTAATAATTCTTTCTAAAACGCAGCCAAAATTTGAATTTGCTGCAAAATGACTTAGAAATAAAAGCCCTCACTCAACACACCCTCTCTTATGGTGCCCTGTATCTCTTAGGAGATTTTACTGTTAAATCTAACACAAGGCTACACTGAGAAGGTAAATATGGATACAGGGGCCTTACTTTTTTAAGTCTGTACAGTTCTGGGGGTTATAAAGTTCACCATTTCCCTCTTGCTATGCTCATTCTCCTGTCAGCCCAAATTTCAGCAGGAGTTTTGCCTGAGATTTTCTTGCTTTCTGGAAGAAATGTTTGAGTGGCTAAAAAACAAAGACAAGAAAGAACAGAACTCTTTGTCACTTGCTTTGCTTAAGCAGGGCTTTTAACATATTAACCTGAGGCATGTTGCTTGAGCCTGCATTTGATGTAAATGTATCCTTACTCCATTTGCAAATGGAGAACTGAGGAACAAATAAAACAAACCAATGTTTCTAGTCAGATTCAAGAACGTTTAGGTTTTTTCTCCAGTTCCTAGTCTCAGAAAAGTGAAACTCCTTCGTGAAGATAAAAAATGAGGGTCTGAGGAAGTCTTGGGTAAGGGAAAAGGTAATGATTTACAGATCAGCCTCAGCTTTGGGATGCCAGAACTCAGCTTCCAGCTTACTACTGCCTAAAATCACCTCTCCAAGTATTTTCCCCAGAGACCTTCCAGATGGGAACTGTAACACTCCCCCATTCCAAGGGGGAGCTATGAGATAAAGACTCAGGAGTATCTCTGGTATTTTTGCCAAGGGGCTGATAAAAAACCTGGGAAGAAAAAAAGAATGGGAGAAACACTTTGCTGTTCTCCTCCTCTGCAAACGGGCTGGGAAAGCGAAATTCCCTGAGAAACAAAGTCCTTCCAAATTTAAGTTTTTTGTAATACTTAATAAAATAATCAGCTGCATTTTTACAACATGAAGCAGATCTACACACCAAGCTGTTTCTAGCCAGAGTAGGACCAACCTTAGAACTATTTTAATAAATTATATTTACCTAAACCAGACCAATCTCACCCCACAGCCAGTCCTAACCATGCAAAAGAAAAGCTCGGACCTGTTCTCTCTCCTGTGAGCACTGATTTTATGATCAGTTCCTCCTGCAGGCTCTTGTTGGCTTAGTTTGAGCTAGAAGTTTTCACTTAAAAAGCCTTAATTCATAAAGCATTTCGACAGAACACTTTACACAAGGTAACAACACCACTGCCTCATTGTACCACCCTCAACAGCTTTTTCCCTCATTGGTTTCAATCATTTTATCCTGATTTATCAATCATTTCCACATTATACTGGAGTTTTAATCCACATCTTGCCACATTCCTGTAACCCTGGCTGCCAGGCACTATCCCTCCAGCCTAAATACTCTTCTAAAGGCTCAGATTGTCTCCAGACTTGCACAGAGACCTCCACCTGCTTTTGAATTATTTTGTAAGAGAGAAGGTGGAGTGATCTGACTGCATCTGTTGTTGTTTCCCCACTTGTTATGCATGGGAAGCATTTCCTTGCAAATTCATTTTCTCTGAGCACAGTGGTTGAAGGTGGCATGTGACACACACCAAGATTCCCTGCAGAGTGTTAAACATCGAATAGAAAACGTAGCAAAAAGCATTTTGCTGTATTTTAACTCCCTGCAAGCTATGTTGGTCTTTCAAATGAAATGATTATTTCATGCTCCACAGGTTAAATATTCATCAGGAGTGCTATTGCCAGGAACACCTCCAGAGGTCAGCCCTGCAGTGGAAATCAGGATATGGGTATTTACAATCAACAGGCATTGAAACAACCCTTCACTACATGAAACCTAATGCAGGATAAACAGAGAAAAATCATAAGCAACATAAAATACACATATTTGGGCATTACTGACATTACTAATAGCAATGCTCCCCTGGGCCTGCAAAGACAGATGCAGCTGAAGCCCTCCTGACACCACATTCATATACATTCATATGTAGTGAAGATCTGGAAGAGTATGTGTTTGGGGGTTTTGTTTTGGTTAGTAGCTGTTTGGTTTGTTGTTTTTTATTTTAATGTAGTCTTAATTTGCACAGGAAATCAACATCTAAAGATTACACCAGTGACAGTTGTGATTACCTTCCCAAATACAGCACAAAATCCACGGGGTTTTGCCCTCTCATTCAGAAGCACAGCACAGCAGTCATCTCCTTTAGCAGTGCCAAAGCTCAGGAGGCTTTGGGATGTCTCTTGGAAATACACTCTCCATGCTGAAGGTACAGATACACTCTCCATGCTCAGTGTATAATCTGCACACTGCAGGTGACAGTTCTGCTCCTTGCTGGGCACAATCCTTAAGACCCAGCGTGCACCCAGGAATGCCAAACCCAGAGCAGTGCTGAGCATCACACCCCTACCTGTGTGGGGGAACCACCTACAGGCTCAAGCTCTGGTTTCACAGCCAGGTGGTGTTAACAGGCACCAAACCTGCCATCTCATCTTTGAAGATAACTGGAGCCTTCATTCATCAACCTAACAAGCTCCCAGAAGTTTCAGCATTCCAAAGAAAAGACTGTCATTGCAGTATTCCTGCCTACATAACACGTTCCCTCTTTAGAAGGTAAGCTTCATGCAGAAGAAAACCCAGTTAGCTGACATTCCAAGTGCTCCTGCCTGCCAGTTTCTGGACACCACCATCACAGCTGTAAGCTACGAGGGCACAGTTTTTACTGGGTAGAATCGACTGAAAATTTGAAATTTTTCTTAAAAAAGTGAAAAATACATGACTGTCCACTGAACTCTGTTAGCAGCTTTTCTGTTCTTACTCACTCCCAGCCAGGTGTCCTCTTCAACTCTTTATCTTCATTCTGTTAAAACACAGATCTTGGTGGCCTTTGATTTTGTTTCTTAGATCTGTAGAGGAGCAGAGGGATGTATCACCCCAACTGTGTATTAAGCTTGTCTGCGAAGTGCATATAAAGCATCAGTAGAAATATCCCACTGTGCCATTGTAACAGATATAATGAATGAGCATAAACCCATTAAATTCATTTTTAAAGCATATCCAGATTTTCTATTTGTGAACCACTGCAATTTAAAGTATGTTTTAGAAAGACATCAAATGCATAGAAGTGCTGGGATTCAGGATTTGCTACACAACCAGCAAAATCTCCTCTGCAGAAGGCCCAAAAGCTGAGGGAAGCAGAAGCAGCAGCTTGGGGCACACACCAGAAGCAGCACTTGCTCTTCTTTAATCACCGACCCACATTTCATGTTGAATGCCCCCAAAATGAGAACACCTCGTGAGCAGCCACATCCCAGAGAAGGTTGTTTCAAACCACCAGACTGACTTTCCCAAGGAACCCTCCAGCAGAGCCAGGGACACGGCACAGCTCTCCAGACCCAGGCTGAGCTTCCTCCAGCAACTCTTCCTTCCACACACTCCCACGATGGATTCATCTCCCAGTTCCCTTCAGCTGAATTTAAACCTGTACCTTGAGAGGACCCACTGAGTTCTCCATTTACATGAAGAGCTGAGGAACAACAGTCTTTAAAACGAGCTTCAGGAGTCCTGCATCTTCTTCACAAGACAACCATTTCCTTGTGTACCCTCCTGATAAGCTACCGATAGAAGGCAGCAACCAAACTACAGCTTCTGCACGGATGCAAATATCCAAATGCAAATATCAGCACAGCAGAGAGAAGGGAAGGAGCTGAGAGCAACTCCAGCCCTGCTGCAGAGCTCAGTGACAAACAGCATCAAGGCAGAAGGCATGGAGATGCCTCCAGCAAACCAAGCAAGCTCAAAACAAACTGGCTGAGTTTGTGGTTGAGTAGCAATGTCTGAGCAAGAAGCCTCAGCTGCTGCTTGCACGGATGAAAAGAGAAGGACTGTCTGAGCTGGAGGCCAGAGAAGCAGCTCAAGGGTGCCTGTTTGTCCATGCAGGAAGCTGCTGTAGGACCAGCCCTACAGATCTGACAGCTTTTTGCTAACAGGATGATGAGGAGGTTCTAAACCCCACAGAGAGACAGTGGCAGTGGGTGCAGAGGCAAAGGCTGGGAGCTCTTATGGGTTAATTATGAAACAAACAAGAGTCTGAGATGTGGAATGATTTTCAAAGAGAAGCAGAAGGAATATATTTATTTGTTCAGAGGCTGAGGGTTACCTAACAGCAGAGTCATTCAAAACGAAAGGTGGAGTAGCTCAGAAGCTGGTGGGCTAAAGACAAACCGAGAAGTAAACACTTAGTGGTGGAAAGAGTTAAGAGCTTCTTTACAGTTTAAGCACAACTTCAATTAATAAAGAAAATCAGGTACAAGATGGTCACTGAAAGCCCTAAGAAGCTGCAAGACTCATCTGATCCCTTCACAACAGTCTCCAGAATTTGTTGCCCTGGTTAGACACCTGCTTCTCCCTCATGCAGTGCTTCACTCTGAAATACTTCCTGAGGGATAAGGGATTTAGATGAGTTTAATGAAGGTGCAGATAAACCATACAGCCAGGATGACCCCACAAGAGACAGCAACTGGAATTAAAAGTCACTTTGTCTGTCCAAACCTGTATCTGACCAATGACCTGTCACAGCAAAGGCACCTGAACTCAACCCAGACTCCTCACACTCACGCTGTGCTGCACGTTGTGCAAGTGCTGGGGAGCCACCCCACAGAAACCACACTGTGCTGCTGTTCCTGCAGAATTCAAGACAGAAAAGCAGAATAAGGCAAGGGAAGGACAGTAAGAAAGAACAGTACAAAGCCAGTGAAATATGACCTTCCTGTAACTGGATTTCTTCCTTCTGATTCACCTGAAATCAAATCTATTTGACATGCAGCATCAGCATGACCTATCCATCACTCAACCCCCATCCTGAGCCGTGCTGAATAAATTTAATACATTGGATTTTGGGGAGACCTATCATTTCTGCTTGTGCTCCCCTTTCTTAGAAACCTCTTTTGTAATTTAGGAAAGCCTGGAAAATACTAGAATTTACTCCCAGTTCTGAAAGGAAAAAAAGAACTGTTTGTATATTTAGTTCCTCCCCCTGCATGCAAACACCTCCTGGGTGACACTTAAGAGTCAAAGTGAGACACTATTTGCATCTCCCCCATCCCTTTGTTTCTTTAGCCACAGTAAAGGAAAACCCACCACGGTAACTTGACACTTACTAAGAAAGAAGAAACCAATAGCAATGTCACCAAGTCTGAAAAGAAACACAAAGCAGAAGGAAATTCAGAAGAAAAAGGAATATCCATGTCAAAGGCTGAATTCAGGGAAGCTTTGCTCACTCCAGTCCAGCACTGAGGTTCTTCTTCCAGCCTGTGCTGGAAACAAACATGCTGTCTACATTCAAAATAATCCTCTAGAAGATATGGGAAAATTGTTAGTTCTAAAATGAAATAGGAACTGGGAATAGGGCTTTTGCAGTTGAATCCACAGATATACCTGTCCTGTAAAAACTATCACAATCTGCAAACATCAGTTCCTGCAGATTGGCCCAGGAGGACCCAGTAAGAGCCCACAGGAGGCTGTAAACAACCCCAGTCTCCATATTTCCCTATAGGACTGACAATTCAGTACAAACATGAACCCAAAGAGGAGTATTAAGTCACTCTTCTCTCACATATGCACGTTTTTTCTCAACCACTCTTCCTTTATTATATAGGGCTCAAATTAAATTCAGAATAGTAAGGTAGCACTACATTATGGCTTTACCTCCCTACAGATCATTGCTGTTACTTTTTTTTTCTCTCTTCCCTACACTGCAGTCTCCTCTGTTCACACAAGGAAAAGTGCAAAAGTTGGGACAGATTAAGGAGCATGATTTTTTTTTCCCCTAGAGACAAATCAACCCCAGCAGTGATAAGCACTGAGCAGCAAACAGTATCTTGCAGTAGGCAAACAAACCTTGCCAGAAAAATCTAACCCAAACTTACTGTGTTAAACCTGGTGAGTTGGCTCTGAGTAGCCATAAACAACTTCACCCTTAAATCTGAGCAGCAGACATCCTGTAAAATGGTATGAATTAAAAATAAAAGCAACAGGATGGAGAGAGGTCTAAGTTAACAGGGATCAGATGCTCTGATCCATTGCAGCTTCTGCACACATTAATTAACCTGACTTACAGACAGAAGTCTAAAATCAATACAGTATTTCAGTCAAGAAACACTGATTTTTTAGCAGGGAAGATTGGTCACTATAGCAAAAGCCTTTCCTTAATTAAATATACTTCACAGCAGCCAATTATTAAGAATACTAACAAGAGGTGAAGACAGGAGCTTTGGGTTAATGACAGTCCTAATACTACAAAACTGATTAATGCCTTTTGAGACCAAAAAGGCTGCACACTACTTTCATTTCCTACTGATCTGGTTTTAAGGTTTGATTATGTTTTCTACCACAAGTCAGATTTGAGACCCCACAAGAACATACCACAGTAGATTTCCTATTTAAGACATTTAGTAAAATCAAAATTCTATTAATAGAGTTAATGTAATATATCCAGTCACAGACACAGAAACACAACTACTAACAAGCCACTGCTATGGAAATCATATTTATAACCATTCATTACTCTCAGAGCTTCTATAAAATAAACCTTCTATATAACCATGGTCAAAAATTCTTGGTCTAAGGCCCATTTCCATTACTGGCTGGTTCACTTGGTGCTGCAGAGCTGCTGCCCTGCCACGTTTTGCCATGGAGGGGGCAGCCCCAGCTGCAAGCCCAACAGAGGATGCAGAAGTGACACTGATGTTGATACAGAAATCACTGTGCTGTCTCTTTACTCTCAGTATGCAGTCCCTTTTGCTGCACAAAGGGACTAGCTGAGGGCTTCACAACATTATCCAAAAATACAGTAGAGACAGACCTCAGATAACACTGTAGCTTTAAAATAAAATACTTTTTTTACTAGGCATATTCCTAAACTCTCTTAGAGAAAATATATGCCTATCAAGCACTAGGAATATCTTAAATATTAAAAGCTCAGAGTGTTATTCACTTTTCCCTGTCCAAGCACTTTCTCTAGTAACCAGGAAAGTATCAGGCAGGGGTAGGAGAGAATTTGCAACACCTCAAAGCAAACTGGATCACTGTACCAACCAGAAGGCAGCCATGGGTCCCACACACCCAGCATCCTGCCCCATTACTTGAAGTGCATCAGATTTTTATATTAAACTGCTAGCATCATCTACCGGTGGAACTTCAAAACTGCAAGCAATTATTTTGAAGTAAACAGCTAGGAAAAGAACTGCAATTATCTGGTGAAAACTGGGGGGTTTAATTAGCTCTGGATCTATAGTATGAGATATTGGAAAGGGAAGACAGGAGTGCTTTGTATTAAAAACATTCTAATACATAAGCTGAATTTGTACTCTATTTTCATTTAAAAACTCTGATATTTTTGCACTCTTAAGCAACTGCATTAGAGGCACAATCAACACTAACTGGTCTTACACCAATGCCAAAATCCCAGCAGCCTAACAGAGAAAGAGATGCAGCACTTACAGTTCAGGGTGGTTTTGGGGGGGGTTGTTATTATTGGGGTTTTTTAAACACTTCAATGCACCACTTCATATAAATCAGAAGCATTAAGAGATTCCAGTCCAGAGAAAATATTAAAAGCAATTTCAGCAAGACTAGGAAACCTACATGGAAAATAATATCCTCACCCATTTATTGTTGATTTTACCACTTGATAACGAGGCTGTTTTGAACTCAGTGTGAATACAATTTCAGTTTTGCAGAAAATCACACACCTGTATTTTTTCATACGTCTCCAACACATTTAAAGTTGAAAAATCTGTGTGCCTTGACTTGCTCCTCTTCATGTCTCTTTTTGGGATGTCCATTGTCACTGATCCAATAGAGTCCAACTCAGTCTCTCAAGGCAGGTGCCAAAGAAATTCAAAAGGTGTTGATTTCTCAAAGATGCTCTTCTCTGTAGTGCATTGTGCTAGTGCAGTCAACCAGTGTGTCAGTATTCAACCATATAAGCTTGGGGTTTGTTGGGTTTGTTTTTTGGGTTTTTTGTTTGTTTTTATTACACAATACAGAAATATAATTTTACATGTAGCTTTGCATGCCTTATGGCTGCTTGCCCTACTATAGGACAGTGCAATAAATACAAATATATGCACACTAGAAAAGTTTTAACTGCCATGATCTACATTTCTCTTATGAGTACAAATTTACCTAGTCAACAATATGACAAATTTAGCAGAAAAAAGTGGCAATGGCAGTAATATTCTACTACAAAAACAAGGCTAGAAGCAAAGTGTTCTCAAGCTACAGAAAACTTGCTACCTCCTAATATATGATGTAGGGCCCAGTTCTGCCAAGTGCAGAGTCATGATCAGTAGATTGCATCAGAACATGCTTTTCCCCCATTTAACAATGAATACTTCTACAATTTATTTGGTTTTGATAACTGTTTATAAATAGCACACTATAATGACTAGTAAACCATACAGCAACATGACATTTATAGCCTAATCCTGAATACAAAGTTCAAAGAACATGACTACAAAGGCCAGAGAGCAAATGTCATTGACTAAAAGCATTTCCACTTCAGAATTTATTGAATGTTCTCTTACACAAACATTTCTTGATGGTGAAACCAAAGGAACAGGGTTTCCCATCCCCTCTCTGCTCCAGTAGTAATATAGCCACACATCACCCTTATAAATTAGCAATGGATTTTAACAGGTAGCCCCTCAGGGCTATATATTTTATATACTTTATATATATGCACATTTACTTTGAATTCTATGTAAAAGTTGAAAAAATGTTTGAAAGAAAAACTCAGAATATATCACAGCTTTTTCAGCGAAAAAAATACAAATTAGTTTTATAACCACTATTCAATTTATCAAACTTTTTTTTTCTGAAGTATTTACCTTTAATTATGTACACGTTACAGGAAATAAAACTTTTTCCACAAACATTCTCTAAGGTGACAGTTATCAATACAATGATAGAATAATAGCAGGAAGAATATTAAACAAATGGGGGTGATCAATTTCTGCTTTTAAAAAGTAAAAAGTCACCATATAATTAAGTACAAAAACCTGCATTGAATGACAACTGCTGGTGTAGTTACTTGATCAGGTATGGAGACCAAGAGTATAGTAAAGCCCTATGGTAATAATATTTCTGTAGCATTCCACTTGGTATGTATATACTAAATGTTGGCAAAGTTTCTGTAGCATTAGCTTATACAAACACAGGAGTCCTCAGTCTGCTGCATAAAAGGGAACAAGTGTGTTTTAAATCTCCTGAAATGCACCTGAAATCCAGAGTGTCACTTACAAACTGCATAACGAAACTTTTCTTCAGAAAAATATCTGTTTGGCATCTCCAGGGCTCTGTTCCATGGGACAATAGGGGCATTTTAATCTGGGGACAAAGACAAGGCATTAGAATGGCAGTAATTTGCATTGAGCTTTCTCATCCATTACAAAGGAGTTTGCAGTGACAGTCCTTCCTCTTTTTTCCCCTCCTGTAGCATGAAACAAATGTACTCTCAGGTCATAGTGCTTTACTTGGCTCCATTAAAAGTCACCTTTAGCTGAGAAAGATATTATCATGCTTTTTCTTTTTCTTACATGCTCCCTCACCTTTCACCCACACCCCCCAGAATTATTAAATTCCCAAAATGAAATTTTTCATTACCACGAAGTCACACTTTGTGATGAATCTATCAGTTCAACTTCTGTATTAGCTCGTTGCATTTTAGTGATTTGGAACAGGCAGGTAGCTTGCACTCTGACTTCCTCAACACCCACAATGTTTTACTCTCTGCTTCCCTCCCAAATGCTGTTTCACAGCCCACTTAAGCTCAGCTCCAGCAGGCTGCAGACAGAGGTCAGCCTGCTGAGGTGTCCACCAGTATTTCTTCCAGCATTAATCCATTTTTATCCCATCTTTGGGAGAAGTTTGGGCCTTTCACCATGAACCTGAGTTATAATTGTCAGAGCTGGGCTGTCAGTAAAGCTGCCCAATGAAAGCATCAGGAATGAGTAATCAGGGACAACATGACATCAAGTTCATTGGCTTAAAATGGCAAGAGTCACCCATGAAGGAACACCTTGGGGCTCTTCTCACGGGACAAAGAATGCAAACATCATTCAACATTTTCATCCAAAGCATTGCTTATTTCCCTACTGGATCTTACAGAACCACTGACAGCTCTAAATTAAGCTGACAGCCTCCAGGGAAGCTGCATTTATTCAATCCAAATCACTGCTTCTTCCTCAAGGAAATATGCATAGCTCTCTCCCTCCCATTTCCTCCTCCCAAAAAGCCTGCAGGCACCCCACTGATACCTAAGGAGGAGTATTTCCACAGTGATATTTCAGCTGCCTGCTCAATCACTAAACCATTTTTTCCCAGAGGTTTAATTTTATTTTTTTAAATTTTATTTTTTAATTTTCATGCATTATTAACTTTGCTCCCAGCAAAAAACTCCATGCCTGTAAAAGCCTTTTTTTTTTTTTTTAATTTAAGACAACACAACAGTATTTGCAACTCAGAAAATTACCCTGCTCATTGCATTTCTCCACGTAATTCAAATTCCTACAACATCAGAAGGTTTATTATGCTTTTTTTCCAGCACATCAACCTGGCTTATCTGGTTTCTAAGTCATTCTCCAATTCCCAGGCTTCCATCAGCTATGCATTTATGGACTCAATTTTCCCAAAACAAACTATTGTAGTCCTTAAGTTTTGTCCTCATCTATATGTTGCTTGAAATAAAAGAAAGCTACTTACTTGCTGCCATTAAACATTTTATTCAAAGCATCTCTTGATATAATGTGACCACAGACTAATTTCATAGGTGGATTATTATCTGTTGTTTGCTGACGAAGAATGGGACAGGCAAATATTGAATGATACCAGCACTTTTTACCAAGGTCCACTTCAATCTGTAAAAGAAATTAATATAACAATTTATACTGAGAAATTACATTTCCAGACAATTATCCCCTTAGGTCATGGCTCTCACTTAACAGATTTCATAATTTAGCTGTGAAGGCAGCACAATCTTTTGTGTGGATGACTGACAATTTCCAAAAATACTTATTTGTGATCTTAAAATGATGATTGATGTTGCTTCTACCCATCCTGAATAAAGCAGAATATTCTGCCAAGGCCAAGTCCATATTTCAGTGCTAATCTATGCTCTGGCAAGAAAACTGAGCTGGTGACCCAAGACTTTCTGCATTTCCTAGCCAGTTACTTCCAAAGTGGCTTAGATGATAGATCTAATGGGAAAAGGGAAAAACAAAGCAAAAAAAACACCAAAACAAAACAAACACAGGGAAAAAAAAACACCAAGCCCTGCCCCCCAAACTAAACAAGCACCAAAAACAAATCACTACTTGATTACAATTACTTTCTACAGCTTCTTGAAGATGCTCCACACATGGATGTCAACAATGAAGATGTTGTATCAGAAATGTATCAGAACCATTTGCAGAGAAGTCACAGGTACAGCACAACTCTTGCCAGCAGAACAGCAAATGGTTTCCAAAAGAGACATTTCACACAGAAGAACAGGTCCCTGACTTCAGGAATCTATTCAGAGCTGCAAAAACCACAGCTTGTGTACCTGAAGCTCCTGGCTCTGGCCAGTTCTCAGTTCTGACAGGTTTAACCTTCACCAAAATCTAATAATAAAACCTTTTCATGCTACTTCATCTCTGCCTTTGCATGATGAAAATAAGGCTCTCATCCCCAACCCACCTTAGCAGTACACACTGGAGAACTTTAAGTTTACAATATGCAAGGGGGGATATAAATACTGTTAACTGATCCACACCTGACAGCAATCTTTTCCTAAATACTCCCTAGCCAATAATTCCTGACTGGACAGCTGGATATCAATCTGTCACACTTGGATGTTACACACTGTTTTTAGCTGGGAGGAACTCAACACATATACTTACACTAGAAATTAATCTCTTAGAGCTACAATCAAAGGTGCTAACTCAGTTGATGCTCAGTTTGCACAAAATAGGTTTTCATTCCAAATCAGGAGCAGGCCACTGGAGAGCTGCACACATCTGGTAAGAGCTATAAAGGGAAACTGGGGTTTTATAATGAGTGAACTTCATTTCAACTGGTACAAATGAGTTGCACTGGATCCTAATTCAATTCCCATCTCCCCAGATGCAGCACTAATTCTTTCATCTCCTATCTGCCTGACAAAGTTCCTGCCAAGCAACTCATGGACAGAGCTTAAGCATAGCTAGGGAGTTTCTCTCTCAGTGGGATTCATCTCCTTTCCAGTTACACTGAAACACCTCAGACATCCAGTGGAAGACTAAGTGGGAGGTGAGAGCATCTCTTTTGTTAAGGTCATTTGATCAAAGACCTTTCCAATGAGAAAGGGCAGAAAAAGTAAACAGGAGAGCAACAACCACAGAAACACAAACCTGACAGACAAACCTAACAGGCAATAACAAGAAACAACCTTGTCAGTCACACCACCACAGGTCATGAGGAAACTGAAACCAAACCTGGACTTTGCAACAAAGAACCTGAGGGTCTCAGAGGGGAGGGAGCCAGATGCCCACAGGAGGAACCTGCAGGGGAAGGGGACTGGGGAGGAACAGCCAGAAAGGCATATAAAAAAGGGACCAGAAGGGCCATGCCAGTATTTGAGGGTCTGTAAGGGGTCTGTGAACATGCATCCTGTGTAGCCAGCCATATCCATGGTGTGTGTCTGTGTCTGCAATTCATGCTCAGCTTTGCTACTGGTTGAACCAACAAGCAGAAAGCCAGCACCATGGCCATCAGCTGGAAGTAAGATCCCATGGGCTCTGCCCAGCAGGAAGATCCAAGTCCAGGAGCTGCTGGAGGTGGTAGCCATGTGTCATTCAGTACAAAAGAAACCTGCAAACAGCATTTGTCATTAGAGATCTGCCCTGGGACAGTTCAACTCACCGGAAGTTCATCCTTCTGGTTCCAAACCCCTGTGCACTGCCTCTGTTCAATAACAGCCTTGATATTAATTAGAGCTGGTAATGCTACACAACCTGCTGAAAAACTGCAGAAAAAGGAAATGTTAACATCAGGTGCCCATTAGGAAACCAGCATTTTTTGTATTTCTGCTTTAATTGGCACACAAGTGTTGTACTACTGCATTCAGTTCTTGTCTGTGCTTTTAAGCTCCCTTCAAGTATCACAAGCTGGAGTTCTGGAGCAGGTTATTACCCTGCCTCTTAGGCCAGAGTCCTCATGTACTACATTCTGGACTGAAATCAACAGTTCATCCCTTGCTCTGAATCTTTTCCACACCACCTACTTGGATTTTGAGCTGTAGAGGAGGAAGACATCACGTTAGCTTGTACAGGGAGCTGCTCTCCTAACTGTGGAAGCCTGAGAGTTTCCCCCTACCCCACATGTACACACAATCCATCAGCTTTTAATTACGTGTAATTTAAATGGAAAGAAACATGTCTTTCCACCTTCACCTTAAATCAAGAAGACAAATGTTGAAAAAACACAGGAAGGAAAGAAACCACAGCCTGTACACAACTGAACAATGGCAGTGCCCCAGCAGTTCAGTCTGCTCTGAGAGTTACCCATTACCAGAACTTACCACATTATTTTGAAATATTTCACTATGTTACAAAAGAAAGTATGACACTGAGTTTCACAAATTAACAGATGCTCTGATAGACTTAAGTCTAATGGCAGTACAATAAATCTGGAAATCAGCAGCAACTGAAACAGGATTTGAGCTGCCTGTTTCCTTGACAGGCTATTTTACTATTTATGCAAACTTTAACATCTACAGAAGACACAATCTTCCTCTCATCTCTGCCTCTCCAGATATGTGTTTTTATGTTTCTGCAGGAACATACTGGCTGGTTTACTTGGGAGGGGAGTGAAACTTATGGACCTCTTGTCTAACCTAGAACACAAAAAAACCAACTAAAAAAACCAACCAACCAAAAAAAAACAAACAGTGGGAGGTGTCTTTCCCCATGGCAGGGAAGTTGAAACTACATTCTCTTCAAGGCCCCTTCCAACCCAAACCATTCTGTTAGTCTAGGACTGTAAAAAGGCAGCAAATCAGAAAGTGCTCCTTTTGTTGTTTGCATTTTGTGACAGAAGTGCAAACAGGAGAAGCAGAAGGCTTGACAATTTTAAGAGCTCTCAACTAAACACAGAAGCCTAATAATAGTAACATACAAACAGTAAAAAAAAAAACACAAAACAAGCAACCAAAAAAAGAAGAGGTAGTGAAACTTAGTGAAGCTTCTTCTAAGTACTAAATCTATCCCAGAAAGAGGCATCCAATTTATGTTATGCTTAATGTCTGAAATAAAAATGAGAACATCAGGCCAGTATATCAAGGGAACTGACATCCAAAGGCCAAGTATCAGCTATTTATTTTATCTTCAGAGAAGTTAGAAGGAGATCAGGTTGATTTTTCTTCACATTTCCAACAGCCTCCTACAGACTTGCATTTTGTCAGATTAGCTACTGAGCCTGACAGTGCCTCTTTATTCTTTGTAAACGAGGTCCAGCTACCCATTTGGGAATTCTAGAAGCTAAAATCACAACATGACTCCCAGCAATTCTTCTAAGGAAAGATGGGTAATGTGTGGATTAAAACCCAAGATGATCACATGATGACAATTTTTTTTCTTACAGCTAAAGAGAAGGGACAGCTTTCACATATTTGCAGTGGGAATAACTGGCTGATCACCATCCTCATCCTTTGCACTGATGTCTTACCTACAGAAGCCAAAATCCATCCACAAATCCTTCTTCCCAAGCTGCAAAGTTGCAGGTTTAAAGCACAGCACACAGGAACCTCTGATTTCCAATCTTTGCAAATCTTGTTAGAGCAAATTGCAACCATACTTTTATTTAGTACCAGCCACATGAGACTTCTTCTCAAAAGCCATTTCTTTCATCCTCAACAAGAAACAGAAACCAAAGCACTATGTGCCTGGTCTTCAAAGCAAATGAAACCCAGCATACCTAACACTGAGAGGTGATTCAACTGAAAGCCCCAGAAGAGCACAAGCATCTCTTGTAAAGATGTCACAGATGTCTGCCCACTGGTTTGCATCTAAGAGATGAACGTAGGGGGAGTTCTCTATACCTTGCCGCAGGTACACCAGGCTGCCCATCAAAACCTGGATATCTGCAAGGGACCAGAAACAAGTATTTTAGTTTTTAAAAGCTCATGTCTACAGTTTTAGCTTTTACATGGCAACCAGGTAGATAAACCACACCAATAATACACATCCTCACCTCTCCAAAATACAATTACAGCCATCACAGAACACACAGCTCCAGCCAGAAGAGCTGCAGGTCACTAGAGAGAGTCTGGGGGTTGTCTGCCCCTCTGCAAGCAACTGCATGCTGACTAGTAATTTGCTTCAAACAGATTTTTAATTATTTTTTTTCAAACAGAATTTTTTTTTAAAGCTTTCTGACACACACAGTACCCTAAAAACATTAGGCTTTACTCAATTTAGCTTAAGATGATTCACTTAACTCCCATACCACCCATTTTTCAAAAGTTTCATTTCTTTGTCTTACCCCACGCAGCAGAAAATAGCAGATGACTATTGCAAGAATGTTTCTGTGAGTTTTTAACACCTCACCCTGGCAGAGGGCTGTTGTACATGTAATTTGAGTATTATTTAGAGTCAAAAACCTTAAATTTAAGCAAATACGCAGCCACATTAAACTATAATTTTGTGTCCTCTTTAAAATAAAAAAAATAGTTAATTCAAATCCCAAAGACTCAGGTTATATGTGATACACATAAAAATAAGAAGCCTCTAACAAAATGAGGCTTTGCATAAAAGATGTTGGGAACACGATTTATATTTTACTATGAGGAGCCACATCCAAGTGCTTTAAAACCTCTTGATGTGATCCAAAACTCACCTTTCTGATGATTTAGGGCAAATGGCTGGAAGTTTTTTGCATACTGAAGTGCTTCTCTTTGATTTGCTGTTCCACCCATCAATAAACTGATGAAATATAATCTGTGTAGTTTGAATTCCAACGAACTATTCTGTGCCATCAGCATTTCTCTGTTGGATACTGCCCACCTAGAAGAAAGGAGAAGGTGCAATGGGACATGATCCTAAGGGTAATTAAATGTCAGTCTGAACTGTATGCAATGATTACAATTATCAAAAACCTGTTTTGAGGAGAATATGACTGTTCCCTGAACTTTCATGAGTATATGAAGCACAGAAAACAACAAGAGTCTGCTTGGGTGTCAAAGATAGACATTGCCAAGATCTTACAAGGGGGGGTAGGGAGAAGGGAAATCAGTTTAAATACTATACTTCACCCAAACTTTGCTTTCTGTGTGATTTTCAACTTGACCAATAAAAATACTTCTCACTTTCTGGGTCTCATACACCATGACAACACTAACATTTGGCTCCCAAATAACATGGCAGAATTCTTAAACACACATCAAGAAAAATGAACTGGAATTTTCAAAGCATTTCATCAAGTGTTATTTTATTATTTATATTTTATCCATCCCTTTCTGGGTTTTTGGGGGGTCTTTTTTGGTTTGGGTTCCCCCACACACACTTAATTCAATTTAATCAGGCCTAAATCAATCCAATCTTTCTTTTAAGAACTTCAAGTTTCAATGTTCCTCAGTACATCTGTGTCTCATTAGTGTTAATTAGTTATACTATTTTCACTGTTGGGGCCCCACTAAACAAAGAGCTTTTCACTTGTCAGCAAGGAAGTGAGGTGGAGTCTTTCTTTCTTAAAAAGAAGGGGTATGCAAGGCTTCTGTTCTTTCAACCAAAGCTAAAATAAGAAAATTAAGCATTCAATGGAAGTTTCCCTTCTGCATTAAAATGTAGCTTTAATGAGCAAGTATCTACTTTCAGTTCATTGTGGTGAAAGCATCAGGAGCCTGACCTTACTGGCAAGGTTTTTTAATGACAGCAGTAACCTTTGAGTAGGAAACAGTGAAAAATGTAGTCTTTGAACTAAAAAATAATGTTCTACTGATTTCAGGCAGTTTCAGTCGAGCAGCCTCAGAAGAATGTCAACACTAAAGTCCATCTTGACAGTGACTGTGTTGTGTTTGGGTTTTTCTGTAAGTAGTGTCCATGGTTTGAACCAGGTATAGTAGCCATAAAGATAACAAGAGCCTGAAGTTAACAGCCACAGACCAATAACCAGCTGGGGGAAAAAAAAATATACTCAATAAACAGTAAGGCTAGTAAGTTCACAGTCCCATTAATGAGATATTTATCTTTATTGCATCAAAAGAGCCTCCATCCTCTCCCTGCCAATATTCACAACCACATGACACTGTACTTCATCTTGATGGGATTGAGTCTATTTTTCCAAATTAGCTTTTAGACTGGCCTTCCATTTTTAGCCCTTGGAGTGGCAGCATAGATTTGTATCAGAAGAAAGCAGCCACAGAAGCCAGACCTGAGGTGTTTGGTCTAGGACATGCTGTTCCTACTTCTAATGGAAAGACAAAAAAACAAGGGAGGTTTAAAACATTCAACCCACATATTGTCTACAACCATCCAGTATCACTAGTAATCACAACACCTCTCTTCCTACTTCCTCCACAAATTATGCTTTCAGAGTGTTTTCACTTCTGAGACTCAACTCCACCTGATTTCTAGGTTTTTTTCTAAAGTTTACAGTATGCTATTCAAGCCACAGGTACACAGAGCTCTCCTCTGGCTCCCACAAGGGATTTAAATTGAATTTCTCAAGGACTAGCAAAGATTAAATTAAGTTTAAACCATATCCCAAAGGTCCCAGCAAATACCAGGACCTGTCTGCCTTGCTGCTTTACAGACATAAGACAGTATCTCTTCCCTGGAGAATTACAGCCAGAAGCTTTGAGACTGAGTCATTTCCATCAGACCTTTACATGGAGACCAGAATCCACACAAAAATAAACTATGGATTTCCCTCCCCATCAAATTACAATGAAAAAGTCATTGGAAATAACTGGGATCATGCAGAGGTACAGACATTACTTGACTCAGGGTATCTATGAAGTCACATACCCCACAAAAGAAGAAATATGGTCAGTTGTATTAAATTTAATTCTGAAGTGTTATATTTGTAATGTTGGGATTTGTATTAGTAACCACATCTTAAAAAAAAAAATCAGTCAGGATCTTTGTTGGGGTTTTTTTATAAATCAGATACAAATACTGCCTTCTCTCTATCACCACAGAAGGGATTGGAAAGTCTTTTTGAAAACTGATTACTCTGACACCTCCCTTTCCCTGGTAATGACCAGGAGCCACCCCTGTTTGCTTTGTTTCCAACGCTGAGTTATGCCAAGCACCAACTCCAGAGCACTGGCTGAGCCAGAGAGACTGGTTAGTGCTTTCATTCCAGCCTCCTGCAATTTTGCATGGTAAAAAACCTTCCTGGTTGATGATCCTGGGAATAATCATCCTTGTCTCACACCTGCTTTCTGCTTCAACATCACTGTCAGTAGCCTAACCCCAGAAGGGGCCAGTTTGGGTTGGATTTTATGGACCTGAAGCTGTATTTACTGGTGCCAGTTTTAGCCATTTATTAGCTTTTTGCCCAAAGAGCACAATGCCACCCTGCCAAGCTCCTCTCACACAGAGGCCACCCCCCTGGGAACAGCTTCTATCCTGCCCCCTGAACACCCACATCTGCTAAGAAATAATACAGGAGACATCTTCACAAGATCTGCAGAATAACCAGGCATTTAAGACATCTGTTACCTCCTAAATCATATACTTTTGTCACATTTTGATTGTCTTTGCTAACAACTGTTTTTCACATAAACATTACCATAAATAAGGACCCTCTGTGCCCAGCAGCAGGCAAAGAGATCAGAGAGCTTTTGCATTGAAGAGCTTAAACAGAATAAACATTATAAACAGCAATAAGACAGCGTGGGGGAGGGAGAGCAGCACACAAACTGTGTGACAATACACCCTATTCTCTGTCCACTCAGCTGCCTTGGGAATAAGAGCTCCTTTGAAGAAGGACCATGCCTTCTCCTTTCTTTGAAAAATATTTAAAACATTGCAGCAACTACAAGATATGATGAAGTAAGGCAGAAGGCTTAGCTGACTGCAGCTAAAATGAATTTAGTGACATCAAGTGGATGGCTAGAACAACAAGTTACTGTTCTGCAGACAACATCCTTTCCAGTGCTGGGTTAGTGTGTGAACTACAAGAAATAAGACAGTGAAAACTGAAACAGGGTGAGATGTCAGCTAAACACCAAGCATTTCAGTGCTGCCTTCCATCAGCATTCAATAGCAATAAACCACTTGAGCTTTTCCACCTGTGTAACTATATTCAAAGATCAACTAAGTGAAACTCTGCATGGTCCAGTGTGTATCACAGTGTGCCTGCACATATTTCAGGTGCCAGTGACCTCTGGATTGACATACACATGTTGTACTATGTTAAAGGAAGAGAAAATGTTTGTTGGTATGAAAATCTGTTTAACTCTTGCAAAAAAGGCATTTTTAAATGTGTGAAATGTGCTGTGGAATTAAACAGACTTTTAAAATTTGCTGTGTTTCATTTTTCTGCTTTCTAAAGGTCACTCCGAAGCTTTTTTTTTTTTTAAACTTACTTTGAAACAAAACTAAGCTTACCAAAGCTCCCTAACCAGAACAAACAAAAAACAGAAACCAGGCTAAGAGTTTGTTTGGGGTTTTCTAGTTTTTAAAAACTGTTCTTAACTGCTACAGCACTGTCACAAATGCACTATAGCAACAGGTGCCCATGAGCCATTTCACTGCACTTCCCTCTTCACTCTTACTTTTAGATTACATGTCTAATAGCTGTAAAGTCTACTGAGGTGAAGACAATATCCTGGTGTAAGGCTGACTGATAGACTTCAGATATCCCCAGACCTGGTTTTTGTTTGAGCATTCAACATTATCCACAGATTTGTATGAACAGAATCATTCTGTTCAGAAGAAATCTCAAGCAGATGTGGCTGTCAGCTCAGGCTCCCAGCTCAGGCACTGCAGGGCTGTTGACACACTTCTTACCCAGCACTGATCAGTACCTACCTGGCAGCAGCAGCAGCAGCCTCCAAAGCACACATCTACCCTTTCACTACCTCATCCCACCCTGGGGTCCCTTATTTGGAAGGAAAAAGTGCCTTGAAAAGTGAGAACTTTGATCCCAAGTCATGTTCTGCTCAAGGGCTCAGTGAAGCCAAAAAGACTTGGTGATACCCAAGATATTCTTTGTAAATGAACCTTTTAAAACAGGGTTCACTAATGATTTGCTATAAAGCTAAATACTATCATGCCAGACAACTGCTGAAGTGATGTTTCTCCCCAAAACCTTAAATCAGTATCACAGATGATTCCAGTTAAGCCCTAACCTAAGAAAGAAACTCTTAGTTAAGTTCTGTCCATGGGGAGGGACATAAAGGGGACAAAAGGAGAAGGCAGGGGTTCACTCAGCAGCTAGACCTTCCAAAGGACAAATGGGGACACATCAAAACACACTAAAGACAATATTTAAAGTGAAAAACTAAGGATTTATTTAAAGCATTCAGAAAAAAGGGAGGAAAAAAACATGAGCAGACTCACTCTAAAGCAGGTCTCAGAACTCTAACTTTTAATGCTTCCAATATTCGATTCAATTCCACAAATGGTTCTTTTTGACTTTGATCTATTGACAGACCAGATTCCTGAAAACACAAAGGGAGTTTTTAGTTGAAGCATAAGAAAACATGGGATTAAGCTGCTGTTTTGCTGACAGTTCAAATATTCACCTGGAACATTAACATTCAACCAAGGATGCCAACCCAAAGCATAATTTTCCATGCTGGAGAACATTCAGCATCCACACTGATCATTACCTGGCAAAGTTCCTCAGCTACATCCAACATCCCCTGTCGGAAGAAGTGCTCCACCATCACCTCGTTGAGGATTCTCTGGCTGTCAGCCTGCCAGCACCCATCTATCCCCACGCTGCTGATGTCAGAGTCAAAATTCTGAAACATACGAATTACCAGTTTTAATAGGTTGGAACAAATAACCCCATGTGATTTTTGTTTAATTGTGCTGGACACCTCTCTCTCCACCCTCATACTCTCTGCCTATTACTCAGTTGGCCTTCAACTACATGTGAACAGGAGGTATCTGTCAGATGTATCATTATCAAGAAGAGAAAAGTCCTTTGGCTTGCTTGTTGCAAGTTTGAGTATTGTCCACTCTAAGGAACTGCACTATCAAATCACAAATCAGAAATCTAATTAACTAACAAAGGGGTTTCCAGATCACGATGTGCTTTTGAAGGAATTATCTGCAGAAAAGGCTCCTGCCATATGTGGAAACTGAAAACACAGAGAACAGAAAACAAAATCACCTACACAGGAATGGAAATAGAGTTATCAGAGCCTCACTGTCACTACAGAGCACCAAATTAGCAGTTAAAGCTTTAACTCAAGGATTGTTGGTAGTGTAGTTGTGATGTCAGCTGGAGGGATAGACAATGCTGAAAAAGGAAAATGTCACTTCTTCCCAACCCCCAAAACACAATGAAATTCAAATCCCTGGAGACCCTGACATCCTACCAACAGGATAAGCTCTGAAGATCCAAAATATCTTTTACTGATTTAACCCTGATGATCCTGCTGCTGTGTATTTTTAGGCCAGTGGACCTGTTCCAGGAACAAGTGAAAATATTGTCCTGCTGACTCTTTAGTAACACTTGGCACTGCTTGGCACTGTGCCTCTTGGCAGCAGGAGAGCAATACTATTTCTAATTCATTATATAAAACAGGATTTTAGCTGCTAACATGCTTTATGATTGGGGTAAGGCAGGTTAGTTTGAATAAAAATCCTCATCCATTGCCTGAAACAAACCTCTTGCAGAAGAAACAGTCTAGAAATCAGAATGGCAAATACAGTTGAAATGGAAATACAGTAGAAACTGTATTCCTCTGGGCAGTTACCAACCATTAGAGCTGACCCCATGCCCTAAGCATCATCACATCCTTCTCACTACTGGGGGGCAGAGATGGTAGAGCCAATTATTCCAGTGATTTCACAAAAATCCACATTTTGTTCTGAAGCACCAAACCTATGAATCTTGAGAACCTTTTCAAAAATGGAGATTTTGAAAATCTCAGAAAAGATGGTAACAATGAGTCATATCAACTTAGATGTGCTGTGGATTCAACTCACAGAATTTTTTTACTCCCCCTCACCCACTCTCTGATCAGCCCAGTCTTAACCAGGTTCTTATCTCCACTTTTTATCATTAATAAAAAAAAACAAACCAACAAAACCACGACAATTTCCAAGGTCTTTATTACACATGAGACTCTGCAGCTCTGTCTCCTTTGGGTCCTGAGGAGCTCCAAGAACTGCCTGCACATCACACTGAGTGGCTGTCACATGTCAGAACAAATTGCTGCTTGCCTTTGGCTTACAGATTTCCTAACTGCCATGCCTCCCTGATTTGCTGCTGACTACACATCTCTCAGTTTTGTTTTCTGAAGACTAAGAGTATGCTGACTGATAGCACGTGGGTTTTAGTAAGATTGCAAAAGTTGAAATAAATTCTGTGAATAATAACAGTATGAAGGATGCTGATGAGAATAAGGGACAGTTTGATTCCTCAGTTTCTCAGTTGAGATTACTTGGAGTGTTCCTCCCTTCTGAATTCTGACTCAATACAAATAAAATACATTCTTTTTACCTTCTCTGTTCAGCTTGTTAGTTCATAAGATAGACACAGAATCTTTGCAAGTTGAGCTTTATCTAACCATATTATTCACACCAACATAATGAAATTCTGTTCAGTAAAGGTTTTCAGTTTGCTATCTGCAAGTTTTTACCTGAAATAAACACTAACTTTGGTAAAATTTTGCTTTGCCAAAACCAAAATTGAAATAATTTAAATTAATTTAATTTAATTAAAAATAATTTTTTAATGGGCCTTTAAAAACAGGCTTAAAATTCAGCTGAAAAAATGGCAAGGAGTTACCATTTACCCCACTTACCTTCCCCAATGAAGGCATTTAACCCCTACTCAGACAGATTGCTGCTGGAGGGAGAACATTTACTAGCCCCACCAAAGAGGCTTTTGATGAACTCTGAGATGAATACGAATCATTCCAGAAAAGTGATTGATCTGGAGGGATACTGATGAGAGAGCTACCTGCTAACAACCTGCTGAACAATAGTGACACGTGAGTTCTGGAAGCAGAGCAAATGAGAGTACAATAAAGAAAAAACTGGATGCAAACGTTTCCTTTCAAAGGAGAAAATGCTCTTTGGAAGAAAGGGAAGCTCTTCATGGATCACAAGCATACAGTCCATGTAGAACCAGCTTATTAGATATATTTTTCAGGAACTGCTAACTGAAAAGCAATACACAAAGCCCAGACTTCCACAAGGCTCATATTTGAACTTCAAATTTTCATTTCTCAAACAGGAGCTTCTGTTCTCAGAGTGGACTCTGTACCCAAGTTCATAAGCAATGACATTAATTCAAAAAACAACTGGATTATACTTTACAGATAGATCTTTAAAAGAAAAATAATAAAGTAACCTGTAATTTGCCACAAGCAGGTAATACAGCAAGTCCTTTCAAAATCCAAGCTTGTTAAGAAGGAAGTTTGTTGATTCCACACATCACAACAGCTGCCATTTAGATGTGTCAGGTAAAATTGATACCAATATTAGCATGTTTCCTAATCTGGATTCAGGCAATAAAATAATGACTTATTTATCTGTGCCTGAGCATATAGAGCTAAGAAGACAGGAAGTGGTGTTCTAGAGGTGTCAATCTGTCTATAAAATAAACAAGGAATAATGCTGAGATGAGGATTTATATGTGACAGAAACAAAGCTCAAATCTGATGAATCAAAGCAAGGGCTCTGCTTCTTGAAATTCCAGCAAGCATTTTATTTAGGAAGCACTAGTATTTTGCCCAGAACCAGTTCACTACATCAATAAAACTGAATTAATTCTGTTGGTTTAAGCTTACTGGGAAGAAATGGGGGGAAGACCATTTCAATAAACTATGGGACTCAGACACCAACAAAGATCTTGCTGGCAGGTTCCAGGTATATTTTCCAGCAGGACAGAGAAATCACATTATGTATATATGGCAGATTTCCTTCAAATGTCACTGTCCAGGAGCACATTAAATTCCACCTAGATTTAAACATTTTATCTATTCATCTGGCTACCAGGCCAAGAACAGGGTCCACTTCAAGGTACATTTTAAAGTAGTTCCCTTAGACATGACAATCAGGGAAAACTCAAAGGGCACAGAGCAGATCAGTGGCATCCTTCCTCCTGTTTTACAAAAACACACTTCTGAAATCTTAAAAAGGCTTTTATTTAAAAGTATCCCTTTTTAAAGAAAAATAATAGATAAAACAGCAGGACAGAACAACCACTGGGAAAACCATGCACTTGACAACTTGAAACAGCAACTTCAGCTGATTAGACTCACATCTAAACTTGATTAGGCTTACAAGAGCTGTTCTCTTTGGCTCCTAAGAAATACTGATTTCCATTGAATATCATTCACACCTTCTATATATGACCTAGGGCTGCTCTACCTCAGAGTATTTAAACAAAACAAAACAAGTATTGCCAAACTGAAAACTTATTTGCACCAAGTCCACTTGGTAAAGCAGAATAGGAAAGTTTCAAACTTAGGACAAGATTACACAGATTTATTTCAGGCTCCAAGCCAGTAATAAGGATGGAATTTTACTCTAGTTAATTGGTTTAGATACAGCAGCAAGGATTAGAGACAGCTGCATCCTTAAGCTTTGGATAACAGTGATGCTTGGATTAAAGCTCTTAATACAAAGTTTGAGTTCTTCATCATGGTCAAGCCAAAAATTCAACAGTTGCAGAGACATTCTGCCCCATCAGGCAGCATTACCTACTTTGTCTCTTCATGGCACTACAGTTAAATTATGCCTTAGCAGATTATCCAGGTTAAATGGGATTCCCAAAGGATGAGGAGTAACCTGCAATGCTGCAAACACCTTTGTCTGGATGAAAAGGCTCATTTACTGCTGCCTTCCCTAGTCAGATTATCTGGTGCACCTCAAAGGCCCTATCAACATCAGCATGTTCTGATATGAAAATATCAGACATTGGGCATCTTTGCTTGGAAACAGATTTGAGCTGCCTCAGAAAGAGGAATCTGTGTAGAGCAATTGTTGGAAATAAGCACCACACACCCCACTCTTTGCCTTGCCCAAACCTCTGCTTCTGCAGTGGACAGGAAGATTTAATTAAGATTAATTGTAGTATAAATCAAAATTTTAAAAAGCTGAGTACACATCATAAAATATATGTAATAATACAATCAAATCTTAATAAATACCTTATCAATGGCTTTTCCAACTCGGGATACACTGCTGTGAATGTCTTTATGATCAGAGGCCAGTTTCTGAACTGTGTCTTTTATTCTTTTACAGCACTGGGTCATAACAAGTGAAATTGTTCCCGACAAGTCTCCATCTTGATCTAGACCAAAGAAAACAAAATTACTGAAGTTACAAACAAACTGTAACATTAAATCTCTCCATATGCACCAACATAAAATGACAAGAAATAGTCTGAAAAGAAGAAATGCATTCTATAGGGTACTTTCAAAGCAGCTGAAATGAAAATGTGCAGGACATGGCACAGCCATGGAACTGGGAATCCAGGCGGGTGCAGAAGATCACTGAACAACTGCAACATCTTAAAAAATTAATGTGAAGATCTCATGTGTCTCTGTCACAGTAAATTAATAAACACACCTCAAAAGAAACAGCTCAATCCAAAAATTTCACAGGGTGTAACAGGAAGCTACTGAACCTGCTACAGAATCCATTGTCTTTGAGAGAGTTCCCTGGAAATACCTCAGAACATCATCCTTAACTTCAACGAGGTGCAAGCAACCCCTGGATTAAGGAGGGTCAAATTTATTCTTGCCCTCCTCATCTCAGCCTCTGGGTGCATTTGAGCTGCATTAACCCTTTTCCCTCCTGACTTACAGAAACAGCTCTAAACTGTTCAGCCACCCAATCTCCAAATCTCCTAGATGAACAAGAGGCAGCCCACTAAGGACCAGACTGTGAACATCAGATGCACTCCTTCTTGTTATGAGATTTATTTTCTGGAAGCTGTGACATCTTTAAATGGATGTCCAACCAACAGGTGCAATACTCTGTGACCAACTCTGTAGGCAAAACAATAAATACAAAAGCTTTACAAACCTCTGACCCCCACACTTCACATTTTACACTCTCCATGCCCCACCTTGTCAGTAGCTTTACTCAGAAAAAGAACCCTACATTGCTTTGTGTCCCTTTTTCCAGTGCTTCATTTCAAAATACAAGGAGAATCCACTCTTAGCTCTGAAGTTCTCTGTTTATTTTTCCTTAAGGGACACAAACTTTGCAGTCTTCAGCTGACTAAGAAGCCTAATTTGAGTGGGAGAGCAGAACTGCTCTCTAATATTTCAGATCCTCTAATATTTCAGATCCAAACTCCTCATGTGAAAAAATAAAATTCTGAGAAGCATCCCCTTAGAAGAAAGACTTAGAAAGCTTCCACGTTTTCCATATGTTCCTTCCTCATTGTGTATTTTAACTCAGCTTTGGCTCCAGCAGCACTTTAGAGCCCAGTTTCTGGTTTTTCACAGAAAGAAAACACAGGTTCAAACTCCTCCTGCAGGACTGACAACCCTGAACCAACAGAAACAAACCCTTGAGAGTGCCCCCTGAGCAATTTGCCTCTGACAGAGCAAAGGAAATGCAGAAACAAAAGCTGTAATCAACAGGTTGCAGGTAATACTTTATGTTCCATTTATTCCAGATACTTTCCTTTATGCATCCCAACTCTCAACCCTGCTGCTGTCAACAGCAAAATCAACTTTCTGGTGTCTCACACTGAAACCACCTCATCTCCAGAAAGGTGAACAGCTCCTGCTCCCCAAAAGCCCCACCTGAGGAAGCTCTACTGGCAGTTTTACAACAGCCAAAGCTTTTAAGAAAAAGGAAAAAAAAAACCAACACAACAAACCCACCCTTTAACTTTTTTCCCCTCTCCAATCCCACAAAGCTAATGATCACCTCCCATCCTAACAGGGCTCTCTATTTTTCCTAGGAAATAAGTGAGGAATAATTGGATCAAATCAATCTCTCCAGTGTTCACTCACTTGATTCTACACATCTTGAGTTAAAACAGAAAATTTCACTTGCCTATCCCTTGAAGTTTGCCTCCTAAAATGATTTCAAGCAGAAAAATTAAGCAGCAGGTGAGAAACAATGATGATGACAGACATTGAGAATCACATGAAGGGTCTTAAATAACTGTCTCAATTGTTGCCAAGACAAAATGATCAGTCAGAGATTATGCAACAAGCAAATGGAAATACTCATTCCCCAATAAACAGAGGGTAAAATATGCTCTCTAAATAGCCTTTTTTTTTTTTAAGGAAAGCCATTAAGCCAGAGCAAAAACCAATGTGTAACTGTTTTTCCCCCAAACAAATCAGTGAATTACTGTTCCTTAACACACACTGTAGCAGGAACCAACTACAGTAAAGCACTGGCAATGCCCACACAGGAAAGGCCACCAGAGCCCTAAGAGAAAAGATCACACCCTTCACACAACCCTTTCAGCTTTAATTGAACTAAGAGCTACTCCTAATAAATCAGAAAACAGACTGCAGACAATAATTCAGTGTTCACAGAACACTACAGACCCACAGCTTCTCTCTGTAGTGTGTACATTCAGTCATAATATGAAAAAATCACATCAGTGGGCAGAGATCAGGCACAGAGTGGAGTCCAAACCCAGTTTAGTCACCCAGAAACATTTATGTCAGCCAAGAACACACACTCCTGCCCTGGCTACTCCAGGAGGTGAGATGTATGAGGAGTCAGGGAAAACAAATTTTGTCTTCCTTGTCCCTCAGCACAGGGCTGTAACATAACAAACAGCTCAAGAAATGTTCAGAGGCTGCAGGACTGGGGAGAGGAAAACTAGTTTAAAGGATGAAGCAGCTTGTAACAGTTTCTTTTTCTCCACCCATTTCCTTTTGATATCCACTGCCTCTTTAAGGTCTTCTCATACATTCATGCTCTCAAATCTTGACCTACACAATTAATTTCTTCTTCAGCAGTGAGGGAGGGTTTTATTATTATTTTTTTTTTTTACTTTTAAAATATATACACAAAGGTATTTCTGCAGTTCAGGCCCCTGAGTTACAGAGCTTCACACCAGGATGTCTGGCTGCTTCCACTCCCATCAATTTTCAGAAATACTCAAGCTACAGTATAGAAAAGCTGCAAGTGCCTGTTCTTATTAGGAAGTTAAAAATAACATCTTATAGAAAAATTAGAATTTTGCCATGTTATAAAACCAGCTTCACAAAAGAAGCCAAATTTTTAGAGTCTCCAGATCTCTGAGAGTACAATAATAAAATAACTGTACAATAATAACATATTGGCTTTATTCTAGAGTCCTTACTGAAAGAAAGCTCAGCTTGGGATGTACTTTGCTGGGACTCCACTTATTTGGGAAGTGCTGAAAACACACCCAGGGACTTCACCTGACAGTCCCAAAAACTCATAATCCAAGTCTGGGTGGAAAACCCAATGAGGAGCCTGAAGGAACCTTTTAATTTCCCTATGAACATATTAACATCTCTGCAGCTGGATCCTCACAGGCAAATCTTTACAGCCCCACAGAGTCCTAGGAAGATCAATACACACACAAGGGTCCCACCACAGCCTCCCAGGCAGGGTGGGCATCTCAGTTTGGGGAGATGCACGAGCCCCAACTGTCTGGGGCAGCACAAAACACATTTGTTGAAAGGCAGCTCAAAACAATGGCAAAAAGACAAAAGTGTTATCTCATCCCAAAGTAATGCTTGGGAACCAGAGTTCCATGTTTGCTCTTTCTGGATGCACACACAGCAGCTCCAGGGCCCTCCTGTTGATGTTCCTGGAATTAAAGACACCCCTCAGCCAGCTCTGCACCTCTGTTTGTACAGCAAACCCCTTTTCCTCTCACCCAAACAAACAGTTTAACAGCACAGTTTGGGGCTCAGGAATCTTCCAATTCCCATTTTTAATCCCTGAGCCAGCACTCACTTCCTGCATGGCCTTGGGTAAATGGCAGCAGCTGCCTCAGCGTCCCCTCCCTCTCCATCACCTCCCTCCCAGGGATTTCGCAAGGTTTAAATATCCCATATTTCCCTCGCAGGGGCTGTGCGAGGCAGGGCAGGCTCTCGGGAGCTCCTGTTTACTTCCTGCTCAGCAGTGCCCTTACCCTGAGCACTCCCAAACCCGGCCACAACAACTTGGTCACTGCAGAGAATTTAAAAAAAAAATAAAAAAAATAAAAAATAAAAAGGAGCAGAGGAGGAAGGAAGGGGGGGGAGGAGGGCAGCCCTGGTGTTTCTTCCCCCTGGGGATGACAAACCTCGCTGGAAATGAGAATAAAGGTGCAAAAAGGATGGAGAGGCTGAGAGGTTTCTCCCTACCCCATGATCAGGGAGAAACACCAGAGGAGGCCCAGGAGGGCCGATACCCGCCTCCCACCTTTAACTTTCCCCGGTCAGACGAGCACCCCAAGCTCCCATCACTCCCAGGGGGACGAAGGGGCCGAACCTCCGCCTCACAGAGACCTCCCCGGGCCCGGCAGGAACCCCCCGGGAGCCGGGAGCTCTGTCAGCCCCCAGCCTGGAAGGGGAAGGTTTTCCGGGAGGGATCCCCTTGCCTACAAAGTTTTCGGCCTTTTAACCCCGGAGGAGGGCGATGGGGAGGGGGGGACAAGGCCGAAAACTTTGT
>JAAWXA010000013.1:18559105-18579503 GCA_038090715.1 Florisuga fusca
GGGGGGGGGGGGGGGTGACCATCCCCGGTGACCCCCGCATGGGCTCCCGCCGCCCTTGGGATGGAGATCCGGGCGCTGCTTGCCGGGCCAGCGCCGTGTCCGTGTGCCCGTGGGGAGGCAGCTGCGTTCCCCCAGCGAGGAGCCGGGCGGCGGAGCGGTTAAATGGAGGAAGGCAGGGGGGAAGCTCGGGGGTGGTGACGTTAAAAACCTCCGCGGCGTTGTGAGCCCGAATCGGCTGCGTGGAAGGAAGGGAGGCGGGCGGGCAGGCCTCGGGGAGCCGGGACACCGGGAGACGGCTCTTCCCGGGGAGTTCCGCTGGGTTGCTGGGGGGTTCTTGAGGTCGGGATGGGGTTGGTGGTCCAGGTGAGGGCCCATGACATCTGCCGTGAAAAACGAGGAGGAAAGAATCCAGATAGAGGCGGTGGGTTACTGTTTCCCGCTGGGGCTGGCTGCGTTCTGTCTCTTCCTCTCCTCCCCGTTTGCTGATTTTATTACAGGTGTTGCTGTCGAGGTGAGGAGAGCAGGGATTTCGTAGCTCTGGGGCAGAAGGGATGGGTACTGATGGACGCGGTGGTTTTGTAGAAGAGGAATAGAAGTAGATCCTACACAGGGGAAAAAAAATGGTTTGGAAAAAGGCAGGGAAGCGTTTTGGAAGCAGGGAAAGCCAGGTGAAAGAGGTGGACTTCTGAGGGGTGAGGAATGGTGAAGGGTGAAGAGCAGCAGAGACGTGAGAGATAGCAGAAGTGTCTTGAGAGTAAGGATGCTGGCCTGGAGCAGCCGGAGGGACATGGCCCCAAGGGCTGGGAGATGGGGCTGATGTAATAGCTGTGGTGCCAGCCAAGAGGGAAAATGTGAGTAGCTGCTTTTAAATCAGTGATTGAAATGCTGTTGATCCAGGAGGAAGAGAAATCCCAGTGATGAGGCGAGGCAGAGAGGGGTTTAAATGTCCAGACAGAAAACGAGAAGGATTTGGATGAATATAGTGAATGCCATAACCTTAGCAATGCTAACTACTTTTAAATATTTTATATTAATGACACATTTAAATCTAATTTGCTTTTATTGTTTGTTGTTTATTTATGTAGTTTAGTCACTTTGCTGTTCCAACAGCATCAGGCAAGTTCACTTTTGTTTCCAGTCGCTTTCACTCCTTGGCTGTTGGGTACCTTCATGATGTCATAATGTTTGGGTTGCAGAAGCTGCAGGGAAGCGTTAAACTCCAAACAAACTCCATTAACCCAGTATTTCAAATGTCATGGGAACACTTCTCATAACAACAGGCTTTGCAGCATTTTTCTTTTTTTTTTTTTTTTTCACCCCTAAATTCTGTAAATACTTTTGGAACCCCCTCGAGGGTTTCAGCTGTAACACTATTGTATATTCTGAAGGAAACAGCCTCTTTGATCAAGGCAATTTCTTTACACTTTATAGATGAGTTACTAGAATGCTGGTTGTCATTAGCAGAGTTTGTAATGATTGTGAAATAAAACATGAGAAGGAAATGAGTCTACAAAGGAAACGTTATCAGATGATTTTACTGGGCGCTCCATACTTAACTAGGATTGGAGTTCATTGGGACTCTTTCCAGCTCTCCAAACAAGCCAACAGCTACATTATTTTACCTGAGATTTTTACTTGCAATGGGACAATCAACATGGCTTTTGTTTGGGGGTTGTTTTTTTTTCATGTGTGTTACAAAATCATTGAGATTCTGGAAGCTTGAATTATCAGTATTATAAGCTAGGTGCTGCAAAATTACTGTCCTATGGAATGAAAACAAAAATACATTAATTAAAATTGCTCTCAGCAAAAACTACTGTTATTTTCAGAGAATAAGGCTTAGGAGGTGTTCAGTTATTCTATTGTGACTCGATTGCACACGTGGTACATCTGTGTAATCAGAAGTATTGTGTTAAATGTATTCTGTGGTCTGACAACTGAAGTAAAATTGTTCACAGTCATGTCAGTTGAATAGAAGTAACTTCAAAGTTTATCTGGCTTCCTACTGGAAAGTTTATTTGAGCAACCATAAGTTAAACTGTTGATCAAGTTTATAAAGCAACCTTTGTCATGTGTCAATTGAATTTCTCCATTTGTCTCTTTTTTCAGGAGACCTCATGGAAGGAGAGCTTTATTCTGCTCTCAAGGAGGAAGAGGCCTCTGAATCGGTTTCCAGTACAAACTTTAGTGGTGAAATGCACTTCTATGAACTTGTAGAAGACACAAAGGATGGGATCTGGCTGGTACAGGTATAGAAAATTCATAATTTATGTATTTATTGCATCCAAAATGTGTTTCAAATGCAGAGTTTATGAGGGTAGTTAACTAGTGGCAAAACTGAATTACAGAGAGACGGTGAGAAAGATAAACTACATCTTTATGAGCTGTAAGGAATAAGTCTGTTCAAAAAAACCAATAAAGGCTGGTTCAGACAGCAGGACAAAAAACCAAAACCAAACAACCAAGCAGAACTTATTCTGTGGATTGCTGTTTGATAACCAGGTACTTCAGAACCAGAAAATAAGCAAAGCAGCACACACTTAAGTGCACAGACTATGCAAGTACTTGGCCCTGGTATTGTAAGAGCTTGTGTGATGTGTGAAGTAGGTGCTTTAAGTGTAGATTCTCCCAGCTGGCACAGGAGAGGTGCCTCTGGTGGTGTTCTTCCTTTTGCTTGCCTGACATGCTCAGACCCAACCAGTTGAAGTTTCTGTTTATCTGAGGGGCTTAGAGCACTTTTAAGATTTCTATTGCCTCTTCATAAAGCCAAGATCCCAGTGTGCTACTTCCCAGGCTAACGAGCTGCTTCCACAGTGTATTCCAGTAGCTTAAAGTTAACCTTGCCCCAGACCTTCTGAGCCCACTGATTTTAGAGTGTGCTTTCCCATGGGTGCATGAGAATAAGAGAGCACTTAGGAAAAGGAAGAAAGATGTTTCCGTACAGGATTCTTGGAACCATTTTTCATCATTCTTGAGACTGTAAGTCATTAGAGCATAATGTAAAATTGCACTGCTGCATCAACTTATCTGTTGATATTTTTCTAAAGCATAAATTCCCTGCTAATAGCCCAACCAGGCAATCAGAATTCTTCACCAGACAAGTAATTGTTCAATTGACAACTCTCCTGCCTGGTTTGTCTGGTCCTCCTTACTTTGTTTTCTATTTAAATAGATTACCAAAATTTCATAACTTTCTGTCAGTAGATCTGCACCATCACCACATCAGATCTCACCCTAAAACAGACAGGGAGAGAACAGGTTACCTGCCCAATCAAATGGCATTTGTGTTTTGGGAAAGGTGTGTTTGGCACTTATTGAATCTACGTTTCAGGTTTAAATCATACAGAAGGGGATTCTCCAAGTAGAAAGAAAGTTGAAAGGAAGTTAATTCATCTCCAGGCTAGCTGACACATACAAGAATGAATGTGCTATAAAACCCCTCCCTCCTCCCCATGCAGCTCGAAAGAGTAAAATATGGTAGTTTTCTGTTTTCTGCTGCTTGCAGAATTCTGACTGTAGTATATTTTCAGCTAGCTTCATAATAGCAGATCAGATAGGCTGTGTTTTGAGATCTCCAGTCTGATTAATGTTGTCATCATTCTGGGAATATTTGCACAGCTATTCAGTTGGTCACAATAGCTGTGGAAAAAAAGATTAGTGGAATTTACTGAATAATTTACTTGCTGAATGCTATTTGTCTGTTTTTCCACAATAAAAACCACTAGACATGTCAATTTTTTTTTTTCATGCTCGCCTTCTGAGTGTTTATCACTGAGTTTTCATTTGCTTACTTCCCCACCATAACTCCTGGGATGGATTCTTCTTGTTCTTTCACAGGTTTTCCCATGCTCTTTTCTTTCTCATCCCTGCAAAGCTGTTTTATCACCACTTCCCTGTTCAAATTATTGATTACCCTCTCTTACCCATTCTCCTCTACATTTAGGCATCCTCTGGAAACTTTACAGCTAATTAATCAACTTTGTAATCAATGCTTTGTAATTTTTTTTAATCAATGCTTTGTCAGGGGACAGTGCAAAAGTGAGGATGTCTCATGGATGGGTTTGGTGACCACAGACAAGGTCAGAGCATTTCCTTGCTCTGTAGTTGCTGGGAAGCAGAAAGGATCTCCAGATCCTTTTCAGGATCCTGACAGAATCTTTGTTTCATGGAGGCTGCTAAAGAACAGTAGAGGGAGAAGAACAATTCTGGCTCAGGTAGCACAGTGTTTGTTGGTTTTGAAGACTTTATGGTGATGTTTGGGAGGATGGGGATTCTGAAGATTATTTTTATTTGCCAATGCATGTAAGTGAAATTTCTGGGGTGGCACAAGCTGGTACTGTGATAGCCATCACTGTCTCTAACCAAAGGAAGAAGAGGAAATAATTACTGTTTCTTGGTATGTTTGAGATTTATTATTTAGTGCTAGCAAGATTAATTCCTTGAAGAAAGTCAAAGTCCATACACAAGAAGAGGATGTTTTGTGGCTTAGTTTGTTTATTTTCTGAAAATCAACATGTAAAGCATCCAGGTTCAGTGGTATGTTTCTCAGTGTGGCTCTTCACAGGGGACCTCTGCTCCTGTGTGCAGCTTCCCTGGAGTCACAGAGAGCAGTGTATCTCTCTCCTTAGCTCATGATCTCATCACCTTTCCTTTTATTCCTTTCCACTTACTTGCCAGCTGCTGTTGTGCACTTCTTTGCCTGGCAAGGAGGTTGAGTGGTAGTTTCTAGAATTGCTTCTCTTGTTTGGTAGAAGAGTACCATGGAATGTACTTGTTTTTCCAGGCTCTGCTAAGGCTCGTGCTCTGGGGTGGGTCTCCAAAATCCTCTCACATCCAACAATATTGTAGTCATTTTTAAAAACATACAGTAAATGACCTGCAGATAAAGAATCCTCTTTGAGGATCTAAGTTAATATATATTTTTATTTTAAAAGTCTCTACTGTAACAGGGGTAGAGAAAAATAAAGGGAACTTTCTTCTTGGCACTGAAGTAAGAGGACAAATATTTTGATCTTGTCTGGTAGAGGTGCAAAGGTGGGTAGTTATGGGTATGAAATGTTTCAGTCTCTTCTGCATCTCAGATTCTTGTTCAAGTGGTGTAGTCACAGAGCAAGTGATGTGCCTGCAGGATTTTGGTGGTGATTTGTTCTTTCTTTTGCTTGCATGTAGGATAAGTCATTTCATATTTGCCTTTTTAATTTTGCCAGGTGATCAATCAATTGCTCTTGCTACAAGGAAGTAGAAGCACTCAATCCTTTTAAAATAATCAGTATTTTTGTCTTTCTCTGTAGCACTTCAGGATCGCTTATCATGAGATTTTTGTTTATTATGAGATTATTGTTTATCATGATTTTAACTTTCAGTATCCTTCTTGAGAGTTCATATCCAGTCAAGGGTGCAGAATACCATCAGCTTGAATGTAGTAGTTCTCAAATTGCCTACATAGCCATGTTAATTCATTACAGAAGCTCTGACTTATTCTGAAGCTCAAACTTAACTGACAGCTTAACTGAGCTGTTCGGATTGGTTCATGGATCACCCCACCTCCCTTGAGAAACTACATGTAATTTTGAGGTGGTTAATTTTTGCATGCTGTGATGGATGTCGTCTTCTGTCTTTGCCTATTTTGATCTAATTTCTCATGGTCTCTTCCTCAGAAAAGCAAAGACATCTTTATATAAATGTATTCTGAACCAGTTGTGAGTTCTTAGGAAAAAGCAACTATGAGGAAATTCAATTTCATCAGCAAAATGACAAATAATAAACAGTGAGATGTCTCAATTAATAAAATCACAGGCATCTAGAAACTTATGTTATCTGAAATAAGGGTGCTTCTTTCCACACTTCTAAGAAAACACTCACCAGTCCATTTATAGTTAATTGTGTTTCTAAATGAGAATTGTCCAAATATTGTTACTTCTGTTCTATCTATGGGAGAATATTTTGCAACATAACTGTTGATTATAAAGGGTCCTATGAAAAGCACACCAGAAGCTTAATTAATAGACCTGTGTTCTTGAATCTTGGTATCTTTATGAGTGCCTACAAGTCTCCAAGGGAGTGCATGGACTCTGCAGCAATATGTGCTTCCTTTGGCCATGGATCCCATGCAGGCACTGTGGGGGAGTTCCTGGACCTGCAGAGGGCTGGATAGCTCAAACTACCAACCCATGCTGACAGTTCTCACATGCATACAGCCTTACCAGTTCATTTAATAAGTTAGAAATCAGGTTTGCTTTTGGCAAAATCATACATTTTCTTTTCTGATTCAGTCGTCAGTAATCCTTTGTGCAGGGACTGGCTGGGTGAGGAAGGGCTGCCCCTGAGAGCTACCTGTATGTGTGTGTGCAGCAGGAAATGGTGGCTCTTACTTAACAGGTTTTGTTCTTCCTGGTGTCACAGTGCCCAGAACTGATGAGCATTCCGAGTTATCTCCGTGTCTAACCTGCAAAACCAAGTTTTGATTATTTATGTGTATTCAAAATTGTGTGCTCTTGGTATGAGCAGGTGTGCCTGACACCTGGTACCCTGGCTAAACTCCAGCTTCAGTACTGCCTGAGCTTCCCATGGCACTTCCATTTGGATACAGTTCTCGCTTCCTTTTGTGGCACATACTCCTATCCTGTAAAGGCTAGAAATGCTGCCAGTGTGAATATTTTTCCATTGCAAAAATTTTATATATAAAACACGTGTATTACTTAGCTCAGAGCTTCTGCTGTATTGCCATGATCTCAAAATAGGTGCTTTCTGGTTTGATTTTTTTTTTTTTTTTTTTTTTAAAGTGTTCTCATCTCTGGCACAATGTAACAAACACAAATGGAATGACTCTTAATCAGACTAGCAAGGCACAAGGACTGCCAGCCCTGCAAAGCACTTCAGCAGAATACTTTTCCCTTTAATGTTACTGAGGTTACTTTAGGTTCCTGAGGCTGTTAGAAGCAGTAATAACTAGGTTTAAGGGCTGATTTTAAGATGTCCTCTTTGATAAAATCAATCTGCAAAGGTGTTCAGTTTGTGGGAAGTTATCCTTGCAAAGTACTCGGGTTGCTGCAAGTTGCTGGAGTGGAGGCAGCTCCTTAGAGAGTGTTGATCTTGTTCAGGTCAGTGTAACCAGCCTTGTGCACAGTATCTTGTAGGGATTACTCCCCGTTAAAAAATACTATTAAGTCCTACTACAGAATCTTTGTTATGAGGATGTGTGTAAGCTCTTTCTTTCCTCCAGCATGCTGCAATTCTTATGCATCACGTGTTCAGTAGATTTATTTTTTTTTTCCTCTCTATGCCTTAACTGTAGGAGAAAGCAGAGAAAAGAGTTGAAAGTGCTGCAATTGGTTAAAATAATGAGAGCTGAAACACCATGAAGTTTGTTTTGCATCTGTGTATTTGACTTCCATTCTCATGCCTTTTTGCCTATTAGAGCATTTTTAGTTGTGGAGGAGCTTCAAAACTTCAGAGATCAAATCTTGTTAGTGACCTGTTCTGAAATTTCTACATAGCTGTTTAAGAGGGATTGAACAATATGTAGTTTAAATGAACAGAAAATAGGAGAATGCTCAAATAAAGCTACAATCATGTGCTCAAGTACTGCTGGAGTACCAGAGCAGAAATCTGTCTTTGCTTATCACGTTGCTACAGCAAACTGTAAAAGCACTGTAAAAACCACTGTAAAAGCAACAGTGTTTCCTTGAGCCCGTTCCATTTCTGTCTTATTTCTTACTGATATTATAAGAATGTATGTTTCATAAAATATTTTTTTAAAAATCCTTAGTTATAACTGGGAAATTAAGGAGAAGCTGCATCAATGACAATTATGAAGTAGATATTATGATGTCTGGGCACCTACCTGAGACACTTTTTCTGGATTAAGCAAGAGAGGCAAGGTGACTTGCTGACAGTGCAGTGTTTTCCCAAGTGTTTATATGTGTCTCTCTCCAGAGTATTTGTTCTTAAAGTCTGTTTGCTTCTTTAATATCTTGACTTATAGACCAAAGTGATTCTATTGATTATGTTCTCAATTAGCCTCTATTGGGAGAGTTCTCTCTAATTTGAAGTCAGGAGAGCTCCTACCTATGCAAATGCTTACTGAAACCATCAGGATTTTGATGATTTCAGTTTGATGTGTCCTATCTGTTTCTGTGGTACCTTGAAGCCACCTTTTTAGGTATTTATGGAAATAAAACAGAAAAACTCAATCAGAACATGTAGAAATAAAGGTGATTTCCAACCCCCCATCTTTCCATTTTTACTTTGCAGATCTTGGTGGCATAACTAACCTGCAGCATTTTGGTGTCACTGGAGGAGAATCTCTTAACCTTTCAGGATATTTGTGTGGTCCTCCCAAATTCACAGATAAAGTGCAAAGAAAGTTGTGTCTGAAACTTCAGAGGAAGTTTGTGGATGCATGTCCAGTGAGGGCCTGGCCTTCTCCCCAGCATCTTCCTCCACAAGAGCAGCTAGACATTCATACAGACCCTGCAGTCATGGCCTTGGTTAGGTGCAGATTAGGAAGCAGGTCTTGTCTGTGATGTGGGATTGCTAAATGTCAGGGTTACTTTGATCCTGTTGGATTCTCTTAGCCCATTAAGATGATTAATGGGTAATTGGGTTATCTTCATTGTCTGTTTGTCACTCTGACATATGATACATTGCAGATTGTGAACACAGCTGATAGTAAAAACCTTGAAGGGTTTGTGTTCCTCTGAAAGTGGTGTTTGTTTCCCAGCTGTGCTAGCTGATGTCACAGAAAATTACCTTCACCTTTAAAATGGGAAAGAGCATATGAGTGAAAGGGATCTTCTTTATGAGTGAGTTCAGCTCCCTGCTAGACTCTGGAACAGGTGTTTATAAAATATTTTGCTGTCTTAAATCATAAGCTGTCTGAATGCAATACTCATATTGACTGTTCTCTTTTTGGAAACACTTGAGTTCCAGCCTGAGCATATTCATGGATGATTTGTTCATATTGCACTTCATTTGACATCACCTTTTAGTTTCACTGACTCCAAATATCTACCCCACTACTCCCAGCATGTGAGGTCAGTTAACCAGTTTGTTCTGTTTGTTGTAATATATTCTGGGTTATTCCACAGCCAGTTAATATTGATGGCTCAAAGGTCCTTTTGGATCAGCTAACAGACCCAAGCTTTTCCTGCCATGGCTGTTTCTAACTGATGGGTTTCCCAAGTGTCCAGTTCATTATTGAATTGGATTTCATTTCTGACACTGCATTACAAGATTTGTGCAGCTTTTCTTGCGTGGTGTTATAATCCTCTTTTGTACATAGACATACTTCCCAATTTTATGTCATCTACAAATGGCTTTGAGAGACCTCAAGTTTCTGCAGGAAGGGCATTAACAGGAATATATGCTGAACTGAGCTCTAAGGTAAATCTGTTAAGAAGTCTGTTAGCACTTTTCTGTCATTTTGATGTTTTTTTGCCTTAGCCGATTTCTTACTCGCTTTAGGTTGCTTTAGAACTTTCTTTCTTTTTTTTCCCTCACCATAAAGCTCATCTCCAGCTCTCCTAAAAATTTTCCATGTGGCACAGTAGATACCCTACCAAAATACAAAGGATACTGTATTCCTTTTCTCTTGTAACTTGAGGTTCTTTTCCTCCAGGAAAAGCTGGATTTGTAACTCTCAACATAGTAGGGAATTAAACATCTTTAGAAATTCCATGCTGGAAAAGGGTGGAAAATTCAGCAGTCTCTGGACCTTTAAAATTTGTTCTACAGATTTGCATACTGTTGTGATCAAACTGGTGGGATAATTTTTTTTCATGTGCTCTTACTAACTTGTTACTCTCCTGTCTAAATGTAAATTACTTTGACAGAGGTTTTAGAAGAAATCTTTTCAGGTTCATGTGTAATTTGTGTGCTCGTTGTATTACAGTTATGGGATGGAGATGACCTGCTTACTCTGATTTAAGTTCATTAAGTTATTTTTGTTTCCATCTTTAGGTGATAATTTTTCCCCTAGACTTGCTAACCTGCCCCTGGCCAGGCAGCTCCTCTTCCTTGAAAACAGAGTCAGATTATTTAATTTGAAAAGGAAAACTCTCTTACATTTCTATACTATCTTAATTGTCTGGTGATTCTGCTGCTTTTCCTCCTGTTATATTCTTATTCCTATTACTGAAAAACCTTTTGATGCAGCTTGTAATATTCTTTGTATGGTCTAACTCAAAATGCTCATTTTCCCTTGCTGCTTTTTTTTTTTTTTAATTGCTCACATTTTTCTTAGCTAGTTCTTCCTTTTGACCTTTTTCAATTCCTTGTAGACTTTCAAACTATTTATAACATCTTATTGGAAAAGCTTGCAAGGAAGAAATGCAGGACTTGACAACATGGTTTTTTTCCCTTGCTTGAAATAGAAAATTCTGATAGTTTTAACACCTTGGACTTGAAACATTTCCAGGCCTTTTCCACATTTCAAATTCCTGGTCTCCTCAGTTGCAGGTTTTTAAGCTAAAAAATTTCTTAGTTTATAAAAATTCACACTCCTTAAATAAAAATCTGTTCCAAGTATTTGCAAGTTATCTTTAACTTAAGCTGAATTATGTTGTGATTGCTTAACCTGCAGTATTTTCTCATGCTCCCTCACCCACAGACATGATGATTCCTTTCCAAAATACAAACCAAACTCTGTGTGGTGAACTCCCAGTGTTCTAAGTGGGTGTTGGCTGCAAGCAGCAGCTGCAGTGGACATGTTTGAGGTTTTTTTTTTTTCCATAATGACATAAGAAAGCACAAGCCCAAGAAATTTCCAAAGCTTCAGTGTGTAAAACCATACTGGGGTTCTTTCTGTTTCATTACAAAATAAAGACTGCTTGTTCTGTCATTGTCCTACAGGATAAATGACTTTCTCCTAGAGGAAAGACTTCTTCATAGGAAAGGAATCAAACTGGTATTAAGTCTAGTAGAAAATAGCATCTAGAAAATAGCAAGAGATACCAATAACCATATTTGCAATGAATCTCCTTCTCTTGACACTGAAAGTCAGCATTGAAATATCAGACAGAAGGAGCAAAGGATTGGTTCTCCTGCACATAACATCAGCATATTCTAAACAAGTATTCTAGACTTTTTCACAACGTGCACACACGATTTTGGAAGCAGCCAATTTCTCTGTATTTGTATCAGAGTAATCCATTTACCAGTGTTTTATGCTTTGTTTTATGCTTACTAATAAAATGCAGTGATTCCTTACTGTGTTGGATGGATGCATTTTTCATGACATGGTAGCTTTGAGAACATGCTGGTGTGAAAGCATCTTCAGGAATGGGGTCTCTTTTAGTTGAATTAAGTGAAAGGAAGGAGTTTAAAATATCAAAAGGAGTTACTTCAGTTACACTGGATGATGTAAAGGAGCCTTAATCATATGGCAGATTTCTCCAGTTCATTCTCTTGATGCTTGAAGGTTACATCTAGCTAGCCAAAAAAGTTTTTCTATGTGATGTGTGTGTTTGGAGAATAAATTGAAGGATTCTTATCTACATGCCTCAGTTTTTATTTAAACATTTGGGGCTCTGTGGAATAGGAGTGTCATCTGCTTAGTGAATTTTTATTTTATAAGTTTCTAAGAGGATGCTGCATACTACAAAGCACATTTTTTTTAATCTCAAAGGCCAGGCATGCTTTTGACTCGGTGTCTCAGCCTGTACATAGAGAACTGTTAGTCAGGGTGACAACTGAACTTCCAGGGGAAAGCTGACATTTGAGGTTACTAACTCAGAAAGTGATAGGGATAAGTTTAATGGAGAGTAATCAAATACCTAAGAAATGGAAGTTTCAAAACTTAATTTTAAAATATATTTTAAGTGGTTGCCAGTAAGCCTGCAGAAGCATGTGAGGCATTTCTAAAATAGAAACTGTGACAGCTCATGGAGCAATGCATGATCAGTCATGTCATTCAAAATTACCTGTCAGCTGCAGGCAGGCAGTTTTCTTTTTCTTTTCCTTTTTTTTTTCATTACCTGTAGAGTTGTAGGTCAGAGGATGTGTGCTTATTCTTTGTCATTTGCATCTGCAGAAGCTTATGTCTAGGTAACCTGAAGTACTACTTTAATAGACTAGGTTAAAACAAATTATATCTTGGGATATATCACAGTGAATTGTCATCCTGAAATGGCAGATGGGACACTGGGAGTTGGTGGAACAGTCATGAAAAGTTGCAGAGTGAGTCACTGGCAAAGCTGGAAGGAGTCAAGATTTTTAGGCATTATCTGTGAGTTTAATCAATAATTTCCACCAGTGAGAAATAGGTGTTGGCAGTATAATCTGGTATCAGGTTCATTTGTTCCAACTGATTGTACTTGCTCCGAGACAACATTTCTTTGGCATGTTGTAACTTTTCATGGAGGAGTGCAATAAAACAATGGTCCTTTTTTAACTGCAAAGAAGAGGAACCTGCTGCACCCTCTTCTTTTCTCTCCTACTGTTAACTGGTTAGTGATAATTTTTATATTTTCCCAAGGGTTTTTTTGACTACCACTGATTTAGTTTCTTAATAGGTACTTTAAATGATGATGTGCTGAAACTGTTTCTGTCTAAGAGCTTCACTCTCCAAAGACACTTGGTGTGACTGCCACTTGTCTATACCTAGTATATGGATCAAGGATGTCTAGATCTCTGCTTTTTTTGAAACTTGCTCTTTATTTCAGGAAGAAAACTTACTGTGATACTAAATATATTATTTCCTTTTGGCAATAGGTCATAGCGAATGACAGAAGCCCACTGGTGGGTAAAGTCCACTGGGAGAAAATGGTGAAGAAAGTGTCAAGATTTGGCATACGTACTGGCACTTTTAACTGCTCCAGTGACCCCAGGTATATTCTTAAAGGATTATCTAATTCCTGAGAGTATCTTAAGGTTCAGCTGTGTTGTAAAAGTAGCTGTGACAGGAGGTGGCTGTATTCGTGTTTTTATCCCTACTAAAATCTGTTCAGAATTCTCCATTATATTATTTATCAGCATCATAAACTCAGATCTGCAGCTTCCTGAAGCCTCGTGGGGAAATATATGATTAGACTATGTAGAGCATAATACAGCAATGGAAGGAAACAAATAGAAGAATCTGGTTTTATAGGCCAGGCATTTGGGGACAAGAGCTGTGCTTGCTTAGGACAAACCTGAATATAAATATATATATATATATATATATATAGCCATATAAGAGAACTATATTAGGTGTGGAGTTGTTATATTGCCATCTGGAAAGGAGGAACACAGTTAGCATGAACCTTGAAAACAGTGCCTGCTTCTCAGGGTTGATGACAAATCCTGTTCCCTGACAAATGGTAGTATGTTTATATATAAACTTCCACACACCCTTTGACAACATACAGTGTGCCCTGCAAGATTTCACTGTTGCTTGCATGCACGTTCCAACAAGGAGGAAGGGCACAGGCAAAGAAGTTATTAATAATTCTGTGCTGCTGCAGAAAGGCTGCAACACATTGTGCTGGAAGCCTTTGCTTCACATGAGGGGAAACTTTGGAATTCCAGTGGCATGAATGGATATGCACATATCACACACCATAAGTCCTAAACATTTACAGATATCTCAAAGTTAATCATAAGAGGAAATTCTTAGCCTATGCAGTGTTTATGCAAAATAATCCTGTCTAATCAAAACATCTTACATATTTGGCAGTGTTTCCCTTGTATAGCTCCTAAGTAGTCTTAATGTTATGATAAAATATTATGTTTTAAATAATTCTTTTTTCACAATACAAAAAAATCTTTTGGTGAATAAACCCTCACAGTTTTCATCTGCTTACAGCTGAAATTCAGTGGGGGTGTTCTTCTAGCCCAAATCATCCAGCAGCACGTCTGCTCCCTCCTCTGCCACTTTTGTGGTGAGATCTCTCACCACACCTCCTGTCTGCCTCCCTCCAAAATGGCCCCAGGAGGAAATGGACACTTGTCAGCATTGCTGAAGTAACTGCAAACAGACCAGTGTCTCATTAACTTCACCCCACCACTGCTTGGCAAAACTGGGACAGAAGGAAGCACTGGGGAAGCTCTCCAGGTTCACTGGAAAGCTGTGTGCCACAGAGTTACACTGTAGGGGTTATCTTCTTGGCTGGAATGGGAAGGAAAAAATGACTTCTAATGTTGGAGCTTTGTAGTGAAGAGTGAAAATCGACTTGTGTATTTTTCAAGTGCAGTTATAAATGATTGTACAGCCTTGCTGACTATACTGACCCATGAAAATCTGCACTATTTGTCTTTTATGAATACATATTTCTACAACATTTCTTCAAGATAACAAATGTCAGAATAAATTCACTTTGCTTGAGAATACTGGGTGCCTATACTTCCCACTATTATATGTAAATATTCCCACGTGCTCACCATGTCTGTTTTTTGGGCTTATAACAGTAGTGCAAGGACTGCTCTAGGAGTATGAATGTCTGCAATCTAACCTGCCATTTTCTTCGTAGGTACTGCAGGAGGAGAGGTTGGCTGAAATCCACCCTCATTATGTCTGTTCCACAAACCAGCACCTCCAAGGGAAAAGTAATGCTGAAGGAATACAGTGGGCGCAGGATCGAAGTGGAGCACATCTTCAAATGGATCACAGCCCACGCTGCTTCTCGGATCAAAACCATCTACAACTCTGAACACTTAAAAGAGGAATGGAACAAAAGCGACCAATACCGTGTGAAAATATACCTGTTTGCCAACCTCGACCAGCCTCCAGCATTCTTCTCTGCACTAAGCGTAAAGTTTACCGGAAGAGTAGAATTTATTTTTGTCAATGTGGAGAACTGGGACAATAAAAGTTACATGGCAGAAATTGGTATCTACAAGACACCATCGTACATACTCAGGACTCCCGAAGGGATCTACAGGTATGGAAATAACACTGGTGAATTTATATCCCTGCGTGCCATGGATTCCTTTTTGCGCTCATTACAACCAGAAGTTAATGATTTGTTTGTTTTAAGCTTAGTTTTGGTTAATCTGATGGCTTGGATGGACCTGTTTATTACACAAGGCGCGACTATAAAGCGTTTTGTGGTTCTTATAAGCACTTTAGGGACGTATAATTCCTTATTAATTATTTCCTGGCTACCTGTGTTAGGTTTTTTGCAACTACCCTACTTAGACAGCTTTTACGAATACAGTTTAAAACTCTTCAGGTACTCTAACACAACCACTTTGGCTTCTTGGGTAAGAGCCGATTGGATGTTCTACTCTTCACATCCAGCCCTCTTCCTCAGCACATACCTTGGTCATGGATTACTAATTGATTACTTTGAGAAGAAAAGAAGACGCAATAACAACACCGATGAAGTAAACGCTAATAATCTGGAGTGGCTGTCAAGCCTGTGGGACTGGTACACCAGCTACTTGTTTCATCCTATCGCTTCTTTTCAACACTTCCCTTTTGACTCAGATTGGGATGAAGACCCAGATCTGTTCTTAGAGCGGTTGGCCTTCCCCGACCTCTGGCTTCACCCTCTGATACCAACTGATTACATAAAAAACTTACCAGTGTGGAGGTTTAAATGCCTTGGCGTCCACTCTGATGAGGAAATGCTGGAAACCTTTCAAGACAGCGACAGTGACTCTGACAGCGAGAACAAAGAGGTCTTCAGTAGTGGGAAGGAAGTCTCTGAGGACGATGAGCTAAGCACGCTTCATAGGTGCAGTGAAGGAGAGCCTCAGTGTGGTGCTGAGGTGTGTTCCTGTGCCAGTAAATATTGTCCTCACGGGCCCTGTGAACGGAAAGCCAGATCCTACGGCTCGTACAGCACGGCGGGTGACATGGAGCCAGACTGGTCAGCCTGGCCCTCCGAGATGTTGCACTGTACAGAATGTGTTGTCTGTCTAGAAAATTTTGCAAAGGGTTGTCTGCTGATGGGCTTGCCCTGCGGCCACGTCTTTCACCAGAATTGCATCGTGATGTGGCTGGCCGGCGGGCGACACTGCTGCCCCGTCTGCAGGTGGGCTTCCTACAAAAAAAAGCAGCCATACACACATCCGCAGCCTTCGTCGAGTGATGCCCCATCTTAGCCGTGTGCTGGTGTGTCCTTTGTAAGCTTTCAGGATATTACTGCTTGCCTTTTAAATGTTAGTCACTTAAAAGATTATGTGAAGTTTTAGTTTAAATGTTAGTGCAGTGAACTAAAATATACATGACGCTAACGTTAACGACAGAATCATTTGGTTGCCTTGTCTGTTGAGCTGAACGCATACTTATCGTACAGTAACTTTTTCTTTTCAACATCTGGAAACTTGATGCTGTTTTTTGTAAGCACAAAGATCAAGCCTACAACAGAAGCATATTCCAGCAAACGTTTACAAGTTAAGATGTGGGTGAAATTGAAATTCTAATCGGAAACAATTGCTTAATTTAAGTGTTTCTTATTTTAGAGTCTGTTCAGCACATCTTTGTTGAATAATGTATGTTGTAAGACAGCACCATTTAAGAAGAAATCAGTGAAATAAATTATTTTAAAAGGAGTTTGTAATGTTAATTGTTTTGATAAATATTTTGTGTGTATGGTTACAGATGTCTTGCTGGTCTGATTTATCTGTGAAGACAATAAAAATATAACACAACTTTTGTGACTAATAAATCATCTCCTAGTGATGCAGGAATTGATTGCTCCAGTGGTAGCCACTGGACAAGTGGAAGGTGATGATGTTTCACTGGGAATAACTTCCTAAGTCCTCTGCCTTGAGGTACTGCTACTTGACCAGTGGCTTTCCAGCTGACTACAAACTGCTTTATTAGACAAAGATCCTCTTCTGCCAGCTGTCTTTCCTGTACCCTCATCTGCAGACAGCTAGGGAAACTTTAGGGTAGCTTCTGTACAGCCTCAGACCGTCTTTGAAGTAGTAGAATACTGTCATGCAGTGACAAAAGGGGCTTGTAGAGGTAAAAATTGCCAAATTCCAACTGCTGATGTTTTAATGTGATTTCTTAAAAAAAAAAACACCTGAGTCTAGTTTCCTTATTTTGTTTTTGTTTTGTTTTTATCGATATGAAACTGTGGGTTTGGTTACACCTTTCAGAAGTTAGCTGGCTGAAAATCCAGAGAGGAAATGTTGTCTGGGGAAAAAAAAAAACAACAACAACAAAGATGATGATGTAAATAGAAAAGGGTAGACTAAAAAGGTGTCTTCAATAATCTCGTTGTTTTATTTCTTTCCTATTTCTTGCCCATGTGGAAAGGAGGATAATTAAATGAAGGTGATAATAGGAAATATAAACAGATGTCCCTCTTGCAGTTAGGATCCATCTCTGTGCCTTCACAGGGAGGTGGGTGCTCACAAGGCTGTTGTGTTGGTTTATCTGTGCCCAGGGTAACTGGGCACTTTTAAAATAACAAATGTTTCGTGCCTCCAGTTACCAGGTGTCCTCCCAAGAGAATATTCTCCAAATTATCAGAGGAGCTGTTTTTAATTGTGAGTACTTTTTACTCTGTAATTTAATTTCTCCTTTTGCAGTTCTGAAGCAAGGGGTGGGATAGAAGGGGCATAGTATCACCAAATATGCTGCAGTACAGAAAGTTATTTTTATTCCAGTTGAGGCTTGTGAGTACATGCCCTTTATCTGTCATTACAGTCACAGCAGAGCTGTGGAGAGGCATAATGAGGGCAAAGGCATTTGTGTCCAGTTTGTGCAGCAGTGTGACACTCAGACCATGTGCTTCTTGCAAGCAGCTGGGGTTGTCTCTGGAATATCTTGAAACCTGCTCTGAACTGAGTCTTGCCACCTCAGAAGGGGAAAGGGAGGGAAAACTGTCATGCAAAGAAAGAAGGCTGTAGCTGATGTGCTGAAGTATAGAAGCAAACGGCTGTATCAGGGTGCCCTGGAGCTTTGTGCTGGTACCTCGGCACCGCCGCGTCCCCCGGGCACCGTGTGCTGCTGAAAGCTGACCTGAGGCAGAGCCTGAGCCGGGCAGCTCCTGTGCACAGGTTCAGCCTTATTTGCAAATAGATGTGCACACCTGCTTCAGATGAAGACTTGCTTTAATGACCTCGGTTTCTCTCCAATTTTTTTGATGAATGACAGAAACTGCCGTTTAATTAGCAGGAGAGGTGCAGAGAGCACATCCATGTGAGCAGATAATTATGACCAGTCAGTAGCTGTGACTAAAGGTTCCATCCCCCCGTGTCCCTTAGCTTGGGTTATATAAATTGTTGTGATCCAGTTCCTGGCAATGCATCTGTTTCAAAATCTACAGCAGCTGGTGTAGTGTATTGGCAGTCCCAGCAGGAAAGGGAAAAGCAGTTGGATGTATTTATTTTTATGAAATGCTCGTGTTAGTAGCAGCAGAGGCATCCAAATAGGACTGATTTTTTTACAGAGTGCAGAATCTCAGACAGCCCTTACCCAAAGTGTTGACAGGTTAGAATTTGGAGAATGGAGCAAAGGCTGTGCCTGTAACAAGGTCAGCAGTTTCACCCTTTGTTTGCTTTGCCTCTCTGGGCTGGGTGGTGCTAGCAGGTGTAAAGTGCCTTTGAGTTAACAGAGATGCAGCTAAGGGTTCTTGAAGCAGTGTTTTAATCCCTGTGTGCCTGAAAGCTGGCAGACAACTGTAAACAAAAAATGTCCAATGATTGATCTGAGGTTACTCATGTCAGTAGGTTTAATGAGGCCGATTGGGGGTTTGCTCTGCTGTTAAGAGAGTGGATTTAGATAATCTCTGAAGGTCTCTGCCAGTCTCACTTTCAGCAATTACTCTTTTTTTACACTGGCTTTCCCACTGCTGGTACCCAGTCTAAAATGAGAGCTCTCCTTTCCAAAGCATATTTACATCTGTCTTTGTTCTGCATTAGCTTTTGGAAGGAAAAAAAGAAAAAGGTGAACTGTAAGCTTTTGTAACTCTTATTAAGGTATCTTTCTCTGGGAATTAAATAATGAGGGTAAGTATAATTGTAAGGTATTACAGTTAGATTAAGCTAATGGCACCTTTTTCTCCTTAAGCCTTTGCACCGTTTCTGTGCATCAGTGATGATTTCTGGTCCTCTGTGTCTCATCTTGTGCATCAGGGCACAAGGAGAAAGAATGACTTGCCAGAGCTCACCCCACAGCACCCAGCAGGGTAGCTACAAGCTGTCCATTAATTTTGGCCAGGACACCAGCCCTTTGCTGCAGAGAGGATGGTGGAGAGCAAAGTTGAGCCAGGCCTTGCTGCTGAGGCATCTCCAGAAGAGTCTTGGCAGCTAAAGACAGGGCAGGCAACGTGACAGCAGCCACTTCTCTTTGCCCTTGGATCTCCTGCAGGTCTTCCATGGGCTGCAAAGGAAAGAGATGGAGTCTCGTTTGAGCCCTCCCCCTGCACAAACAGATTTCATAAATACTTTGCTTTCCCGCAATCTGTGGGATGGGGAGGGCAGGTGGTGATGTCCTGTTGACTCCTGACAGTATAATTCACCCTGAGAATGTGCCCTGGCAGTATAGCACCTTGGTCAAATCATAAATCATAGGAAAGTTTTGGTTGGTAAAAACCTACAGGATCGAGTTCAACTGTTAATCTAGCATGCCACATGCACCACTAAGCCATGGCACTAGGTAAACCAGCTGCATGTCTTTTAAATACTTCCAGGGATGGTGACTTCACTACTTCCCTTGGCAGTCTGTACCAGTGCCTGACAATCCTTTCAGTAGGAATTTTTTAATAGTAAATCTCTCCTTGCACAACTTGAAGGCATTTCCTCTTGTTATTTGGGAGAAGAGCCCAATACCCAACTGCCTACAACCTCCTTTCAGATACCTGCAAGGTCTCCCCTCAGCCTCCCTTTCTCCAGGCTAAATAACCCCAGAGGCCTCAGCTGTTTCTTGTTGAACTTGTGCTCTAGACTCCCCCCTAAGTTTGTTGCCTTCTTCTAGACACACTCCAGCACCTCGTCCTTCTTGTAGTGAGTGCCCCAGAGTCTAACACACCACTCACCAGTGCCAGGTACAGGGGCACCATCATTACCCCAGTCCTGCTGGCCACACGGTTGCTGACAGAAGCCAGGATGCTCTTTGCCTTCTCGGCCACCTGGGCACACTGCCGGCTCATATTAAGCTCCTTGTTGACCCATACCCCAGCTCCTTTGCTGCCGGGCAGCTTTCCAGCCGCTCTTCCCTAAGACTACAAGGTTGCACGGGGTTGTTAGGGCCCAAGGGGAGGACTTGTCTTCGTTAAATCCCTGTTAACTCCCCCCACACGCAGCCCCGCGTCCTCCTCTGGGGCTCCCCGGAGCCCTCTGAGGGCACCGAAACCCTCAGCGGGCGGCTGAGGCGCTGTGGGGCCGTGTGCAGCGCTGCGGGGCCGTGTGGAGCGGCGCGGGGCCGTGTGAAGCGCCGCTGCGCCCCTACCCCCGGGACCCCCGGGCAGGGCGGGGGGCGGTGCTCGGGAATGCGCATGCGCAACTACAAGATCGGAAG
>JAAWXA010000013.1:18579523-18633674 GCA_038090715.1 Florisuga fusca
CCGTCATGGGCCTCTTCGGGAAGACCCCCGAGAAGCCGCCCAAGGAGCTGGTGAGGCCCCGGGAGGTGGCGGAGAAGTGGGTTTGTGTCTCGGGGGTAGCCGTGTACATGCGTGGCGTTGCCGTGGCGGCGCTGGCGGAGGAGCCGCGGTGTCGGGGGAGGCCTCGCCTGACAGAGCCCGGGCCGGGACTGAGGGGAAGCGGGGAGGCCACGACCCTGGGACCAGGGAAAAGAGGGGTTGGAGTTGGGTCTCGGGGTATCGCTGCGGTGTCTGGGCCTCAGCAGCCCCTGAGGAGCCTTCGTACTCTGTTCCTAAACGGGTTCGGGGCAGCCAAGCTCCGTGACTTCCCTTCTCCGGTGCAGCGTGTTGGTAACGGGCTCGGCCCGCTGCCGGGGCCCTCCTGCACCCTGGGGGTGCCCAAGGACTTGTGGGGGGCTGTCAGGGCAACAGAAGTTGTAGTGAAAGGAGGGATGAGGCCTGGGTGGTGTGGTCTTGGTGGCTGCTCCATTTTTAGCTTGGTGTTTGGTGTCTTCCCTAATTTCTGTGGCAAAAGCTGTCTTAAAAACTATCAATAGGTGAAATGTGGGGTCTTGGGGTTTGTTTTTTGAGGCTGCAGGCAAACTGTGTCAGCCCTGCTTCTGCCCACGGATCCCTGATGTCACAGTGGAATGAAATAACCAAGATACTGATGGATTTCGTTGCTGCCTTTCCCAGGTCACTGCCAAAGTGTGAATTAAAACATCTGCTGTCTGGTGCAGGGAAAGACCAAATGCATTAGTAAAAAAGCAACAGGGTAAAGGTGACAGACACTGCAATTGAAGGTTTAGAAGAATTACAGTGTCACAGACACTCCCTGCCACTCTGCAGCAGCCAGGTCCCAGGGGAACAGGGTGTAGTTCTCACCTTTTATGAGGAATATACTTTTGATAGTGTACTACTTCCCTTTCCTTCTCTGCTAATGCAGAGGCTGGTTGTGGTTCCCTCTGTTCCCCAGCAGTGTTGGAAGATCCCACAAGAGAAATGGGCTTTGGAGACTGCTCCTGGTGGTGAGAGAAAGCAGCTGACAACCCTGCAGGATGTGGTTCTTGTCATTTGCCTGCTCTGTCCCTTTCCCTGACTGACCAGCTTGTTGTGTTTGCAGTAACAGGGTGTGACCAGGGCTCACCTTGGAGCTGTTGGCAGAAAAACCTGCAGAGGTGCTAGGAAACAAACGTGCCTGAATTGTGGGGAGAAAATGCCCTACCTAGGTCATTTTTCCACCCTGAGCATGCTCTTGGGTAGCAGGCTGGCCTGATGACTTCTCAGACTGTAACAGCAATATTGAGAAACCCAGTAACAGCAAGGAGTTTCTTTTCTTTCTCTTGACTGTGCAGCTGTAGAAGGAAGAAGGTTTTATTTCTCATTTCTAGGAGATGAGGAGACAGCCCTGCTTACCTCCTGTTGCCAGCAGCTGTACACAAGGCACTGCCCTGGGCAGGGCTGCAGAGCACAGTCTGAGCACCACAGGAGAGAGCTGATGATGGGAAGTGGTTGAGACTTTTGTGAGAGCAGTGAGCTTGCTCTCTGTCCATGGGAAGGAATTTACTGGCTGAGTCACACAAGGCAAATGTCTTTGGTGCTTGTAAAGGGCTAGGGATGCATTTCAGCCTGTCTGAAGCCAGGGCTTTGCTGTGCATTCAGTGCCACATCTGGATTGTTTGAGCTGGAAAGGTGCTTTTCCTCCAGTGCAGCTGGAGTGGTTCATTTCAGGTTAGTGTTTGGGCTGCTGACTGGTGTGGTGGGTTTGTTTGGGTCAGAACTGGAAGCAGAACAGCTTCACAGCTTCCTTCAGCAGCACGGGGTTGTGCTGGGGGTAATTAACTTGCTTAGTTCCCCAAAGTGCTTCTGTCCCCAGCTTTCCAACCCCTGCAGTGTCCCCTGGGTTGCAGCCATATTCCCAGATTCCTCTGTGGGATCCAGGCTACAGCTTCCTGACTGCTCAACAAATTGCTGTGTCTGGTGGAGCTGAAAGCACCCAGCAGTCTAGATGAGAGTCAGTGGCAATTCTTCCTCCTTTTACACCCAAAAGTCATGGTGATCATTGGGAAAAGCAGGGAATGCAGGAGTTCCCAGTTCTGCCTGTATGAGGACAGTTGCAGGGAGCAGTTTATTCCCAGGCAGTGCTGGGGATGAGCTACCAAAGGGTTTTCTGCTGTCCTGGCTCAGCAGGGATCCATGACAGCATCCAGCCAGCTGTGGTTTAATGGTGTCTTTGTGCTGGGTTGGGCATCAGGGACAGAATCTGTGGCTCCTGCTGTAGTTCAGTTGACAGTTGCCAATTGTGCTTGTCCATGCTCAGTGCTGGTTTGTTCTAGGATACAGGCAAGTCTCTGGGAGATGTTACATGTGAGACCTGGCAGCTGGGCAGCCCCAGTTCAATCACACAGTCTCTCTCCTTTCTGCTCTCCATCTAGTGCAGGAACACCCTCCAGAGAGACCTTCTTAGCCTCTTTTCAGGGGGAGGGGTGAATCTGTGTGAAATTTTCTGCTCTGTTCTGAAGAACAAGAAGAAAGGCTGCAGTTGGTCTGGCAAGGGCTGGTTGGTTTGTTGTTTTTTTTTTCCCCTCTGGGAATATTAACCAGACCCAATTCTGGTAATAAACTAGAATTCAACTAAGAGTTCAGACACTTTCTGAAACTCCTTCAAAACTTTTGCACACCCCTGATGTATGTGCATAGAGCTCTGCTGGGCACTGGATTATTTTTCAGTGGATTGTGTTCTAGGACAACTCACATGGTGCTTCTTTTCTGTAGTCAAAACACAGCATTGTTCATCCTGACTGAGCAGTAAAAGTCTAAGAATCTGCTGTGCTCTGCTGGGCACTGATGAGTGCTCTTACTACACTTCTGTTATAAAGTTTATTCTCACAGACAAAGCTTTTAATTTCAGTTAAAATTCACATAAAAATCGGGGTGGTTTTCATGCAAAGCTGTTCAGCCAGCCAGCTTGACTTCTTGAGTGGCCAGTGTGTGAGGGGATCCATGGTCAGCTGAATACTTAGGGTGGGATTTTTGCACTGCTGTTGGTAACAGCAGCATCAGAGCCCCCCCAGCACTTGGCACTCTGTTCCCTTTGCTGGGATTTTCTCCTGATTCTTGAATCTGCTGTGCCCTAACCCCTCTCTGCTTCTGTATTTGACTTGCTACCTGGCAGCTAATGCCTGTCTGATGTCTCCACTTCCCCAGAGGGGTTGTTGGGGCAAGTGATGTGCTGGGAGAGCCAGGAGGGCTGGAACAGAGAGAGCTTGATGGGTCCTAGGAGGGAATCTGTGGTGTGACTGTGTTTTGGCTGTAGGTCCCTGTGGTTGAACCCCACTAGGACAACCCTCCCTGCAGGTAGGGATGTGCAGCCTGGGTCTGGCTCTCTGGAGGAGAGGACCTGAGCTTCCTGCAGAGGAGGAGGATCAGTTAGCAGTGAGGGCAGAGTGTTTGTGAAGTGTAATCATCGAGTTGAGGAAAATGGTTGTTCAGTTACACTGCTGCATTCAGCATCAATCAGGTCACACCTACAAAACTGCCCTGGTTTAGGCTTCCAGTTCAAGAAGAGCATCTACAAACTGGGCACAGTGAGGCTGAGAGCCACCTGGTTGGTGGAGGACTGGAACCCATGGCACAGGAGGAGAGGCTGAGGGAACTGGGCTCATTTTAGCTTGGAGAAGAGAAGGTGAGAGGGCAGGGAGCTGAAGCCTTTTGCTGCCTCTGATGGGGTTTCAGTCAAGCCAGAGCCAGGTGCTTCTGAGGTGTGACAGGGAAGGGACTCCAGCCACAGGGGGCCAGAGGAGAATTTTGAATTGAACACAAGCAAGGTTCTTACCACTAGAGTGATTTTTAAATGCTGGAACAGACACCCTGAGCATCTTTGGAGTCTGTGCCCTCACACAGTGTCAAAACTTGATGGATGAGACACTGAGCAACCTGTCTGAACTCTGAGCTTGGTCATGCTTTAGTAGGAGGTTGGCTTGGAGACCTCCTGGAGTTTCTTCTGACAGGAACAGGCAGAGTCACACTCAGTGCTGTCATGCCATGCCCAAGTTTCTATCTTATGCTGAAATCCCCTGCAGCAAGTTCCATCAGCCAGGCAGTGAGTGTCCCTGCCTCACAGGTGACATCCTCCTTGACCCCCTGAATGTTAAGAAGTGTACGGTCATTGGTGGTATTCCTGCAATTTTTTTTTTAATTTGAATAATGAAATATTTAAACCTGGCTCCTAACTTCCAGCTTGTGCATTTTGAAGTGCTTCTTTTGATCCTGAATGGTTAAGTTACATGACAGTATAAAAGCACAGTTCTAAAGTTGGAATTTCAAGTAACCCTCACTTTTTCTTTTTAAGGTCAATGAATGGTCCTTGAAGATAAGGAAAGAAATGAGAGTGATTGATAGACAGATCAGAGGTTTGTACTTATGTCTCATATCTTGTTTTTCCATTCCCTGTCTGCCTTCAAGGTTTTTTGCTTTAGATGGGGGAAGGCTGTGAAATCTAATAGCCCAGGGTACTCTCTTGCATCTGGAATAAAGGAAGACAGATGTGATCCTGGGGCCAGACTTGTCTGTGTTAGAACAGGATCTCACTATGAAGTTCTCTGAGTAAAATTTTCCAATGAACCTGATTATTTTATGCTTCCAGTAATGCTCTTGCTCTACTATCCTATTTGATGAATTAAACTTGATATCCAGAACCCCACCCACATAGATTTCATGAATAATATCCATGTGGCATGTAATTCCATGTGTGGAAAGTTCAATAGATACATGCTGGCATGAAGTGCATGTAGAAGTAGCTTGCTGTCAGCTTGGGTAAATTGCAACAAAGAGGAAAAAAAACCCCAGCAGCTTTTCTCAGTGGGTGTTTTGCTATTAAATTCTGGGCATTACACTTTTGAAAAGCTCTTGAAAAGCAGAGTTGCTAATTATTACACTGCTGCTAGTTCAGATTCTTGTTCTGTCATCTTCCCACCTCCCCAGAATCTGAAAACAGCTTTGGGACAGGTTCTGGTTTCCTCAGGGTCTTCTACCCTGCCCTCAGGATTGGCCCATGGGATGTGCTGGTAAAGAATGTTTTGTGTCAGCTCCTGGTTTTAGGCATGTGCCTGTTTTGGGTGACTCAAGGAAGACATTCCCCCTTTCCTCCCCAGCCCCGTGCCTCTGGAGTAAGCTGGCAGGATTCCTGTCTTCTCCCACGTGTAGCTTTATAGGAGTTGGCTGGAGGGAGAGACTCATGCAATACAAAGTCTGTCTTTGTCCTCATCTCTAAAATGAGAACAGGGTTTATGCCTCTTCCAGGAAAGCTGGTGTACAGTGATGTTCATTCTGCTTGTGAGTTATGATGCTTGTGAATGTTTATGCCTTCTCCAGGGCACTTTGTGTGGCTGTGTCAGGCACAGAGTGACTGAGATGTGGCTGATCTTGTCAGCACACCATGTTTAGGGGCTGCATCTTCCACAGGAGTGGAACTATTGATGGTTTCTTGAAATTTTGGGTTTCTTTAAATTGTATTCATGCCATAATACTTCTTATGGCCTCTGTAGATACTGGGTTATGTGGCAGTCTGATATTTAACATGGATAGAAATCTAATTATTGCAACAGCCCTAAACATGTCTGTGTATGCATTTCAGAGTGTTACTTTAGAAGAAATACAGTTCAGCATGTAAGAGCTTAGACTAACCACCAACCATCTGCTCTTCTGATAATTCCCATTTAAATGAAGTACAGGATATCTTGGTAAAGCCCATGTTGTGCAGGATTTCACATCTTGCCAAGTGTCAGCTCTGAAACTGTGTGGTTCTGCTGGACATCTACCAGGCCAGCAGGCTGCTGCCCAAAGATGACAGTCACAAGCCACTTAAAAGTTCTCTTTTTTCCAAAAAATTACCCACTGCAGTTGGATTCTGCTGTATTTTTGTGTTTGAGTTGAAACTTGCAGAGGAAATAGCTGCAATCATTGGATGCTGAACTGGAACCTTAGTTTCCCTGGAGAAGGCTGAGCTGGATGAGTTTTGATAGAGCAAAACTTGGATCCACCCAAGGTGAACTGAGTGGGCTTGGAGCACTCAAAGGCTTTGCTCACCCAGTCCTTGCAGTTACTGATATAGCAACATGCTGGTTCCAACCATCTGTTGTTGGACTCTTGCTGTTATGATTTATATTTGGTGTGGGTTGCTTTTGAGGGCTTGGAAGGCTCCAAGAAATGAAAGGAATCCTTGTGACTTCAGAACTGATTTGTTTCAAGTTAATACAGTTGGAGTAACACAGTAATTTTGTGCTAATCTGAGTTTGTGAGTCCTCCCTGCAGGTGCTTGGGACTTCTTTGTGCCTCTGTAGGGCTTGGTGCTGTGGAGGGGATCCAGTGCAGTGACTTTAGGTGCATTGCTGGCATTGACCTTCCAAGGTGGAGCTGAATGACTTGCATATTTTGTGCCACTAATCTCCTATTCAGCAGTTCCTCTTGCAAGTGAAAAAGCCTTCACTGGAGCACGGGGCCCCACTGCCCTGCTTTGGATGTGGTAACACAATGCTTGTGGTCCTTTCCAGCCTGAGAAAGTGAATGTTGTAATTCCTCAGGGCTGCTGGAGTCCTCCTGGTGCTTTCTGGTTTTTGCTGCAGCACTTCAGCTGTCTCTCACCTATCTGGTAGGTGCTGGGGCTCAGCTCACTCCTCTGACAGACAGATGTCTCCAAGCTTGTGACATTTCTGCAGATAGTGAGGAAACAGCAAGATGTATGTTTTTCTAAAGATGATCCTACAGATTTCTGCAGTCCTTTAGGAGAAAGAGGCCATGGAATGACAATGAGAATGACTCATCTTGAGCACAGGGGTCATTAACTCCCACATGAGAAGCTGTGTCTAAGGCTCTTAGTTAGCTTATGTCAAAAAGTGTACCTTTTGTTGCCTTTGTTTTTATAAAAAGGGCAACTTCTGGCTCTTGCCTACATATAATTTCTGTCAGGTATAAACCAAAAGACTCAAACAAAGCCTTTGCTAAAAATAGTTGTTCTTGTGGTAATTTCTTTCAACTTTTAATTCTTCCTGTCCAAACTCTTTTATTTACTTTAGGTTAATGCTTTTGGAGACTCAGATTTCATCAGTCACTAAATTATTGCTGAGTCTGGAAAAGGAAGAGTTGTTACAGCCCCTCACTGCTTCAGCATTTCTTAGTGTGAGATTTTTGGCTTCTGCTGTACACAGCCAGGATTTTCTGACAAGGCAAACGTATGAACAGTCACATCAGATTTGCTAAAGAAACCTGTGTTATTTCAGGAACCCTATTTAGTGTATAATACTTCAAATCCAACTGTTTGGTCCTCATTATTCCAGCTCCAGCATGCTCTTATGAAAAGCTGTTGAATGAAGCTGGGTACCAGGAGAGTTTGGACAGGTCATTTTATCAAACCATTTACCAGCATACTCGTTGTTGCTGATAAATTATCCAGAGCTTTGGCACCAGCCAGCTTATAATTTGAATTTGCCAGGTTGTGTGAACACCTGAGCACGTGCTGCAAGTATGAGCAGCAGAAACTCAGGGATGAGTATAGACTTAGTGAGGTCTCTGGTTGTGCCTGACAGTGGGAATAATTAAGTCTCTCTGTAAGGATGAAGACTTTTTTGGCAGTAGTTAACAAGTTGGTGGTTCTAAGTACCTCAGACAGTTGTGGAAACACCCTTACAAATGCATTAGATAAGTTGTTATGTTTTCTTTCTCAAGGTAGTGGAGATCTAAAATTTTCCAGCCTCTGAGACATCAGCCCTCTACAATTTGTCAGAACCCTTTTTTTCAGGGAAAAAACCCCACAACATTTTAGAGATTTAGAAACAATGAGGACAATTTTACCTAATGTAGCCCTCAGGTTCACCTGAAGGTGAAGCTTTGAGTGTAGTCTGACAAGTATTTTTGCTGGTAAAATGCAGTTCATGCAGATCTTCTGAGACTAGGAGTTTCCAACTCATTGTGACAACTTTTCCCTCTTGGTGAAGTGGGGCTCTCTGGTGATGAGCACAGAAGAGGTAATTTTCTAAGCAACAAATCAGTACAGTAGTCTTAAACTGTGTGTGCACATATTATATATGTGTGTATGTATTCATCTACATTTATACCAAGCCAGTTTAATAGTCAGGAAATTATTCTGAAGTTGTAAATCCAGTGAGCATCTCAGAGTGCTTTGTTCTTACCAGATCTTTTTTGCTTCTTGATCATTAATCCTAGTCAGCTCAGCTTTATGCAGTGCTGTTCCTGGGCAGTCCTCAACTGTGAAGGATGTTGCAGAGCTGGATGTTTAGTCATGAGAATTCTCCTAGTAATATTTAGTTAAATTAATTATCCAACATGTAAATCTGCCTAGAAAAAGGTCTTTGAGTAACAGCAGGAATCACCTGACACAGAGCAGAAGTTATTCTTTGCATTAAATATACACCCCAACAAAGAACTGGTTTCTCTTACACATTCTTAACAGCTTGTCACTACTGTTTTTCTCTGCTCAGATATCCAGAGAGAAGAGGAGAAGGTGAAGAGGTCAATAAAGGATGCTGCCAAAAAGGGTCAGAAGGATGTGTGTGTGATCCTGGCGAAGGAGCTGGTCCGCTCCCGAAGGGCTGTGAGCAAACTCTATGCATCCAAAGCTCACATGAACTCTGTGCTCATGGGGATGAAGAACCAGCTTGGTAAGAACAATTCCTGGGCACAATGACTCCTCTAGCATTAGAGGTGAGGTCTGAGTTTCCACTTTCAGAAACAAGGTGAAATGTAGGCAGAGCTTGGAATTTGTAAGCAGAGTCACTCCTGTGCAAGGCAGCTGATCCCAGTGGGCTGCAGGGCCAGGGCAGTTGCTTCTATATCAGGCCCAGAGGTGAGAGGCTGCTGCCTCTCCATGTCCCCACATGGAACATTTTAGCCTGTAATGAGAGCAGAGCAGAAAGTATTAAAGACAAAGAAAGACTTGGTAGAGCCTAACGTGCTGCTGAGATGTCCAATTATTGCCCCCACCCCAGCATTATCCACCCTAGCTGCTAGCAGATTTTAACAGTGGAGCAGTGATAAATCAGGATGCTCAGTGTGAACCTCAAATGTAATGTTATGATAGGTCAAATGTGGCTGCTCATGTCTTTCATTCATGAAAGGGAAGCAGGGGACATCCTTGCACCTTGAAGTGTCCCTTAAAAGGAAAAAAAAAAGCCAGTAACACCAATAATGCAGAAGCTGCTATCTTCACCTGACTGGGGATGTTCTGATCTGCTTCCCCAAGCTGTAGAAAGGAATCTAGAATTCAGTCTGAGGTTTGTATTGACTTCCTTCATCTTGGGAAATGACCACTAAGGGCAGGATTTCTGGTAGTTTGTTAACAATCCAAGTGTAATGTTCTAAAAGAAATTATGTATTAAAATGAAAAATAATGTGTGCTGTACCTTCATTTTGCTTCACTAAGGAGAGACCATTTTTTATACAAACAGGTGAGTTCTCCATGGCTAGGAAGCTACCAAGTTAGGTGGCACAACTCAAGAACCTTGAAGTACCTTTAATTATTGCATTTTGACCTTGGTATATCAGCATATATTAGGAGTACTTATAAGCTATATTAGTAGTCTCTGGGAAGAATATTGTTAAATTCACTTTAAATTATACTCACAGATTATCTGGGTCAGTATCAATTTCCTGGCTTGCTGCTTGCTGTGGAATTATTGCATTGGAGCTTCTGACAGGGTTAGCTTCTGCCCAGTGCCAGGTCAGCAGTCAGGCCTGGAGCTGGACTGCAGCTCCACTGGTGAAACCCTCAGTGAGATTTCTGACTGCTGAGGGGGACAGGAGCTCCTCAGGGATCTGTCTTTATGAACTGGAGTGCAAGTGGGTGGAAATCTCTCCAGGCAATCTGGATTGCTCCAGGCCATCAGACAGGACCCTTCTCTTTGCTAGAAACTTACTTTTTTAACATGTGGGTTGGAGTTGAGGCTTCTTCAGGAATGTGGACAAGAATTAAGAAGGGGGATGCCCATTTCTTTTTTAAATTAAATTGCCTACATGCAAACAAACTTCTGTCTGTGTAGGGAGGATATAATTTCTCTGCTTTCAGTGGTGAAGGGTTCATTCAAGTTTTTCTACACCTTTCCTTCACAGCTGTCCTGAGAGTAGCAGGCTCATTGCAGAAGAGCACAGAAGTCATGAAAGCTATGCAAAATCTAGTAAAAATCCCTGAAATCCAAGCAACGATGAGGGAATTGTCCAAGGAGATGATGAAGGTAAGATCTGTAACATAAATAAGAGATGGGTGAACGAGAGGTGGTTGTTAGTGTGCTGTGCAACCACTGAGGTGTCCCCTTGGTCAGAGTGGGAGTTTGGAGAAGCAGAAATTCAAGTAGCACATTAATAGCTGGGGACTTCCTAGCAAGTTGCTGTATGTGGGGTAAACCTTGACTTGGGGACACCTGCATTGTGTTTGGTGTAAAGCTTGAAGGTGAAAAAAGCTGCTCAGGCTGAGGATGGAAGGAGGAAGATTGGTCCCTGTAGAGAGCAGTTGTGGCTTGGTGATCCTGGTCACAAGGGGCAGGGGAGACCAAGCCTGGAAGCTTGGCTTCATGTCTGCACCCAGTGACTGCCTGTGCCCTGAGCTTCTGTCTCTTCCTGGGGAGACTGAATTTCCTGCTTCCAGGGGTGAAAGTGGTGATTAAGAGAGACCCCACAGCCCCTTGTGGAGTGAGAAGCTGAAAGTGCCACTTAGGCAAGAAGGCTGTGCTGATACTGGGTTTAAAACCTTTAGCTTAGTGTCTCCATCATGATGAACATGCTTTTATTTTAAAATACACTAATTCTCTGTTTCGGCTATTTTTCAACTACCAAATTTATTTTAACCCCCTCCTTAGCACTCCAGATTGTTTAGGATGAATCAACTTATTAATAATTTTACCCTTGTGCACCAGAACAATTTGGCCATACCCAGGTGCAGGCCCTGCAGGGGGATGTTTTCTAACAGACAGAAAAAAAACGAAGTTGTGTCAAACACTAATTTTATAGCATGTTATAGAATTCCTCTGTGAAACACAACTGCAAACTTGGAGCAAGCTGGGGTGCTGGTGTTTAGACAGGTGAGAACAAGGACTAATAGCCTGAGGGTTTCAAAGTGAGACCATGTGCATTTAATCCTTGAGTTTCTGTCACTTTTCCTGTGCACCAGTTGTACAGATCCATCCCTACATTAGCATCCAACCCTCCTGCAACAGGATAGCCTTGATCTGTTAAAGCTGGAGCTTTAAATGTCTGGATAGGAGCAACCTGATCTCCAGAGCAGGAAGTGTGTCCTCTTACTCTGCTGTTTCCAAGGGCCTTTTTTATTTTTTTCTGCCAGGCTGGCATTATAGAGGAAATGCTGGAGGACACCTTTGAAAGCCTGGAGGATCAGGAGGAAATGGAAGAGGAAGCAGAGATGGAAATTGATAAAATCCTTTTTGAAATTACAGCTGGTGAGTTTGGGTGGTTTTGCTGTGTCCTGGTACTTTGAACCTTCATTTGTTCTGACTTGTCTGTGCCCTCCCAGAGGTGTTTCTGCCTGTGCCAACAGGCAGAGTGCTCTGAGAAACTGGTTTCTCAGGGAACAGTGGCTGCTGAGAAGGCCATTATGGTTCAGTAAAGCAGAAGTCATATGCTGATGTCACTCCAGTGCTCCCACAGAGGCTTTAACAGATCTCTGTGTGTCTGCAGAGTGGATCTTAACAAGATATAGTTTCCCAGACTGACAAAGGCAGGGAACAAACTCAGCTGCATTGCCTTCAGGCTCAGGCTGTGTTGTGATTCCTGGCTCTAAGTGCTGTTAGTGACTTGAGTTGTTGGGGGGGGTGTATGGAACCCACAAAACAAAAGGAAACCCCCCCAAACCAAAACCCCACCCCCTGCCTTACAGCTCAGGAAGTGATGATCTGCTGGTTTAGTTATCTGACTAATGCTTAGCATGCTCATGACCTGAATTTCTTGTGAAATGTTCTGTGACCAATGTTAAGTCCCACAGCTGTGTTCAGCTGTTGCACATATCACCAGCTCCTGTTGTCACCTTGTGCCCTGCCCCTGGCTTGTTGCCCTCTCTGGTTTCTCGCATCCTGCTTTGCTTTTTTCCATCCTCTTTCCTGGCTGGGAGCAGCTCCCTTCCTGCCAGGTGGATGGGGGGAGTTGCATGCTGGGGCAACTCAACAGCAGCCACAGAGGCTCAGGAGGAGCTGACACATCTTGCGTGTGACCTCTGTCAGAAGTGATGGATTAAATTGTTTTTTTATTTATATCTAGAGCTGGAGTCCAGAGGAGAACCACAGAAATGGTCAGGGGGCTGGAGCACCTCACTGTGAGGACAGGCTGAGAGAGCTGGGCTTGTCCAGCCTGGAGAAGGCTCTGGGGGGACCTTATTGCAGGCTGTCAATACTTAAAGGGGGCCTATCAGAAAAATGGGGACAGGCTTCTTAGCAGAGCTGTAGTGGTAGGACAGGAGGTGGTGGTTTTAAACTAAAACCAGATACAAGGTAAGACCAGATACAAGGAAGAACTTTTTTACCATGAGTGGTGAGAGACTGGCACAGGTTACCCAGAGATGCCCCATCCCTGAAACATTCAAAGTGAGGTTGGATGGGGCTCTGAGCAGCCTGATCTTGATGAAGATGTCCCTGCTAGGGTTGGACTAGATGGCCTGTAAAGGTCCCTTCCCAGCCCAAACCATTCTACAAAAGTCAAACAGATCTCGTGTGTGACCTTTGCCAGAAGCGATGGGTTGAATTATTTTTGATACATTTACCTGAAAGTTGATAATTATGACATGAGGACCTAATGCAGGCTGCCAAACTTCTTTGTTGTTTACAGGGGCCTTGGGTAAAGCACCAAGTAAAGTCACAGATGCTCTTCCTGAGCCTGAGCCCATGGGAGCAGCTGCTGCTGTTGATGAGGAGGAGGACATTGAAGCCATGCAGTCGCGGTTGGCCACGCTGCGCAGCTGAGGAGGGAACCCATGTGTACAGTTTGCCTTGTTCTGGTTTTTTTCTGTTTAGTTTTGTTTTTGTTTGTTGTTGGTTTTTTTGCAATGGGAGATTCTGTCTTACTTCAAAATATAAAACTTCTTATGTGAGAATATTTTATGTAATATATATATATTTTTTTTTTCTTCCTGGGGAGTGTACTCTCCAAGAAACTACTGTAATATATACTTTTTCCTGGGCAGTGCAGTCTGTAGAGCTTATTTTGCTGTTTTCTGTGTAGCCTGTCTGCCCCCTGAGAGGCCGTGGTGGTATCATGTGATGAATATTCAGATGTCAAGTGCTGAAATACATTCTTACCTTCAAATAGCATCTTTTCCTGAAAGGCACTTTGGTTTAATCTGCTACCAAAAACCGTTGATGGTAAGATCTTTCTTTTCTGGAATCACTACAGTTTTATTAAAGCTGCTTTAACAGTTGCTCTTGTGCATCAGTTTAGTTTGTATCACTTCAGACCTTTTCACAAACCATCTCCACCTCTAACAGCTCCATTTTGGGGGTTTATAAACACTATTGTTGTTTTGTTTTGTTTTTTCTTTAGGACATTTAGGGCCTTCCCAGCAGGGCTAGAGGAAAGCTTTCAGTCAGAGCAGCTGAGAGATGGCTGCACTCTCACAGCACCGTCCAGGCTGAGCCTTCTTTATCCGGGGCAGGCTGAGGCAGCCCGTCCTGCCCCTCCTGCTGCGGGGCTTTGCTCCTCCAGGAGTTCTGGCCCAGGCAGGAACTGCTCTTCCCCAGCAGTCACACTGCAGCCTCCCCGCTGCTGCCAGAGGGAGCGCTGTCTCCTCGGCGCTGAGGAGGGCAGGCGACCCAGAGAAAAGGTTTTGAGACCTGCCCAAGCCTTGGCGATCTCCAGCACCTTGGTTTTGTTCATTTGTCACTCCAAGCTACATCGAAGTCATACTCCTAAAAGACAAGTGTCAGGATGTGCTCTGGGAGCCAGGCTGGTGGCACACAGCAGGGATAATGCCTCTGGTGAGAGGGCAGGTGGAATGCTGATGGGTGCACAGAACAGGCAGGGGGAGGCAGGAACCTCCAGCAAAGGAGTTTCCCATCCCTCTGGGTCAACACAAGGCAGCAGCAATGTCTTCTCCACTCTGCCCCCTGCACCCATGGGGAAAAAGGAGCTCAGCAGCTGAGGAGAGAGCTCAGAGAAACAGGCTCAACACAGGCAGTGTGGAAGTGGCAGAGGTGAGCCCTGACTCATGGTGATCAAACAGTTCCACCCAACCCTGGGGCAGGGGGTGACCTGCAGTGCTCTTGCAGACACCAGAAGTGACCCTGATCCCATGGAATTACCTTTTTTCAAGTTTTCAAGAAGTGTTAAAATGAATGCTGGTTCCAGCCAGACTTCAGGGAACAGCTGTGACCCCCAGTGGCATTTGTTACCCATCTGCTCACCTCCAAATCCAGTTTCACAGGAAAATGGGCCCTGGGCTGAGCTCTTCTGCTGGTATTCTGTGAGTCACAGCCCCCAAAGGGAGGGCCACTTCAGATATCCTAATGCTTCATCCCAGCTACTATCACTTCACTATCACCACCACCAGTGGTGAGAACCATCTGCTGCTTACATGGCAGTGACTTCTGGTCAAGGGAATCCAAAACACAAGGAGAGTTTTCCTCTTAAGGAAAAACTCTCTCACAAAAGGCAGGTTGAAACATCCACCCCATCTCTCACCTGAATGTGTCAATGCCCCCCAAGCTTCACAGGCAAAGGGGATTGTTTCTAATTTTAAGACTCACCAAAAGAAAACAATCTATAAGGAGATGCATTGCAGGGCAAGGGTAGAGTGACAGCCAAAGCACACAGACACCTGGAGGATGGTGTCCCAACAGCTTCCAGTTTCAGCCACAAAAAGCCAGGGGAGGCCAAGCACTGCTCACCTTCCTGCCAGAGGGTGGCAAACAGCCACAGCAGGCAGAGGGACCCCAGTGCTGTGAACTCCTTGGATAACTGTGCCATTCATGTGTTCCCTCCACCCAACAGGTAACAAGAAGAGGCAAGGGGGCAATTTGTTGTCTTAAAAAGAGAGAGAGGAGAGAGAAGGAAGAAGAAAAAAAAAAAACAGTTGAAGAGTTGGCAAGATTGGGGAGGTAGCAGCTGTCATCAAACCAGATTGAACAAGTGACAAGAACACTCAAAATCCAAAGTCTTCCTGTGTACACACACACACACACACACAGGTCTGTGTATTACACCAGTGACTGATTTCAGTGGCTGGGAGGTACCACACCTGTACCCCAGCTCCCCATAAATACCCCACCTGGCTACAAGAAAATTCCAATGCATGACTTCATTTACAGACTGGACACTACAAGGACAAACATTCATCTGAAGCCTTGCCTTTAAGGATATTAGTCAAAGCACACAGCACCAAATGCAGGGTTTGGTGCTTTTCCTCACAGAATCCAGCTCAAGTGACTAGAAACAGCCCAGAAGTTACTGTCACCTGGAGGCCTCAGTCAGAGGTGGAGGGAGGTTCTCACTGAACACAGTGAAGTTGCTCAGCAGAATTCAAGCCCCAGGAGCATTTCCCTGCAGGAGGAGAACACCCCAGGGCTGGCAGTGCCTCACAGCTGCCTCAGGGATCCCAGCACAGTGGTCACCTCCCTGGAAATGGTCACCTGAAGATCTGCAGGTCTGACACACAATGGGACCTCCCCTGGAGAGGGTCACTGCAGGTGGCCTGTGGGAGGGCACACACATGGCCTGGGGCAGCAAGGAAGGGAAATTTGGACAAAGTTTTGTCAGTTTGTTACATTAGGTTCAGAAAAGTGACTTTTGGCTTGGAGGTTCCCTCTACCCCAGCCTGGCTCTTTCCAACAGCTCCCCTGTGCCTTTCAGCTTGTTAGAGATGTGCTCTGCTCCAAAAGTGCTTGGACTGAAAACATCACAGAATTTGAAACAGACAGAGAGGGGTCAAGAGTGACAATGTGTGTGTCACTGAGCCTGAAGCTGCAGAGGGTCACTGGACAGGGACCTGAGAGCTGGCACAGGCTGAGAAGCAGCATTAGGTCATGCTTTGGGCTAACCAAAACAGCTATAAACCAGCTCTGTCACTAATTCAATACCCTTGTCTTACCTTAACTGTATGAACAGTACATGATATACAATTTTCTTTTGCATTTCAAAGCCCTGAACAAATTAATTCTAGTTTAAGCAGTCAATTGAAGAAGTCAAGCAAGGAACAGTATCTGAAATAGAAGAATTTTATGTAGACCATTCAGTGTCAAAAACCAGAGAGTCAAACATCAGTTCAAATTAAAGAGCAGTTTCAAACAGAAGACATTTGATTAAAAGTTTTTAACATTTAGAAATTTAAATACATTTACCTAAAGATGGTTAACCCCCATCTCTATGTTACTATACAATAGCTTAAAGCTACTTTTAAATGCTAGTTCTATGTTAATGTGAAATTTCAGAACTGCATTCTTATTTTTATGTAAATTCATTATTAAACTGGGTGACTGAACTTCCTCCCACCCCAAAATAAATCTTAAAAATCAAAGCTTTACAATGTCTTGAATAATATTTTTCAAACGAGTAATTTGGAATAGTTCCCAACAGTTCTATAGGAGGTATTTTGTACAGTTTGGAGAGCAACTCCATATAAAGTTCTATTGCAACTGAGCATTCACAGTATGCCACAGTCCATACATATTACTACATATACATATCAGGTTTGTAAACATTGGAAGAATACACAGAACATAGTACCACGATCCCCTGGTACTGCTGAAAGGAAGATGAGGTAACATTCATATTAATCTCAAAGTCCACAGAGGTCCTGACTGAGTTAAAACAGCTGCCAATGCTTCTGTTTCATAGTGTGTGGTTAAGGCTTTCTACTTTATGGTCTGCTAAGGCTGGACTCATTTGCTCTCAGTATCCCAACTGCATCTTTAACAGCATGGTATATGACATTCTTCACCTAGGAGGAAATCAAAGAGCATGGTTAGGGGCAGCTTGGAAGCCTCTGAAGTAGAAGAAACATTTGCACAACTTCCTCTTGTGGCTCTCCTTTCAGCTTAAACACCCTTATCTGCACACCCTTCAATCACAGCTTGTGAAAACAAAGTTCAAATTCCAGCAGGGGACAAACTGAAACCCTGTAGCTTGAAGAAAGTGTTGCAAGCTCAGCTAGAGGGAAAACAAAACAAACGGATGAAAAATATTTCTAAAGAATCTCAGCAGAAAGCTTCAGAAGATTCAAAACTGCTGAAACACCAACAATTTGAAAAACCCTATGGAAATTCCCCTTCAAGACTCAATGCACTAAAGCTGATCTGAACATGAAAGCAACCTGGGCTGTGTGGAGACACTTCTTATGAGTTTGGTGAGGGTTGGTTGTTGGGTTTTGCTGGTTTGTTTTAGATTTATTTTTAAGGGTGAAGAGAGACAGGGCTCACCTTGAGCATTGGTTTCTTACCTGCAATTTATCTTCATGGTTTGTATGTGTATGTGACAGATATCTAAATTCCTGAGTGAGCCAGAAGCAATGTTTGACATGCTCTGGGGATACAAAGTCTTCTGCAACTTTAATACAACTGTACAAATTATGAACCTAGAGAGAAAAAGAAAAAGCATTAACCAGGTGCTCAAATGGCTGCCCAAGAGGTCAGGCTGCAAGTGTGTCCCTGGGCCTTGCCTGGTGTGGAGCTCCTGCTGGAATGAAGACAACATCTCCTAGAAACTGTACAATAGCCCAGCCTTGAACTCCATACTCCTGATGGAGACGTTTCCTCAGCGATCGGTCCAAGTACCAACTCTGATCATGGATGGGATCGTGATCCACAGGGTTTTCCTGACCTTGTTCTTCTGCAACCTATAAAATCACAAGATGAGAGAGATTATAACTCACCAGGCTCACTGGACAAGCTGGATTATCTGTGCTACTCCATCTGCACTGGATGGTTGGGTGTAGGAGTTACACAATGAAAGGTTTGGATTCTTACACAGTCCTCAGGTTTGTCAAGGACACACTGTTTCTCAGTTCCACTTGCTTCACAGGTGCATTGCAGAGGTAGGTAAAAGAAATGCAAGTAAAACCAAATTTGTGAAGAAACAGAAGGGTTTAAGTGTGTTCAGAGTGGGACCAACACTTATATTGCTATAGTCTGTAAAAACTACAGAGTGCAGAATTCAGGAGGTGTCTTAGCCAAGTCCAGCATTAGTCATTGTGCTCACTGACCTAAACAGAGGATACTAACCAGATTTTCAGGAGAAACAAGGCAGCACAAGTACTTCAAAAGAGAAATTTGAGGGGTGTGGGGAGAAAATATTTGGAAGAAGTTGCAGTGTAAATTTTATTTGTTGTGGCAATCATTTACACCCATTTGCAGCCCGAAGTCTCATTTGGGAGGAGATAAACAGATTGGTTCTACTCCAAGACAAGCTGCTGAAAAGCCTCATGCCTGCAGAAAAGTCTGCTAAAAGGGACTGAGGTGTGAGAGACAGAAGTCAAAACTCAACATGCCAATGCTTATCAAATGCAGTATCATGTTTTATCAAGTATAAGATTTGTTAATACTGACCAAACCCACTAAAGCCTCTCAGAGCTTCTGCCCAAGACAGCATTCAGGCTGAACAAGGCCAACAGTTGTTCCTATCACCCCATTTATCCTTCTAAACATCACCATACCAGCTCTTTCCACTTTCAGAACACCAAAGTTCCAGAATTCACATCACCAAGAACTCTGAACCACTTGTGGTGAATTTAAAATCTGAAAAAAAGCCCTTTTGGGTGTCATATCACATCTCTACTAAACCTTTGACTATGAAAACATCACCCCAAATTCCTCATGCTTCTCCCTTCATTCAGATCTTGTATGGAAAAAAGGAAAAGTAGGAAAAGGAAGAAAACAAGGAAGAATTTTATGCAGAACATATTCTTCTGACATTTCCCCAAAACATCCTGCATGTATGCTTTTAATAAGGATCTGGTTTAATATCAAACTGTGTTTTAGCTTGAATCTAAACCAGCTTTTTTTTTTTTTTCCATGACATAGCACTGTTACTTGTGCTATAAGGAGTGGAGGCAAAAGCAGTGTGTCTACAATTCAGGGAAACTTCAAGCTTCACCTCACTGCCCTCTCCTCAGTTCTGACAAGATTTATGGCACATAAGTGGAGACACTTGGATGCAATTCAGCTCCGTTTGTTTCCAGAATAACAGGGACAGGAAGAAGAAAAGTCCAAGGACACATATTTGCAGCCTACACAGAGAGAAGGGTTTTTTTTTAAGAGCAAGTAACTTACCTTCTTAAGGAATTCCCGGATCTTCTCTGTATCTTTAGCAGCATAAATGTGCCACAGAGCTCCAGGTTTTTCTCGACCTTCAGTAAAACGCTTAATTGTCAATTCATCAGAGTCCCCATCTTGGATGGTTTTAAGCACTTCTGTTGAGATTAAACATGAGCAGTTAAACTGAAGGACTCTCCCTCCAACCAGAGAAATAACCCTGCCAGAACACAAAGACTTTACCTTCTTCTTGATCAGCCTGGCCTTTGGGGATACCCACATAAACCATAACATTAGCTGCATCAGACACATCCAAATGGAGGTTGGTTGTGCCATATTTTCTATCCTCTGGTGTTATTAAGCCTGAAACAAACAAAAAAGTAGCAGGTACATGAGTAAAAAAAATGCCTTACAGCCCTCTCAGGAACACCATCTTAAAAAAAAAAAAAGACAGCTTTTACTTTTATGGGGAAATTATTCTGATCTATACAGCAATATACTTTGTATTCAGGACCCTGCCCCATCTCGTGTCTTCCCAAGTGATCAGTTTACAGGATGACACACTGGTGTCTATCTATACCTAGGCCTGCATGATATATAACAATCCTGTTTAAGACAAGAGTTTCTATAGCAGTTTAGAACAAAGCATTCTCAAAAACAGTCACTCTTCAAGGCAGATGCTGCCCCATTTGGTGGCCACAATCTCTTTACTGGCCATGATCCCACTAAAATTTCAAATGTCTTAATTGACAGCATGTGAAGTAACCATGGAAAGAACTGCTCAAGAAGAGATTGAAAACTAAATGATGCAGCCCTGAAAGGAAAAGTAACAAAAATGATACAAACAGAAGTAGCAAAACAATGAATACACATTGACAGCTATAGGAAGGAGAGGCTATGTATACACCTGGAACAAGCTGATTAAAGATTGGGAATAAATATTATTGGCTTGAAACCATTTGGACAAATAAAGATTTAACAACATCACATAAAGCTCTGGACATCAGTAATACCTATAAGTGAGCCAAAATTTGGTTTTCAGATCAATGAGATTAATCAAATTGTCTACAACAGCCAGGATTCATTTGGTCTACAGGAAATTTTAATTTCAGTGTGTGGTGGATGTGACCTTTAGAGTGAAAAACCCCTTACCATAGGCATTGTACATCTTAGGGCCCAAATCTGGTCGTACAAAATAGTTGGGAAGTCGAGAGGCAAGGTTGAGCTTCCCACCTCTCCGAGTGTATTCTGGCAGTGGAATATTTTTCATCAGATCATCAAACCTAAAAGTAACACAGCACAATTTAATGTTAGGAACTGATTAAAAAAGCAGATTAAAATAGACTGCAACAAAAATCTTTCTCCAGTCAAGAAGCTGTACTTGTTCCCTGAGGGAGTTTACTGGACAACATGAAAAAGCACAACACAAGCAAGACACAGGAATACAGCTGACAAACAAATTTAACTGCTGTAATGTTAAATAATGCTATTTCCTTGTGTAATGATCTCAACTAATATAGAATAGAGTGAGTCAGAAAAACAGGTCTGGCAAAAAATAAACTTCAAATGCACTTTAGACTGAAAAACTTCTCAGGCTTTCAGAAAGCTCCCAATGATTACTAATTTTAGGTATGCACTTTATTTGGCAGTAAATACAATGAACTGCATAGACATTTATCATAAGACTTGTTTACCATTTTTAGGTATGTCAGGCATCTTTGAGTAACAAAATGGTTCACATGTGACCAACTGCTTCTCAAAGGTGAAGCAGGTGCCAAAACTTAACAGTATTCCTACAGGACATTATTTCAGAGGTGCAGCACACAAATGATGAGCAACTGCTTTGTAAATTCATACCGAGAAGGCATCATATCTCTGAAGTCTTCTCCTGGAGGCCAGTCTTTCAGCTTCAACACCATTGGCTCTCCCTCTTCTGTTCTCAGGCGACCTGTTGTCAAATATTAGCAAGTTTTATTTTCCAATAGTTGTACAACTCAAAATCCCAGGAATAAAGACAAATAAATGCTTATTTTCAACTAACTTTAACTTCACAGCTATTTACGTAGAACCAAGGACATACAAGCTCATCTGACACCACAGTTGGATGTTACTGCTGAGACAGCAGGTTTCAGACTGGACAAGAAGCCTTTACCAGCACCTCCCCTCCCAAAGCACTTCCTACAGGTTAGCTCAGGCATCTGTGTTGTGTTTGTGAGGTGAGAGCAGTTGATGATAAAGCAAAATCTTTTAAAAGATCAAGTAAAGGAAAAGAAGGGTGTGGGATGTCCAGCTCTTACTCCTCTCACCCCAAAGTCCCAACTTCCATAAGTTTACATTACACAAACAGATGCAATTCTGTAGCTCAGCTCACCTCCCCTAAACCTATTTCTACTCCACATAACTTTGGTTCCTTAGGAGCAAAAGGCACCTGAAGCTCAGACCAACAGAACCCAATTACCTTGTGAGCATAACCCTACACAGGGTCTTTTATGTTTCACTCCATTGGGAAAAAAAGCTGAGAGGTGGACCTCCCAAACTCTCAGAATGCTTCCCCACAAGACTAAATGCAGCCAAACCTCCCCAGGGCTGACAATTTCTATGCAGTCCACAACACTCTAGGTATACATGTTGAGAATACCTTGCAGATAAAATGCCCAGGATAAAGGAAAAGCCTGGAAATATCCTTTATGCTGCTTAATGACAGCAAATTTGTGCTAACACAAGATTGTTGCCACTGAATATTTTACCTATTGGAAAAAAAATTCACAGTACTTACTTGAAATATCTTCAAATCCATCCCAGAAATCTCCTACAGTTGCTCCAGTGATGATTTCATTGGTCCTGCAGTTAACTAGATCTACTTCCTGCTGGCCAAACTCCTTCCTAAAGGACTCTGGTCTCCAGAGGTCTGCATTTAGTTTGTGATGAACTCCTGACACCATTACAGGCTATAAAAAACAGTGTATTTTTAAGGATTTTTCAAAACAAAAAATTTTTATTCCAAACAGAACAGGGTAAAGCATCAAATGTACTGAACATCTGAAGACAGGCACTTTGTGAACACTATTTTCCAAACTAAATGCTCACCCTGCCTTGCCAGAATTATGCCATGGATATGATCATTCTTTATGTCAAGATATGAGTCAGCTTTTTATACAGAGCACTAAGTTCAGCAGCGTGTTTAGAGACTGATTTGCAAAAAAAATAAATGTTTCTACCCAGTACAGTGTTCATGCAGCACAGCTGATGAAGGTTTAGTGTTGCTTATCATCACACCAAGTTTGTACCTGCTCTTCAATTAAAGGGCAAAGCACATGAAAATGGAAAAAGCAGGAAAACTTAAATACCTGTCCCTGCTTCCAGCACTCCCTGAAGACATTCCAATTACTTTCATTGTTGGGATCTTGGAGACAGAGCAAGCGGTTATCACACAGCCAGTAGTGAGGTGTATCAAAGCCCATTATTGTGGGCTTGATAGTCAGTCCTTGAGGTTTCTTAGGCAAGTCTGTAACAGTTCTATTTTGCACCAGGGAAGCAAAAATGTCATCAAGGATTTTGGGTGTACTCTTGAGTCCGTTGTCTGTCTGAATAAAAAGGAAGAAAAACAACAAGGTTGGTGCATGTTCCAGTTGCCTTGTCCTGCAGTCTTTAAGATATCTGTCGCTTTGAAAATTTGCCACTTGACCTCACAATCACACAGAAAAACAAAAATCTTGCAGAACTTTGCTGTCTAGAAACTCACCACCATTAAAGCACCAATGCCACTTTGTCTGCAGCATTCTAGCATAGCAAGTTCTGTTCTGATTTACATTTCACCAACATTTACAGAGAACCATGAAACACAGCATGGACCAAGACTCTCTTTATATCAAAGAACAGAAATGCAGTTTCCTCAAGGAACTCCCAAGGCCAATGTTTTACCCTACCATTTTCAAGTCCTATCCATAAGGGCAAATAAAGCCCAGAAACATCTGAAGTGAACCAGCCTGCACACAAGGTATGGTAATGATAGTCACCCACTACAGTGTTTTTCCTTCTACCTGTAACTTCTTTGATGCTTCTCTTTGGAGTCTAATGGAAAGGCAAATCAATGCACCTGCCAGACACTGCCCAAGTAAATTCATCTGCTTTGTGACTTGGTTTCCACTCCCTCATCAAGCAAGTCTTGATGATAGTACCACTAAGCTGCTCCTCCAGAATCTAGGCACTAGCTTGAGCACTTCAGCATAGACAGATTTTTTCCCCAAATTAAGATAGATACTTACCTACTGTGACTAATGCCTGTTTCACAGGTTCAACAGTCAACTAAGCAAAATCAAATCCAACCTGTAAATCAAAGTTTCTCATATACCTTTCCTCCAGAAGAGTTGAGGAGATTCCGTAAGAAGCCAGAGTTGTTGTTGCTCACAGGTGTTAATATTGCACTGTTGAATGTCTGCAGGGCTGCAGCAGGCTTGGCCAGGCTAGGGAGTGTCTGAAGAGGTTTATTTTCATTCTTTGAAATGGGTATGGGGAGTTTCTCTGAAATGAAGAAAAGAGAACCTCTGAAAATGAAGTAAGGATGAGAACATCATACATGAGAAGTATATGCTTTGGATTTTTATTAAGACAAGTGGGTCCTATGCACAGATATGTACATATATATATAATCTCATGTCAATACATGCAGATGAAATACTCCTTTCACTTAACTTCCTTCAATACTACAAAGTTTTTTTTAAATGACATTTTTAAAACCATACTCAAACTGAATTTTCATTGCATCAATGGGATGGTTAATTCAGTTTTCAAAAAAACCAACGTGCTAACCCTACCAGTTTTTACTCACAAGTCATTACCAGGGACCAGTTTTGCAGCACAGGCACTGAAGACCCATCCCAGCAGTCAGATTGTATCACTTCCAACACAAGATACTGCTGGGTCTGAAATACATTTTTCTGACAAACAGCCACAAGAAGGGTTTAATCTTCACTGGTTCTACACTGCACATACCTTTGTTTTCTTTATTCACGTTTCCACTTGTTAGGTTTGACAGCCAGCTTAATGAAGGAGAAGTGTTTACTGAAGCAGTTTGTTTACTTCCAATTGCTGATTTTAAAGGAGGGTCGTGTGTTGGGACTTGTGGGCTCAGGACAAAACTGTTACTTTGAAGGCTGGTCCTCTCTCCAGGTACCAAGTTCTGAAAAAACAAAGTGAGAACTTGATTAGACACAAACACAGTACTTGGGGAAAGGGGAAGCAAGCAATTCAGACTCCTTTCACTGGAAAAAAATGGTTTGACCCTTCAATAAATACCCCTCCACATTGCATCTCAGCACTGACCAGAGATGAGGATCCATCAGGATTCTTTAAGAGCAGCCCACAGAGTCCACCATCCCTCAGCACAAGCACAGAAAGTGGAGTTTAGCAGATGGATTTGTGGGGACTGCTCTCACAGTGACAGCTGATGCTCAGGCCAGGGCTAAGTTGGGTGATCTAGTTCAGTAGATCTTAACACATTGTGCTCCTAAATTTTTATCCTAAGAGGGCAGCAAAAGTCCACTCACCTGCCAGATCTAAAATACATCAGCACGTGAGCCCAGCACCAGCCTGGCCAGAATAACCCAAGCACAGGACTACTGTGGAGGCTAAATTTCTTTGCTTTGCTCAATTTTCAGTCAAGAAAATATTTTCCACCTGTACTTATGTTATTTCATCTCTGAATGAGTGCTGATGCAAGGATTCCAAGAATAACATAATATGAAATGCTGAAAACTTTAATATAATAAGCTTATTCTCACACAGCCAGTTGCAGTACCTAATGTGACACAGAGAGGTATAGATAAATGTCAAAGCAGCTGTGTGTCCAGGCTCACAGTGGAAATTGTGAGAAACAGAAGACTGAAGCTAGGTCAGTTGTAGGCTGACTTTTGAATCATGTAACCATCTTCCTCACTTTAAACACCTCACAGTATTTTTCATCTCTTCTATTGATTACCAACACCAAAATCAAGTTCAGCCTGCTTCTTACACTTAAAATACCATATTCATAAATTTATTTTTAGAATAAGTATTCAGCATTATTAAAATTACTTAATCCAGATGGTTATTTGCAAGATATTGCAAAACTAAGCCAGTAATTTGTGCTGTTTTCAAATGCAAAATAAATGCTACATCCATTTACAAATAACCATACAGTAGGGGTTTGTGTAATGTAATGAGCAGCACACTTTCTACCAAGGTTCCCAGAAAAATGAGTGTTCTATACTACACAGTTCCATACTGCTCTAGCCCTCACAATTTACTCATGTTTGATTCTTTTATGATTCCCAGTGCTCTTCCACCCTGCTTATTCTTTTAGATGCTGCATCTATTATGTCTCCAGGACCCAAGGGATAATCTAATCCTATTTTTGCTCTAAGAAACCTCACTGAGAATTTTTAAAGGACAGGTCAATTACTGAGGCATCAGTGTGTCAAAGGGACACAAAGCCATTTTCCCCAAAACTTAAACACCTGAACCAGAAAGATAAATACTGAATGCAAAATTTTAACAAAAACCTACATGGTGGGGTTATCAGTGGTGTCTAGGATTAGCATAGCTACAAAGTCAATTACCATGGGCTTCAAACATTGGTAGTAGACTGAGGCAAACCTCTGCAGAGAGACAATGCAAGACAATAGCAATACCTGTTTTGAATCCTCCTTTAGAGTTGGCTTTGACAGTGTCTTGAACTGCTTGTTTGCACAAGGACAATTGGCCTTTATTCCCCATTTTGTTCTTACTGAATGAACAATATCACCAACATCATAGAGAGCTGAAGGAAGGAAGTCATTAGTGAGTTCATGTGCAATCAGAATATCCAGCATTCAATAAGAGTTTAAGAAGTTATGTATGCTATGCAGGTAAACTACAGTATGGGAACAGTTCATCATTAACCAAGTTTTGCTGCTTCTTTGTAAAGGTCAAAGATAATAAATAAGTACCAACTACACAGGCTATTCCAGTCTTTTGACAATAAATACTAAGATTTTACTATATTAAAAACAAAAACAAAACCCTGACTCGGTACAAAAAAAATCTACAGCATTTTTGCAGCCCAATAAAAGATTTTAAATACCTTTTCCAGGAATTATTTGTGTAGGCATTAGATTCTCTGGTTCATGTGCCTGCCCCTTCACACATTTAAACCAGGAGAAAGTATCTGAGTCATCATCTGTAAAACAAAACCATTAATTTTTTCATCTTTCCTCCTCCTCTGGAAAGCTACCTATTTTACTATTCTTGATATACCAAACCACAGGTCTACAACAAGGATGCATTCTCACCTTCATGTAAGCCTTTTTTCCTCATCCTGTAACAATCCACACACACACCAAAGCCACACTTAGAGCAGACCCAGTGAAGGTTGAAGATTGTGGTGTCACAGACATCACACATCTCTCGAACTCCACGCACCGCCCGCTTCCAGGCTACCTGTCCTGGAGTAAATGACAGATCAGCCACAGCCTTGTTTAAACCAACCAAAATATTTGCATGTTAAATATAGCCACATTAAAACACTACAGTGATAAAAGACTGAGACTTGATTCTGTATTGGAACTCCAAAGAATTGAGTCCAGAATAGAGTCTGTCCAATAGACCATTTTCTTAGGATAATCCTCCAACTTCCCAAAAGAGGATTAAAGAGTTTTTTGTTACCTTTTGCATCTAATTTCATATTTCAGTTTTCTGATTTTGTCTGTTCCCCACTCCCATTCTTTTGTTTCCTCTCTGTAGGTTGATCCTGTCTCCTATTTCTGAAGATCTCCTTTTGGCACTTGGTGGCCAAGGAGCAATGAGACCTAACAAGCTCTTCTTTCTGCACTGGTCAATCTTTTACTACATAACAGTGGTAATTTCACTTGTGCTTTGCTACTAATCCTCTAAGGACCTCTCTTTAAGGAAGTTCTCAATTAATTTGCTTCCTCACACTTGTTTGTTTTGCAGCCCTGCCTACCAGTCAGGTAACTCACTGGGGTGAGAGACAGAGAGGCTGACCCCAAGGCATACCGTGCAAGTACAAAAGTATTCACACATAAATGATGCCCTACAAAGTAGTATTTGAACAAAATATGTTCACATTTAAGAAAAGGTCAGTTTGTCAGAGACAGAATGTTAATTAAAAGGTATTGTTTCAGCTGAACTCTGCCAAGAGAGGTTTTATCATAACTTCAAATCATGGTGGTTCTTGTGCCAACTCAGTGAGCACTGTGTTTCCCCAGATTGTTCAAAGAATGAGTACCTAGACTGTAAATTACTGATTTTCCACTCAGGGTACAAAAAATATACTTTGTTTTAATGAAATTGATTTCCCTTACTCTCACCAGCCAGGGCAATAAATAATCAAAGAGGAATTGGTGACATTTTCCTCTTTTCACACCAAATCTACACCTCAAATGTGTCAGGGTATTTTTATAAACAGATGACTCTGGTGGGTATGCTGATTTATCCTCTGCTATTAAACAATCACAACTCCCCTTTTTTTTTTTTTCCCCCTCCCACAAATTTCACTCAAAACTTCATCCTTCTGGAAGTGATTCAGTATTCCACTTTGTTCCTCTCCCCAGCCCTGGACATGTTTGCAGTTCAGGCAAAGAGCAGAGCTTGCAGCTCCCAACTACTCCAGGGAAAGACCCCTCAGCACATATTTCTGCAATTGCCTCAAGTCCTCCCTCCCCTCTTTAGGGCATTCAAGCTTACTCAGATTTTTTTCTTCTATTCAAAACCCTGGAGTGAATGGTAAACTGACATGAACTTTACACAATGTCAACACTACCCAAATGCAGAAGAGATTGGGTAGACAGTCTTCTAAAGCTCCTGGATCTCAGTCATGTAGTTATAATCCAAAAAACAAACATAGTTTTAAGAATCTTTCTACTCTGAGAAGTGATTATGCAAGATGACAACTTTGCCCATCTGTCTGCTCATGTTTGCTACAAAAAGGTTCTGATGTGGCCAAAAAACTGTGAGGATGAAAAGTTTGCTCTACAGTCAGTTACCCCCTCAACAGAACCCCTCTGGGTGTATTCCCAGTAGGGCTTGAAATTCCTTGAAATGGTCCTACTGGAAAATTCCAGGTAGAGGGAAAGATTTTCTTTACTGATATCAGCATTAGGTCCCTTTATGCATGAACAACAGAACAGAACCACAGCAATTGAACAGAATCTGTGCCATGAAAATGAAAGCTGGATTTCATTTACATGCTAAGAATAGGCTGCTGTCAGGTGCCTGCTGCTCTATTTATTTTTTTTAACACTGTTTCTCTGCAACAGGAAAAGTAATTTGATAAATAGAGAAGTCTTCTGACAAAGAAGGATAGAATTACTTTTCCCTTTTGCCCTGCCTGTGAGCAAACAGTTGCTGACACTGGTTCACACTGGATCTTACCCATTACCTCTCTCTGAGAAGAGAGGGAAACACTGAAGTCTTGTGTTGCTTCCAAATGCATGCAATATCTTTTCACATAAGCCAGAAGCTTAAAGTTTCACATGAAGATATTAAAATACACATTATTTTAATAAAAAAATCTTACTGTGTGGTTCAATTGTAGACATAACTTCCTTTTCAGATATCACTAGCTGACAGAAGTGATCTCCAATGTTGGCTAGAATATACTTTGCTGTGTCAAGATCCAGACCCACAACATTTTTTGATAAAGGCAGCCATAAGCTAATAGCCTCAGGGTCATATTTATTTGGAGTTAAGAAACCTTCCTCACGCAGTATTCCATGCTTATTAAATTGCAACCTGTGAAAAGATGGGGGAAAGGAATAAAACACATCTCATAGATTTTGTTAGTTTGCACTGATCTCAGTCAGTCCATGTGGGAAACTGTTAACATCTATAATAACAGACATGGGTAAAAATACTTGTTATGCTTAACATACTGCTTGTTAAAAAAAAATAAATAAAATCCAAGCTCAAAAATTTTTTTGCAGGAAGGTAGACTTCCTAAAGACTTTTATTCACACAAAACAAAATCAGGTTAATGTAACTTAAAAATGTATGGGCATCATTGACCCATCTAGAGGAGGTAGCAGTGAGGATTTAATTCAGTATTTACAACTCACAAGAGATATTAGAACACCATAAAATCCATTTCAGTTAAAATTAATTTGGAAGTAGCTGCCAAAAAAGTCCAGCAAAATTTGAGTAAGCTATTCTTACATGATTTAGAGCAGGTAGAAAGAATGAAATATGGTTTTAGTAACTTATAAAATAAAACCCATTAAGAGTCCTACTCATGTTTTCAGGAGCCTTTTTACTAAATGCTGTAAAGGGGAAGTTGACTTCTGGTGACAATATGTGCTCACTATGTGTTAAGTATGGCAAGAAAACACATGTTAGCATCTGGCATCACCAGACAAATGTCATCTTCAAACTTGGCAGATTTCATATTCAATAAAAAGAAACAGTTCCACCAGCTCCAGCTTCTAGACTGAAGTACAAACTGCTTTGAACTGCACTGCATGTCTGGATTTTTACCTGGAGAAGATGAATTAGGATAGTATGTTGTTACTCTGGCCTCACCCATTTTTAAGGACTTCAATTAATGTCAGATTATCCCAAGATTTCCTATAGTAAAATGTCTAATCCAAGGTTAAATAACAGATGAGTAGCACTTTTTTTTTTAAACCTTCAGATACAAAATGGGCTAGGGGGATGGTCTTGCAGAAATGTTTGTGGGGTTTTTTACCCCACAGCCTTTGTAACCTTTCTGCTTTTTGTTTTCCTTCTTCTACTTAGAAACTCAAAAGAAAGTTATGCCTCTGAAAATCAGGAGGAAGACTGAGAATAGTAAGCTTCCCAGCTCCATGGTGACAACTAATATTTTTGCTTTTCCTCTCTAATATCACAAGTGTTACCTTCCTCTCCTTAAACACAACCCAAAACTTAAATGGCTGTGGGGGGAAATCAGAAGTGTGCAACATCTGGACATGAGAACAAAAGGTTCATGGAGAAAATTTACACAACTTGGAAAACAAGGGAAAGGACATGTTAAAAACCAGCCAGACACTGCAGTTTGACAACATCCACCCTGGGCTTATGTATGGGCTTCAAGTGACAGTTCAACAGACTTTGAAAGTGTTCCCTCAGGGTGTGTTAAGAGCTAAAAGAGGTAAAACATCAACAAACCTTGATTCTTCAACTCAATAACTGGGCTCTGGGGGCTGTGGGTGGGGATCTGAAGCTGCAGATCAGGTTTGGAAAAGCAATCACCGCTGCAGTCACCAGATTTTCCTTCAAGTTGCTTTGCTGACCCTTCCCTCCCTGAAGCCCAGTGACTTGTACTGGTTAAATGTTTCTATGGCAAGCTTAAAGAAGTGGCACAAAGTCTCAAGTGTGAAGTGGAACAAAGAATGGAGCAACACAATGTAAATTGCTATTTTCCTCACTACTAACTCATGACTCCAGCTGAAAGCTCTTGGACACTTACAGCAACTCTTCCACAGCTGTGGGAATACAGCTAATATTTCATGTGTCCAGCTGCTACACTCTGGGAGACGTGCATGCAATCTGCCCTCTCACTACTACCCCCAATGCTATTGAGTTGTAGCACTCAAACTGAACTCATGTTATCCCACTGGCACCCTGCCCAGAACAGCAAAACAAAATGCTCAGAGTCCTGCCAAAATATTTTCTACTCAAATGAAGCAGTTATAAAATTTCTAAGAGCTAAAAAACCACAAGCAACCTCTCATTAGTTAGGTATATTAGCCTTAGAGCTTAACAGCTATACACTATCATCTGGCAGTTTTCAACCAGAGACCTAAATGAGACTATTTTGACCAAATAACTGTTTTTACATCTGTCCTGGAAGACAAAGAGCCATATTACAGTGTGCATACAACAGCCCCCTTCCAGGAAAGGGGAAAAAGTCAGATGTCCAACTGGGAGATGAGTGATGTTATTCATATGTAAAGAGTATCAAGGTTGATGTAGAGTAAAAACTGTTCTCACCTTCTGAAGTGAAAGAACCGGCAGAAGACAGTGGACTCTCTCTGATCTTTGTTCTTCCTGTAGCTGTCCAGACGGCACTCCCTGCACTTGTGCAAGTGAGGTGCAATGTTATTGCAGGAACCATCCTGTACAAATGCTTCTCCACTTTGCTGCAGCTTCTTCACTTTAGCAGCATCTGCTAAAACTGACTTGCGGACTATTACTGGAGGGAAGAGCAGGGCAGATTGGACAAGCTTCAGTTTCTCACGTAAAGGTGCAAGTAAATGTGTTTTACTTAAAGATCCACATCAACTCTTCCATGCAAAATTTACATTACACTGAATCAAAGTTATGCTAAAATATTTGCAATTGGCAGAAACATCTTTTCAGGGCAGTAGAAACTTTAAGCTCTAGTTCCACCTGAGTCATGTTCTGGAGACCCAAGCTGAACAGCTTCAGCTCCTCCATGGAGGAACATTTTGAAAGTGTCTGCTTATGATTGAAGTTTTTCAGTACCTCAGCAGACCAGAGCATAAAGCAATCATATTTCACAAGTAATGAAGACAGAAGTACAACTGGGTCATTCCTCAGCCCTGTTTCCACCCTTCACAGTACTTCAGAATCTTGCTATAATAGTTGCCAAACAGCCCCCTTCCTCCCACACTGCAGGTGAGGCCCAGCAGGGCACAGCAGTGACTGCTTGGTTAGCTCTGCATCCGTGTTAATTATGGAATAGCACATTGTAAGCCAAGACCAAGCAACAGGAGATTGGAAAGAAAGGAGAGGTGGGTGTGTAGGGAGATCCCCAGAACCCTGAATAATCAGCTGTGCTGCCTGGCACACAGCACAGAACAGCAGAAGTCCAGCTCCTTAAGCAGTCACAGCCTTTTCCATTCTGTCCCATGTGGAAAACTTGAAGAGCTCACCAAGTGGAACTGTGTCACACAAAACACTGAGACAAGGGGGGTTGTTTTGAGGTGTGGTGATTTCTGAGTACTTTTTTTTTTTTGGTTGGTTGGGGTTTTTTGTTTGTTCTGTTTTCAGAATAGTTATTAAAAGAAAGACTCTCTTGAACAAAGTCTTTAAGAAAGACTTTCATCATGCTAGCAAATTTAGGACCATTGCTTAAAAATTGTCTCATTATGCCATTTGCACTCCAAACAGAACCTTGGTTTTGTAACTCATTTTGTCAGTCTGTTGTTGTATACAATTTTAACAACTTCTTTCTAGAAAGTAATGACTAGTCCTTTATCAGGAAAGGACATTTTCCTCAGATTTATTGCATTCTTCTTGTAAAAGAACCCACAAATGACTCAAGTTCCAGACTGACTCACACAATTTAAATTACTAATTTTGTGTAGATTACAAAGGTTCTATTTGTATGTAGTTACACAGAAGCTGCAAGGACTTTCACAAGACAGGAAGTTTTTAAAATACTTACTATTATCCTGGACCTTGGCACTTCCAGTCCAAAAGCTTTCTATTTCACTTCTGTCATAGAGAATCTCATTTGGATTTCTTTTAATAAAAAATTCCATTTCTGTAAGTTCATCAATCTTTCGTTTGTGTCTGTTCTGGCTGTTGCAATTGCTTTGTGATTTAATTCCAGACTCAGCAAAAGAGAGAAGATGAGCATCTGAGGTTGAGGGTCTACAATCTAAAGTCCGTTGCAGTTCCAGAGTGGTGCTGCCTCTTGGTATTGCTATGGAAGAGTTACCATGTTGCAACTGCTTGACAGAAATGCAATCTTTTGGAAAGTTTGTTGTGGCCTTCAGAAGAGGTTCATTCTTATTTTTCAGGTTGGTTACTTTTTCATCAGTCAAAGGTGAAGATCTTGAGGTTATCAAAGAGGTACATTTAGCATTCTGATCACTTGGATTTTGCATTTGTTCTTTAGATATAAACCCTACTTTAGGAAAGGCTGTCAGATCTTCCTTCAATGGTTTCATTCCAGGATTAAGACAAGAAGGATGAGTTTCTGGCAAGCTTCGTCTGCATGTGCTGAAACACACAACATGCAAGAATTAGACACAGAAAAGTGTCAAACATCAGCTGCTCAATCTGGTCACATTCAAAGGTTGAAGCAAAATTTAACAATGTACTTAGAATTCTGATGTTCTCAGACTTCAGATTGGGGGAGGCTAAGTAGGTTTGAGGGGTTTTGGGTACGATTTTTTTTAAAGAGATGGAGAGAATGCTAAATCTGTACATGCATGTGGCACACAAATTTATGTACTGCAGCTACTCACAATGAAACAGTTGCTTTCTCATTTTCTCCATGCAACAGCTGCATCAACAAATGCATTTCACTTGTATGTCTGTGAGAAGATTCTTTGTGGCTGGCACTACAAGCACCTACAAAACCTACACCACTTCTTCTCAAGCTAACATACAAAATCTGAGTTTTCCTGTTAGAGGAACTGGAGTTCTTTTTGGAGGGAAAAAAGACTGCATAAGCATGAATTGGTTCCTTACCCCTGAGGAGTTTCTGCACCAAGATTGGGTGGTGAGTTAGCTGGCAGGGGCAGGCCTTGATGCCTTTGGTCTTTATTTGCAGGAGTACATCCTAGCAATGCTTCACCAAACACTGTTGGTACTGACTGCACAGGTCCCTGACTGGGAGAAGCCTGTAAGGGAGATTTTAAACAGAAAAAAAATCAGATTAACAGAAGCAATACTTTGCAGGGTTCAGCTTAAATAGAAAAACACTGCCCTTCCCACTGTGTTTGATGACTATTCCTCACTCAGTCCATAAGAAGGAAAGATCCTTTAAACATATTCCATGAAACACTAGACATGTTAATTCATTTTCTCCCAGTAATTAACACCAAACTCTTTTTGGGGGAAGGAAGATGGAGCAGAGGTAGACAAAGCTCTGGTCTTCAGAACTGCCAGTACAATGATCTTTCTAAAAGTACTGCAGTAATCAGAATTCAGAAATGGCTTTCAGAACTCATCAGAAAAACACTGATGAAATTACAACTGTGGAGTTAGTCTGACACCATTACCAAAAATCTACATGTGAACTTCCCTGTAGTGAGAAAATCTTTTTACCAGGATTCTAGCAAGTATTAAGTAGAAGCTGATTAAAATCATGAGCCTTACAAACCTACAGTTCTTTTAGGAATGCAACAGGCCTACCAAATTACCAAGAGTCTTTAAAAACAGGAGTTTTTTGTGGGACTCCTTCCTCAGTTCCAACATCCACATTCCACTCCCACATGCTCAGCTTACTGCTGGAAGTTACTCTACAGACTCATTAACATCAACTCCAAAATACTTCCTTTCTGCTTTGGTATAACACAGCTGTCAGGCATCAACACAAGCTCTCAAAAACCACTGAAGTTATTTAATTCCATATTAGTAATCAGAATAATATCACATACTAAATAAAACAAAAAACCCAGTGCTTTGGCTTATCATTACCATGTATTCACATCCACCAAAATCAGAGAAACAAATAGAGCTTCTGTACACTTGTAACCATTTTGAGAAGATACTTGCCAGACATTTCCTAGAGAGTACAAAAGTGATAAAGGATCCAGTACTCCAGAAAATGAGAAGGGAATTACTTCACTACTTTCAGGGAAATACTATGGTGAAACAAGCTATGGATTCAGATCTCTACAGCTCTTCTGCAGGACATTTGGAATATCAAATTTCTGCATGTATCCAGCAGGCTGATCAAAGGCTGAATATGCAGGAAGCTAAAGATTGGCAAACTGGATCTGAAAGCTGCTCAAGGTACTCATGTAGGAGCTACAGAGACAACATAAGCAGAGTCTGACTGCAGTGCACTAGCTGCCTCATGTTGATTTGTTGCACACTCTTCCTCAGCAGTAAATACAAGATAGATCCCTCTCCCCATTGAGGAATCTTATTCCTGCACTTGCTAACTCATGCCACTCCTTTGTGAGGCCAGGTCTTCATAATTCACTCAGCACAGGGACTCACTGCACAGAAGCCAATAATCAAGAAGCAACAAAACAAAAGACACCTCCTACCCCAACACCTATCTACAGCTTCACAAGGCTACCTGCCTAAAATGCAGGTTTTGGTGGGAAATACTGGGGAAAAAAATTAAGGAAAGTTTGAAGTATAAGAAAAAAAAATAAGCAAGGAAGAGAAAAAAAAAAGCAAGGAAAAGGAAAAAAAAAAAAGCAAGGAAAAGGAAAAAAAAAAGCAAGGAAAAAGAAAACCCCAAACTTCAAGGCTCAGTAACTTTTTCTCAGATTACCACCAGGCAAGGTGTTTTACCCATGCCTAGACAAGTTTCAAAGAACTCAACACACCCTCCCAGGGATTATATTTATTATTTCACTTTCCCATCTAATCCTTATTTAAGACTGTTCTGAGAAATGACATAACCATTACATAACAGTCATATATAACATAAACATTACCTCAAGAGAAGATTTTGAGTGTTTAGCATCAACACTTCCACTAGTCTCAGATGGCTTCCTTTTCACACCCCCATTTTTTTTGGATTTATCTGGAAGAGGTGATCAAGATTAGTCCACTAATCACAATTTTGCTCTTTAGTGTTTGAAGGACAAACAATAATGGGTCTTACCACATTTTCCATTGTTGTCATATATGATTTCAACATGAATTAACTCTGGATCAAGAGTTTTTAAAGCTGGAATCTTGGAAAGGAACAAAAACACAGAAGCAATTATATAGAGAGGTGAAAGTTACTGGTCCAATGTATTTTTCTTAGATTTTGTGGTATAGATTAAGCTTAGACATTTAATTTCTAGGTTGCTTGAATACCAAGCTGAATTTACCAACATATTATTGTCACAGTGTCTCTGCATGCAAACACACAAACTGGTGCTTCAGAACACTGCCTACACAGCACAGAAACCAAAGAAACCAGAATAACACAAATTCTCACCCATTTCCCCATTCTGTAAACTGGTTCTTACCTCCTGACAGTTGACTTCTAGAGTTCTTGTAGCTGGATTACCATTGACAACAACAGCTGTGAACCACTGAGTAGATGGATCCAGGCTATAAATTCTAATTTTTGAACCAATTATATTTTTTCCACCTTGAAAAAAACAAAAACAAAAAACCACACAAACACATAAGAAAATGGAGCTTCTGAAAAAGAGAGCATGAAGATCAGAGTAACCAACATAAATTTGCTGACAGTACTGCATGCAAGATGCAAGTAAGTAAAATAGAGAACCTAGAGACAGCTTCCATCTAGCTAAAATCCAAAAAGCATGATAAAGCAATGTTCCAACTCTCTCCTTAGAACAGTTCAATTAAGTTTTCTGGAGGTTAAGACATGCAGCAGAGGACAGACTGACCTCCAGATTTCAGACAGTGGGGCAGAGCAGTGGACATGGAAATGAAGATTCAATTATTAGATGTGAAATTTTCCTCTCTTGACCCTATTGGAGTTGACAGCTCTAAGCTGCAATGTTTAACTTTCCACAGAAGGTAAGCATAGGGCTACAAATGTGCTTGTATGAACCCAGTAATTAAGAATTTGAAGCTGGTAAAGGAAAATAATAATTTTAAATTGACTGAAAGAAGTGGTTTCTATGTAAAGCTACTTGAAACAATAAGCAACTCAATAATTTCAGTGAGAATTGTTTTAAATCTGATTAACACTTTTCACAAGTGCCAGGGCCAGGACATCTATATGAGCTTAAATTATCTACTCACACTTAAAGGAAATACTTCAAAACCTAAATTCCTGTAATCCTTCACATTTTACATTCACTGCTGTGAAGGAAAGTGGAATCAGTATTTTTAAAAAGCTTATAGTATAAATTTTATAATATAAAAACTATAATTTACACCATCACTGCAAAGATTTCCCTTTTGCACTGAGTATTTATTTCCAGAGCCTTCCACTACAGAGCATGCCTGTACCTTGTACCAAGCGTGTTTCATCTAAATGTTTCTTGACCAGAGCCTGAATTTCTTCATTAACAGTTTGATCATCCTTCAGAGGAAGCCTGGAACTGTCCACATCCTATGTGGGAAGCAAAAAAGTTAAAAAAAAAAAAAAAAGTTAGAAGTATAATTCTTTGATAAACACAGACACATAATATTTAGACACAAGCCAGGATTATTTCTTACAAGTCCATCAGTTTGTCATTTGGTGTTTGAGGCAGACAGCATTTCCTTACCACTAATCTGGAACAACCATCAGCAAAAGTCAGACTTAAACACCAGCCAGGCAGGCTGGCAGCAAAGTCTTGTGGCTTTTTTTTTTTTTTAATTGTTTAGAAACAGAAGTGCTTGAGGTACTAACAGGCTGACTCCTGTTCTTACCTCTGCAGTCAGAGTGGTTCCAAAGAATGTTTATCAGTATGGTGATAGGTGCTTTATAAATACTTTATAAATAGAAATAAAAATATATATGAAGTGAGCTCCCCAGGTCCACTTCAACATTGTTCTGAAAACAAAGTGGCTTTGCTTTACTACATTGCTAATGAGCACCAAGTTTAACTGAACCATCTGTTTTTTAATTTAGGATTTTAAGTTCTCAGAAGCAGCAATTGATAAGCAGCTCTGAGCAGATGTAAAGCTTTCTGTCTCTATTTATGATAATGCCAGGATCCAGTCCATCTCAAGACACCATTACAAAAAATGCTCATATGAATGAAAATTGAGTCAGCTACACCCAAATAATTCATAATTATTCAGCATCACGTGTTTATATTTTTGAGGTTTTTTCCTCTCTATTTTTACACAAATCAAGCTGCTTCACAACATTTTAGAATTCATTCTCAAATATGAAGTTTAGAGCAAGTTTTTAATAACGGTTCAGTGCCATCAAAAAGGCTTTTTTTTTTTCCCCCAAGCACTGCTCTGCTATTTGTCAGAAGCAGAAGGTTCAAGAAGGTGATATTCAAGATTCCAGGAAAGTAATCTTCTCCACTGCAGTATTGAGATAAGAGTTCTATGTAAAAAAATCTTTATTCTGTTGTTGAGCCACCACAGGCAAGATCTACAGATCAAATTTAGCCTTAAGTGATTATTTTGTTAATTTGTCAAAAAAAATTGTCTATTTGCTTGCAGTTATCAAGTCAAAGTTTATTAATTAAAGATGGCACTACTAGCAGTCTCATCAACAGACCTCTATTACTAGTTTTTTTCAAACTGCTTAGAGGTGCTGGTAGTTTTCTGAGATGGTTAAATCCTTTATCAGTAGCAGATATTACTTTTTTTATTGTTCCTCAAAATGCCTGGCCAGCCAGCCACAGAGGGCAAATTTTTCAACCCATCTCTACATGATTTTTACTCACAAACCTTTCTCTTGGTGCTCATTAAAGGGACTAGAATTCAATCACCTCATTTACAGCATGCTTAACTCCCCATTTGTTTAGTTTTAGAAGTGATTCGTTTCTATTAGGAGCAAGATTTATTCCTGGCACCCCTGCAACTCATCATAGTAGTGACAATCATGGTCACAAGAACGAAGGAAAACTATTCCAGATTAACCCCACTGTCAGCATGATGCAACTGCTGTCACCTGAGATGACAAACTGTCCTAGCACACTCCCTCATCCAGCTCTCTGAAGTGATCATGTCCTGGATTATCTTCAGAACTTTTTTATTCAAAACACACATTACATTCAGAACTGACATTTATGAGCTCTGGCAACACAACTACTCCAAGGTTCTGCCCATCTAAAGTTTGCATTTAGAATACATTAACTTGACTTCTAAAAGATTTATCTTCTATCTTGGTGCCATGCAAGGTTACCTGAATGGGTGTCAAAAGGTCTTTAGAGAGAAAAACACATTTCTCTTCACCGAGATAGCGTACTGACACCAGGGGTCCCAAACCAGCTTTGTCCACTAGGGATTTGTAAGTCTAGAAAAGGGATAAACATTTTCTTAGAATAGATCAAGATCTCACCATTCATTTGCATTTAAAAAAAAATAATTTTTTTGCATCTGTATCTCTGTTAAGATACTGCATCTACATCCAGCTCCTGAAACTAATCAAGTTTCTAACAAAATTTCTAGTAGATGATAGTAAAGGAGCTACTGGACTACACTTTAAATCTCTTTCCTCTATTAGAATGAGTTAGGAATTCAGTTCAGGTGGCTGTCATTAACAACCTCTAATCATCCATCTCAGCATGAAGAATTTACTAATATTAACAATTCTAATTGTGCATAGGTTAATGACAAACCTTCCTTATGGTCACTGGTGGGAAGTCAGTGCAGGTCTGCTGCATGGCTTGCATTAAAATTCTCAAAATTGTAGCTCATGCAACACTGGTAATATACTTAAGCCTTAGTTTAAGTGTGGATGAGGAGCTGGATAGCCCCATAGCTGTTACTGCACTGCAGTAGAATGCTCAAGTTGTGTTCAGGTATACCAGACAGGAGGCAAACATTCCCTTTAAAAGGCTCTGAACTCTTCCTAGTATGTTCCAAGTGAAGTGTCAACCACCCTGAGAGTATGTGGTTGGCTTTCCAAAGGACTGAAGAAGCAAAGACTTCTTTCTCTTTGCAGTTTTCACTTCAGTTAGCACAGCACTGGCAAAGGGCAGTAGAAGGAACCCAAATCTCTCCAGGCAGTGACAGGGCATTATAAGCATTCTGCAGAGCTATTCCTCATCAGAAACATACTGTCCCATGTACCTGAATAAATAATTTTTGATCCTCATGTAACTAAGTAATTGTACACATCCCTTTTTTGATCCTTTCTTTCCTGACTCATATGGTGGGAAGGGACAAAAAGTCTTCTTTGCCAAGACAAGCTCCAGTACTGTGCTTTACTTTATTTACATTGTTCTTCTACTAAATGGGTTTTCAAATATCTGCACTGCATGAACCAACACTTCAAATCATGAAGGAAGCTTTATATGTAATAAAGACAAGTATTCAGTAAGAATTGTTCAGATACTTGGAAAGGGACAACAGCTACATTTAAATCAGCAGGTTTTCAGAACATTGCATCAGCAAAATCTACCACTAGAAATGCTGATATCAATGCACAGGTCAAAAAAATTAAGGATTCACTTCCTCTCCTTCCTCTTTGGCCAATCTTTCACTAAACATCTGCTTGCACTACCTCTGCTTAAGAACAATATCAGCTAAAATGCAGCAGGCTGAATTACACTGCATACTTTATATCTACACAAGAGTATTAAATGTGGCCTATAACTTCAGTATAGATAATGTTCTGCAAGTTTACATCATCCTTTATTTCCCAACTACTTTTATGAGTACCAGTATCCAAAGTAGTCAAGAAATACTGGCTGAATACATTAAGAAATGTTCCAGGTTCACATCTACTGCTCATTTGCCAAGCCAGCCATGCTTGACAGTTACAGAAAGCTCAGTTCTCTGGCTTGTACTGCATAGCTCAGATTTTTTCATCTGCACAAAACCCAGATCTCTCAAATTATGTGACTGCTGCCTGTCACAGATAAGAGTCAATCAAATTATTTTTGTCTCGGATCAAGAATCACTGAAGAGTTAACAGTACTTGAGGCAGAGTAAAACAAGAATTTCAATTAAAAATAAAGGCTATCCTTAGAAACCTATTATTTACCCTTTTTCTCTGTAAATGGCAATTTCATGAAAAAGGGAAGAAACATGAGACTAGAGGGAGAAGGAATTAACATTGTACAGAACAGTGGCTTGGGAGGGAAGTCATAAAAATACATTCCTCTCTCTCTCAAGGCACAGCATACCAACTCCAAATGCTTAGAAGCTCTGCCTAGCTCTAGCTGCACAAAGAGCTTTACTCTCCCCTCAGATCATATGTAAGATTACACCAGCAGAGCTGTACTTGAGAAATTCACACTTATAACAACACTGTCCTTAGCAAATGGAATTGCAACACCCAAATGAGTTACACCACACATATACTTGCCATTGCAGGCCACTGGACAAGAGACACAGAACTGCCTTGAGATCTTCTTTCTGCCAGCACCAGCTTTTGCTCCACCAGAAACACTTTCATTGTAGGGTTGTAGACTTCTATCCATCTTCTCTTTTCCCAGGGCTCATCATCAAATTCTACACAAATCTACAGAAAGGAAACAAAGTGCAAGAGTGACTGCCCACAAAATTCACACATAGAACATGAAAAGGCATAAACAAACACCAATTTCCTCAAAAAAAAGTTATTTAATCAAAAGTACTTGTAATGCAAACATGACTACTGCCTTTCTGTCACACACTCAAGAAATCACTTTAGCATCCCAGGCTGACCTAGTGTTTTTAGAGACACTCAGTGTTAACCAGTTTGTCATCTTTACTGTTGTATAAACACCAATATTCCTATTTAATTTCAGCCTTCATATCTCAAGAAATCCTCTTCTGCTTAAGCAGTTAAATGGGTTAATTCTGCCACCAGTGTATACAATCAGGGAAATACAAACATGCCCCAAAATCTACATTGTCTACAGTAGTGGCATGTGCATTTTCCATCAACTCTAAACTAGAATACTTATAAAATATTTCTGGAAAACCAGCTTGTTTAAGAACAAGAGTGCCAATGAATAATTTAATTTATGTAAGGTACAAATGACATGGTGTGAAGGTCATTTGCTGCTTGCTTTTAACTTGTATTGATGAATCTCTGAAACATCTACACAAACTTTTCAAGAGGAAAACAGTCATCACACCATGGCAAACATATGGTGTGTTTGACTAGTTTCTCTGGGATATTATTACTCTTCTTTCATAGGCAGCACAAGATCAAAGGATTGGGAAAGGATTTTGGAAAATAAAACATAGCCTGAATACAGGAAGTGGAATGCCTTGGGAGGGAACACTGCTCTCAGAAAAATCACTCTCTCTTCCAAGAGTGATCCAGCCTAAATACACTTAACTAATTTACCCTAAGAGAAGAGAATCCTCAGCTGAGTGATTCTTAGAAACATTCCCTAGTGTTTAGCTTCCCTCTAAGGGGAAAGGCAAGTAAAAGCATGCACAGAAAAAAGCATTACCACAGACAGGAGTCATCAAACAAATGGGTGTAGAAATGAATTTAGCCATTTTGAGGTTCATGGAAGCAATGAAAGAGACAAGCAAATAACACAAGTACCAGAACCAGAATGGCTTGTTTTGTCTCTAGTATCAACACTGCACAAACAGGAAAATACAGCTGAGGAAATACGTTCAAAAAAGTAGTTGCCAGTCCTTCTGTTTTGTAGCTTTCTCCTGGTGTTTATACAAAAAGATTAATTTTACTCCTGCCCTTCCCAATCCATTACTATTTTAGGTCTACCTATGTATTACTCTTCCACAGAGCTGCAAGAGAGGGAAGGAGATGGTGTGTGTTTTGGTACAAAACCTCCTACACCTTGACTGACTACTTTGAATCTTGACATTTTTCCCTGGAGAACACATGAAGCCAATCACTGCTGACAGAACCGTAGCCCATTTCAAGGCTCACAGTAAAGCTCCCAACAGCACCTGCTCCTTCTCTTTTTAAGTCCCAGAAAAGGCCCCTAAGAGGAGCTTTCTGCAGCAGCAAGTCCTCCTCCTCGCTCCAAGTATGGCATGGGCACAGCCCCCTTGGCCAAAGATGGAGAAAGCTCCACCCCTGCCGCAGATCCACAACAAGAAGCTCGGCTTCTGCCAATTCGGGACTCTTCATAACAAAGTTTAAACTTTCAGTAAAGTGTTAGAAACACATTAATTGCTTCTTGTTTGACAAGGAGAAAGTGCGTCTTCTGTTAATCAGAGGTCAAACAGTTCCCGTTAAAAAAAAACAAACAAACAAGGACACAATTTTAATTGAAAGAGACCTTTAAGGTCCCTTCCAACCCAACACATCCTATGATTCTATGTTTGCTCTATTAGAACAGCCTGACACCCAAGTCCCTTGTAGAAACAAATAAGGGGACTATGTAACAAGATACCGCTACTAGAATGGAGTTTTGTCCTTAGTGAGTACTTTGTACACTCTATTAATTGCCCAGACACGGTTGAATAGTTTTACTGACTACTGTTGCCAAGTAGCCCCTCAAAAGCTTTGTAGTCAAACTGTGAAAGTCCCTTGACTTCCACCCAAAACACAGCTAAGCTGGCAATAATTAATTGCTTTTAAAAATCCTCTTGATAATCATTATGAATAAGTGGCCACCACACAAGTAGAGGCAAATACATGACTTTGGTCCATCTTCCAAGACAGTGGAAGTACCTGTTCATTACACCTACTTCAACAAGCAAAAAGAATCCCATGAAAAACAGAAGTTTTTTTTTATTATTTCACAAGCAACTGCAATCTCTGGGGGAATAATGAATCGTTTACAGCTGTTCAGGTCTTACATTACATTTAGGAAACACGCAGAAATAAAACCTGGGGGTAGCAGCTGCAATAAAAACTTTAAGTTTTCAAAATGCCGGTGGAAGAAAGTGTATTTCTAATTAGCTGGAGATAACTTCCGGCATTAGTACAGACTCACTGGGGGCTTTACCCAGAGGTGCACGTGTTTCCAAGCATGTTATCCACGCAAGTTGTCCAAGACCTTTCTCCCCCAACAGCTTATATGTCTATGTATACACACACACACCCACACCAAGCTTCCAGCTCACAGGGTAAGCACTCTCATTTTGAGAAAGTCTCTTTGGAAGTTCCCGGTTACCTTCAGGTCGGGTTTGGATATGTCCGTGTGTGACACCGCTCGGATCCTGCCTGACTTCCAGGGCCATTCCAAGATGCGGTTGATGTCCCACGACCTATCCTCTTCCTCCGACAGGCTGAGGAACCTCTTCCCCACCAGCAGCGACCAGCTCCCCTCCAACCTCAGCACCATTTTAACTCATCGGGAGGCCTCCAGGGAGGGAAGCGAAGGAGGGAGGGAAGAAAAACAAAACAAAACAAAATAAAATAAAGCGAAAGGGGCGGTCAGCTGGCAGGCCGCGGTCCCTTCCTCACAGGGGGCCGAGGCGGGAGGGAGCAGGGTTGTTTCCTTCTTCCTCTCCCCGTCCTCCGCCTTCCCTCCCCCGCTTCTGCTCAAGCCGAGCCCTCAGACACCCACAGGACGCTTCTTTGCCCACGGTCTTGTTAATCGTTACCTCAGTGGGAGCTGGGGGAAGGAAATACCCAGAAGCTGCTGCAGTGCAGCTCCCGGTGATTTCTACCCGGGCCGGCCGGCCGCCACCCTGCCCCCGCGGNGGTGGGGGCGCCACTGCGCCTGCGCATGGCGGGCTCGGAGGGGCGGGCGGGGGAGAGGCGGGAGCGTGAGGGAAGGCGCCATTTTGTGTGGGTGCTTTGGAGCCTTGAGAGGGGCGTTGGGGAGAGCTGGGTTCTGTGTGACATGAGGTGTTGCAAGGGAAAACAAATAAAAAGAAAATGTAAAATGTCCTAGAGGTTCATTGGGAGGACAGCAGGCTGTGGAGAAGCTGGAGGTGTAGTTGAGCTGGGCTGTATAGGTCTGTCTACAAGGAAATGTCAGCCGCCACCTCAGATCCATTTCTTCTTATGTGTGCTCTTATGAAAGACTGTAACCAAGATCATAAAAAAACCAAGTAATTAAAGTGAGAATTTGGTAATGGACTAGATGATTGTATTCTGCAGTGACCTAACAAGACATGCATACTCATCTTTTACCACAAGACTGTCCTACCAGAGGCTGTGGGAGGAAGACCATAAATGAATACCCAAGGCCAAGAAGCTGTTGAGTCATCTACCATATTGGAAACTGGTGGTGTTCAACTTGTACTTTCTCTGGAGCTCTATCACGAGAGCTCCAAAAATCCCCATCAAATAGCAGCAGGGGTTCTGCAGCAGGCTGATGTAGGATATTCCTACCACATGCTGGTCTTGGCCTCCATTTTATCAAAGAAGACAGTCCCGTGGTTGTGTTAAATGCATTTTTAAAATTTTTCCTACCAGTTTGTGTCTGGACTTTCTACTGATCACTTTGCCTGCTGCTACATCTGAACAAACACATTCACATATGACATCAAAAGGCACAAAATTTTCCTCATGTGTCATGATGAGGGAGTTACACTCCTTCATGCCACGGAGATCTAGCAGCCTAAGTTCCTCAGTAATTTTAAGAGCCTCTGCAGTGCTTCCTAGCAACAAGATGAACCTGGTAATATGTAGCAATTTCTGCAGACAAACAAACAAACAAACAGAAATGAATAATAGAAAATTAGTCTAATACATCAGCAACCACATTTAGCATGAAGAAATACTCATTAGCAGGCATCAAAAGAACAGGTATGTGTGCTTCCCAGATTTAAATATTTAATATATAGACCAGACCTACAAAATGGAATTTGTGATAGGATAGTGTGTAAAGCAAGCTATATCCAAACCCACCAAATTACTTGTTTTATTTAGGTGTTAGATTATTGTGACACCATGTGTATATCCTACAGTATAGGTGTTGTATACCTTCCTTATTTAAAACCCTTAGTTTTTAGGCACACAGAACACTTTGCTTTAAAGAGCAGCTGATTATTAGCATGGAGATTGATCAAAGATGTATTAAAATTAAATGGTTTGGATAGGTAACACTGGCATAAAAGGGCAGGCCTCAGAGAGCAAGCACAGGGTGACAGTAACATTGCCTGTGCATGACCTTGAAAATGAGCTTATATAGGAAATGATACTAAAAGAAGAGTCAAATCAAAATGGAACATTCTAAATGTATGTAAAATAAAACAAATTAGCAGAGACCAGAAGAGAAGATGGTGAAGCTAGCATAGTACAAGTTAACAGGAGCCTAGACAAAAAAATCAAACATTCAGATAATTAGCTATTTGCTTCACTTACCTAGGATTCTTCATTTCTTGAAGAAGTAAGAACTGGACCAGGAGTCTCTTTTAAATTATTTAACTTCTTTAAAATTTATACATTTGGGGTAACCAGTGAAGTTCTGAGTAAAAAAAAAAAAAAGATACAAAAATGTAAATTGTGACTATGAATATCTGAAATTCTTGCATAGTTTTAGAATCTGTTTCCCAGGAGTTTAACCAGACAATACAGAAAAAGAAAAAAAAATACTTGCATTTTTCTTCCTTGATTTTTTTTTTCACCACTCAAGAGAGTCCCCACAAAAACTGATGTCTGCTTGAAAGGTTTTGTGTTTATATGCCCACCCTCATTCACACAGTGTGTCAGCAGATACATCTAAATGTTCAGAAACAGCTTTCGGACAAAATAACACTGTGACAAAGGCACAGATGCAGCTGTCTCACTGGGGTTTATACACCAACAAGTGACAAAATGCCATTTGAAGTATCTGCAAAACATGTAACTGGTGCTGTTAATATGCAGAACTCATCAAACTACCAAGTGGCAGATTTCAGCCTCTTCTTGTGCCTGCAAGGAGTCTTGAAAATAATTTTTTAGAGTCAGCTCTACCTGCCAGGCTCAACTGCTAGTAGGTGAGCTTTCAACTCCTACTTGAGACAGGAGTAATCTCTGCAAATAGGTGTTTTTTCAGCAGCAGCTTCAGAATAAATTCTTCATTTCAGCCACTATTAAGTAGCGACTTTTCTCTTGTTCATGGTACCACTAGGAAAAAAATTAAAGTGGTTTGGGTGAAAAGAAGTGTGAATTTAACAGTATATGCAGTAAAACCCATACATACATCCAATTTTATAACTACCAACACCTAAAAAATTCCTTGTTCAGACACTTATGCCTCCTTCTCCACATATAAAATCTGGATGTGCTGTTCAAACATTTGTGCTTGAAACTGGTCTCCCACTGTCTATCACAGTCTCCTTGAGAGAAGGGGATGTTTTATTCAGAGTAGAGCAGGTAGCTAACAGGAAATGTCATGGCACTTTGTTCTTGGAAGATGTTTTCTGTGATAAGTCAGGGCAGGTTGTTTTTCAGGGCTCTTCTGCATTTCCAGGAGAGTTCTACAAGTCTGTGTGCAGTTCAGTGCAAGATCTTACAGTTTTTAAAAATCTCTCTTGTAGCAACTTTTAATGGTCTCCACCCCATTGGAGGCTTTACCAGCACAGTAAAAGAACACAAAATGTCTTCTAATGATAAATTGATGAAGGTGTAAGCACATGTAATTAAAGTTGAATGTGCTTATGGTCAGACCACAAAAATGCCAGCCATGCTAACTAGAAACAGGGCTCTAAAACCTTAAAAGTTTCATTTCTCCAGTATGTCATGAGGTACAGTGCCAAAGAATGAGTGATAACAGATACCAGAAGCTTTCTTATTGACTATCACCAAAAATTATGTAGTTTACTGACTCCTCAAGTAGCTAAAGTAGATTGGAAACTCCTCCTCTTCAGTCTAACTCCAATCTAGCTCTATAGCATGAAATTATTGAAGTCTGTATAAGCTCTTCACTCAAGTACAGCCACGTTACCTCAGCACAGCTCACATGGATTAGATTTGCAACACTAGCAGGACTCATTCTGACTCCTTTTTCCATGCTCATCATTTCATTATAAGTTAAAAAAAAATAGTTTGTGTCTGACATTAGTTTATATTGTCTCCTTGTCTAAAGATAAAGGAAGAATGTATTTGTACCCAAAGCACATTATGATGCTGTGCAATTAAGTTTACTTGTTGGAGGAAGAAATGAATAAATAAATGCTGAAATTACTTTTTTCTTCCTCCATTCATACCCTGCAGTTGGGGCTGGCTTGCTTTTCCCGTGCTAGCCATGACTTAGATTTGTTACTGCAACTGTAGAAACAGGAAATTGTGAGGTGACTTCTAGGATAATAAATCAGGATCAGCTATTAAGTTTTAATTTAACATTTAATGATTTAATCATTTAATTGGATGTTAAGCATTGTCTGGGGATTGGGGTTCGATATTAAGTTTTTCAGATTAATCCTAAAATTGAACAGGTATTTATAGATAGACATGCAGTAACCTTTCAGAAAGAGCCACGAACAAACATTAGATATGAAGAGTGGTTGGGAATTATGTGCTGATTTTATTTTTCCTTGGCTGCTCCAGATGAAGAAAGCCTGTCTTAAACACAAAAAGCCCTTTCCCTGTCGTTCGTTACTCAAAGGTTCCAGGGTATCATTCCTTAATAAAATAATGGAAATCAAGATTATCTTGATGGATATAGCTGAATCAAGTCTTAGGGGCTGCCAGAACAGCAAGAATGTTTTGGTGATAATACTACCCATGTACAAAAAAGAGCTGCCAAAAATTAGGTAAAACTATGCAGTGAACTTTAACCAACATTATTAATGAACTTAAGAAAATTGTTCATTGTCAATAAAGCTTGCCTACAAAAGCCTCACAGCAAACTGAGAGCACATCATGGTATTCATATTCTGCTACTTAATGTCCAGGATCTTTCTTCATTGAAGCAGCATAACCTGGATTTGGCAAAGACCAGTTTGCCTTTGCTCCATTCCCTGCCAGTGCCAGAGAGGTTCTTGAAATTTATTACAAGTGCTTACTGCTGTTTATTTTATGCAAATCTGTCTTGTGGCTGAGCTTCTTCCCTTGGGAGAAAAGTTACACATTTTTTCTATGGATGTGACAAAAACTTTTGGCAACTCAGGCTTCTGAGCATGTGTGCCCTCAAGTCAGTGAATCCTAGACTGAGTGACAGAAATGTTACTGATACTGAACTAGCCTGATACGTATTTTTTGAGCATCATTTGGGCAAAATTCACAGTGCTACTGGTTTTTTTTTTTTCCTTTCAAAACCAATGGATATTCTCTTGGAAGTATTTGGGACACTTTCAACCTTGGTAATTTAATGTTGGTTTTGACAAAATAGTGAATGTGGGGAGAAGTAGCTTGTTGTGAATTATGACTGCAATTTGGAGAAGAATTTTTGTTGATCTTGAATATATATTCACTTAAAAAGAGGCTCAGCCTTCTGACTCAGATGTGAGCAAAGCACTCAAGAGTGGTCATCACTGGGAGGATCTATGTGCTTGATTCTTTCCTGATGGACTCCACTCCATCAGAAATCCACTCCCCACAGAACTTTCCTGACTTTCCTGAGCTTTCCTTTGCTTTGTTCTGCCACTTACCAACTCTTCTATGAACTGGAGTGATGGATATTAACAGAGAACATTGTATGTTTTACCTGCTAGTGTAGTAACTCTGAGAGAGAGTGATGACAGGTTAAAATCCCAGGTAGTGGTGTATGTAGAACCTGGTTTTTTAAAATCATGTGTTGTTAAATGTGACCTACTTGGTATAGCATAGAACTGGGAACCAGATCTGGAATCTGTCTTGAAGTGTGTCATTAGGCAAATCATTTAATTCACCTAATTTCTCTGTAAGATGGGGATAGCAATAATTATTCTTATGTGTTGCTTTGTGTTGTGGATCTGAAATAGGATGAGTATTATAGCTGCTAATTAAACATTTTAATCCTCAAATTCCTTTTCTTTTTAAACTTTAATCAGTGTTTACCCTCCCTAATGCTAGGGAGGAAAAACCATGTTTGTGAAGCAGCTGCTAAGGGTATTTCCCAGAAGATATTTAATATTAATTTGGGATTGAGTCATCTGTTTCAGATAAAGGGACACTGCAAGAAATAATATGCAAGAGTGGAGATTTTGAGTAAGATCTATTCAAAGCAAAATCAAAGCAGCTGACAGACCTGTGCCTTTCAGCTGGCTTCTACCTCCCCTGTACTCTCAGTCCAGGAATTAGAAATTATCATTGTGCTTTCTCAGCAGCTCAACTGGAGAGAGTAAATGCAACAAGATTGCTTGAAAACTAGGCAGAGCTGCCAGTGACAGGGGGTTACTGATGCTCCTTCTGTCTCAGCTGAGACCTCTTCCTTTATACCACCTGCCAGCCCAGCTCAGGGGAGCACTGGACAGTTGTGAGGCCCCTGGGCAGCAACTGAATTCCAAGCTAACCATTCCCTAACCATCTCTCTTCACAGTTGTCAAAGATTAATGGCTTTTCTTCAAACCTTAAACTTTGGCAGTAGAGTTTCATGCCTAAAATTCAAACAGTACTTTTAAAGCAAACTCCTGACTCCAATGAAACCAGGAATTTCATCCATAGATTTTTAAAGAGATCATATGTCAGGCTTGTCTTCTCATAAGTGGAAGATTGTAATCTGTCTCATCTGTCATCTCTTCTAAAAAGCATAACAAGGCAAATCTGAACTTCTCTTGCTTCCCAATATCTAATTCCTGAAATAGCATAGTTACCTATCTGTAGATGTCCAAAAAAGGCAAATTACATTTTCCACCTTCCTCTGCAGAAGAACTTTCTAGTGATGCTTCTTACTCCCATTTCTTATGCAGAAATCATCACAGAATAAAATGTACACCTGCAGTTTTCTAGTGAGGATATGAGACACATCCAAGTTATTTAAGGCATCTCTGTTCTCCAGCAAACATGGACATACAAACCATGAGGAGTAGCTTAAAACCTGCATGTCTACCTTTGGATGACTGGAGATGAATTTGTTTCAAAAGCAAGTAGAAAAATATTGGTGATTGAAGTAATTGACAACACTGAAAAGGATTTTATAAATGCAATGTTGGAAAAAAATTAAGCAGATCATAGGAGGACTTTGCATTTTAGAAGGGATGATTGTATGTTGGGTGTCAGTTTCCCTGACTCACACCACTGAGAAGATTAGCATTATGCCTCTGCTTGCAGCAGAAATAGGATGTGTCTCATTTTTTGTAACATATAGGTCAGAAACTGCCAATACAAAAAAATTCACATGTAATGAATTTCATCCACCAGCAGTGATCTCGTCAGGTTTACTCTACGGGGAACAAAGAGAAGCATCTCCAGAAGGAGATTGATACTAAAATAGGTGTCTAGAGTAAGTGGGGCAAATTATCCTAGGAGATGTCTGATCTTGCTCATTTGCTGCAGAGGGCCCTGATTATTGACTTATGTTCCACTGTTTCTTTTAGAAAAATTGCTGAACTAGATACAAACATCATGTGGGATGATGTCTGTGCAGCTCTTTGGTTTACACATTGCTGCCCAAATTAGGTAGGCACTGATTATGTTTTTCTTCACTGAAAGCTACTGCATGGGAATGTTAGTACGAGGCACTAACAGGAGCAAATTAGCAGTACAGTGGATGTCCAGGGCTGACAGGTTTACAGTGGTACAAATGACCTTATAAACATTAGAAGACTAATGTTTAAAGACAGGAATCACAAGATTGGTTGTGACCATAAAGGGTCTTTTAAAGGGAGTGGGGAGGTCAGGAAGGAAAGCTTTGTACTTAAAGTTCATTATTTTAATAGAGTGCTATTTTTTGTACACAGGGAATCCAATATCATAATTTATGAACACATGCTATAAAAGACAACTGAGTTTTCAATGGTTCAGGGGGCTTGCATGGGACTTATTCCATAGCACAGTGTGTTAGATGTGCTACAGTGCAAGGAAAGGATGATCCCTTTTCTAGGTTTAATAATCTGTGTACTTGCTCCCTAAATATGTTTTGTATAAACTCTTTCAAAGTTATAAAAAACTAAGTAATGAAAATGGAGGCTTAACCATCAATAAAGTGTTGCTTTTTAAACAGACTGTTAGCATAAGAAACCAGGACGTGCAGTAATTGTTAAGGACATTATGAGCAGGTCATACCAACTTAAGCTTAAGAAAATGCTGTGTTAGAGCATGCATCCAGGCATACTGCTACTGGTTCACTGTGTGGAACTGGCATTATTACTTAACCTCTCTGCACTTACATTTTCCTCACTTGGGCTAACAAATATTTACCTACCTTTAAAAAGTACCTTCTGTTCTTCAGAGAAGTGCTGAATAAATACAGGGTTGTATTACCATCACCATCAGGTAATCCTGGTAATCTAACATGCACCCCATGGGTATGTTGAATATGTTCCATGCCACTTGATCATTGTAGTCAGATTAACAAAGGATATTACAGGGATTAACTCTTAAGTAATGGCTACAGCTGCCCACTCTATGTGTTTACTATAGCCCAAAACCAGGGTTCCAAATCCTCTTGCCTATAGTGAGTAGAAGAAATGCACTTGACTTTTGCAGAACCATTTTTGCATTCAAAAGAACATTATCTTGACCTGGTTGTTACCAGTGAGAGGTTTGTAACACAACCTGTTGCACAGTGCCCTTACAGCTGCTCTGCTGCTGGCATCAGGGAAGACACCATCAGTTCTAAGACAGCTCCAGCTCTGCAGAGTTGTTTAAAACTGTCTCATGTCCCACTGCAGTGTAACAGGCACAGCTCACAGACATGTCTTGGCTACTTTATAAAATACTAGCTGGAGACAAGGCCCTCTCCAGTGTAATGTAGCTTCAAAATTGGCTCTGCTTTGAGCTAGAGGTTGGAGCCCATGACATCCACAGGCTACTTCCAACCTCAGTTATTCAGTTATTCTACAAAGTCAGGTGTAGCCTCAGTGGCATGGAGCTCAGCATGAATTGAAAGTCACTCCTTGGCTACTGAGGACATTCTTTTGTAGCTGTCTCAGAGGAAGCTCTGTGTTGCTACAGCAACACTTTATCAGTGCCCCAACTTGTTTCAGGGTTGTTTTGGGAAGACTGTGTGATTTGTTGGCACACTTCTCAGGGGGTATAGATACACCTTCACAATCCTGCTGCTGGCAGTGCTATTCACTGGCTTTATTTTGTCATTTCATTTCACTGGTGCTTGGAGAATCTCAGATCTGTAAATAGATATTAGAAATGTTTTCAGCTGAGGATGGCTAAAATAGGGTCTGAGGGAAAAGAGAGCACACAAAACACTCCATCACCTGCATGTTTTGCAATTAAGTCTCTTAGTGGACTGTGGAGGGAGAAAGAGAGAACGTTCGCTTGTGAAAGCTTGTCTTAGCTCAGGAGGTCAGAACTTGAAGTTTTCCAACTGGTATGAAAAATGGAGATCAGGTACAAAGGCCAGGAGGGTGTGGTTTGTTTGTTGGTTTGGTTTTGTAGCAGTTGGCTGTTGTCTTTTTTTTTTTTTTGCTCTTCATTGCCTTTATAGAATAGCTTGTGGTATTGAAGTACAGACTTCTGACACTCCAAATTTCCATTTTCAGCTGTTTTCATATCTTGTGGTAAGCAGTTGGACAGGCACTGTATGGGGAGGAAAGCTACTGCTGCTTTCCTCTGTCAGACACGTGTTAGAATATTATCACTTCCCAATACCAAATGTTGGGAGTGCTCTGTATACTACTCCTGCACCACTCACTCTGACCTTTGTAAGCTGTAAGCAGATACTAGCCAAGAATCTGTTATCTGGTCTCATAATAGTGGCATTACTGTGAGATATTGTAAGTCTTTGCAAGGAATGTTTATAGGGATGAGGTCTTCTATAAATAGCCTGGAGAAAGTAACTTGAAAACTCTTTTCACAGTGGGTGTGTTTTTCCCTTGTCTTTTTTTCTGAAGACTCTAAGTTGTTAGTTTGAATCCCACTTTTATCCCATTTCAGGATTGGAGCTTAGCCTTTTTTGTCTTTTGGAAGACAATTAATTCTTGTTCTTACTGCCACATAATGAGAGAGAGAAGCAGGATGGTACTGCAAGTTTTTCATATACCCTGACAGCAAAGGAAAAATGTTTTATAACTTGTCTGTATGAGGAGCCATGGTTTCCCTGACATCCTTTTGACTTTTTTTCAGAATGAAATAGAACTGGAATTCACATAATGTGAAATTTCATGTTCATGACTGTGTGTGTTGTGCGAGTCAGTGTCTTTAATATGCCCTGTGCTTTGACACTCTGCATTTCTCTTTGCATTTATAACCGAGGAGAAAGCAGTTATAAAGCAGTAGGTGGTTTACATAGCTTGAGAGAACAGAAGAGACATGGGAGAGGCAGGTGTATTGTGGTGTATGGGAGGAGGAGGAAAGCCCTGGCAGAAGTATGGGAAACTCCCTGGAGAAATTACCACATTCACAGGGAGGTTGCTGCTCACCTGCAAGTACTTCAGAGCAGCTCCTGTGGGAAGACATCTTTGCCAGGTGTGCCAGTGCAGCTAGTTTTCTTCTGCCTCCCTCAGGGCTCTGTATGAAATTGAAATGTGTAGTT
>JAAWXA010000013.1:18633694-18750098 GCA_038090715.1 Florisuga fusca
GTGTATGTCCAGGGCTGACAGGTTTACAGTGGTACAAATGACCTTATAAACATTAGAAGACTAATGTTTAAAGACAGGAATCACAAGATTGGTTGTGACCATAAAGGGTCTTTTAAAGGGAGTGGGGAGGTCAGGAAGGAAAGCTTTGTACTTAAAGTTCATTATTTTAATAGAGTGCTATTTTTTGTACACAGGGAATCTAATATCATAATTTATGAACACATGCTATAAAAGACAACTGAGTTTTCAATGGTTCAGGGGGCTTGCATGGGACTTATTCCATAGCACAGTGTGTTAGATGTGCTACAGTGCAAGGAAAGGATGATCCCTTTTCTAGGTTTAATAATCTGTGTACTTGCTCCCCAAATATGTTTTGTATAAACTCTTTCAAAGTTATCAAAAACTAAGTAATGAAAATGGAGGCTTAACCATCAATAAAGTGTTGCTTTTTAAACAGACTGTTAGCATAAGAAACCAGGACGTGCAGTAATTGTTAAGGACATTATGAGCAGGTCATACCAACTTAAGCTTAAGAAAATGCTGTGTTAGAGCATGCATCCAGGGATACTGCTGCTGGTTCACTGTGTGGAACTGGCATTATTACTTAACCTCTCTGCACTTACATTTTCCTCACTTGGGCTAACAAATATTTACCTACCTTTAAAAAGTACCTTCTGTTCTTCAGAGAAGTGCTGAATAAATACAGGGTTGTATTACCATCACCATCAGGTAATCCTGGTAATCTAACATGCACCCCATGGGTATGTTGAATATGTTCCATGCCACTTGATCATTGTAGTCAGATTAACAAAGGATATTACAGGGATTAACTCTTAAGTAATGGCTACAGCTGCCCACTATGTGCGTTTATTATAGCCCAAACCAGGGTTCCAAATCCTCTTGCCTATAGTGAGTAGAAGAAATGCACTTGACTTTTGCAGAACCATTTTTGCATTCAAAAGAACATTATCTTGACCTATGTGTTACCAGTGAGAGGTCTGTAACACAACCTGTTGCACAGTGCCCTTATAGCTGCTCTGCTGCTGGCATCAGGGAAGACAGCATCAGTTCAAGACAGCTCCAGCTCTCTGCCTACCACAGGAGTTCTGCAGAGTTGTTATAAGGTTAAAACTGTCTCATGTCCCACTGCAGTGTAACAGGCACAGCTCACAGTCATGTCTTGGCTACTTTATAAAATACTAGCTGGAGACAAGGCCCTCTCCAGTGTAATGCAGCTTCAAAATTAGCTCTGCTTTGAGCTAGAGGTTGGAGCCCATGACATCCACAGGCTACTTCCAACCTCAGTTATTCAGTTATTCTACAAAGTCCGGTGTAGCCTCAGTGGCATGGAGCTCAGCATGAATTGAAAGTCACTCCTTGGCTACTGAGGACATTCTTTTGTAGCTGTCTCAGAGGAAGCTCTGTGTTGCTACAGCAACACTTTATCAGTGCCCTAACTTGTTTCAGGGTTGTTTTGGGAAGACTGTGTGATTTGTTGGCACACTTCTCAGGGGGTATAGATACACCTTCACAATCCTGCTGCTGGCAGTGCTATTCACTGGCTTTATTTTGTCATTTCATTTCACTGGTGCTTGGAGAATCTCAGATCTGTAAATAGATATTAGAAATGTTTTCAGCTGAGGATGGCTAAAATAGGGTCTGAGGGAAAAGAGAGCACACAAAACACTCCATCACCTGCATGTTTTGCAATTAAGTCTCTTAGTGGACTGTGGAGGGAGAAAGAGAGAACGTTCGCTTGTGAAAGCTTGTCTTAGCTCAGGAGGTCAGAACTTGAAGTTTTCCAACTAGTATGAAAAACGGAGATCAGGTACAAAGGCCAGGAGGGTGTGGTTTGCTTGTTGGTTTGGTTTTGTAGCAGTTGGCTGTTGTCTTTTTTTTTTTTTTGCTCTTCATTGCCTTTATAGAATAGCTTGTGGTATTGAAGTACAGACTTCTGACACTCCAAATTTCCATTTTCAGCTGTTTTCATATCTTGTGGTAAGCAGTTGGACAGGCACTGTATGGGGAGGAAAGCTACTGCTGCTTTCCTCTGTCAGACACGTGTTAGAATATTATCACTTCCCAATACCAAATGTTGGGAGTGCTCTGTATACTACTCCTGCACCACTCACTCTGACCTTTGTAAGCTGTAAGCAGATACTAGCCAAGAATCTGTTATCTGGTCTCATAATAGTGGCATTACTGTGAGATATTGTAAGTCTTTGAAAGGAATGTTTATAGGGATGAGGTCTTCTATAAATAGCCTGGAGAAAGTAACTTGAAAACTCTTCTCACAGTGGGTGTGTTTTTCCCTTGTCTTTTTTTCTGAAGACTCTAAGTTGTTAGTTTGAATCCCACTTTTATCCCATTTCAGGATTGGAGCTTAGCCTTTTTTGTCTTTTGGAAGACAATTAATTCTTGTTCTTACTGCCACATAATGAGAGAGAGAAGCAGGATGGTACTGCAAGTTTTTCATATACCCTGACAGCAAAGGAAAAATGTTTTATAACTTGTCTGTATGAGGAGCCATGGTTTCCCTGACATCCTTTTGACTTTTTTTCAGAATGAAATAGAACTGGAATTCACATAATGTGAAATTTCATGTTCATGACTGTGTGTGTTGTGCGAGTCAGTGTCTTTAATATGCCCTGTGCTTTGACACTCAGCATTTCTCTTTGCATTTATAACCGAGGAGAAAGCAGTTATAAAGCAGTAGGTGGTTTACATAGCTTGAGAGCACAGAACAGACACGGGAGAGGCAGAGAGGCAGGTGTATTGTGATGTATGGGAGGAGGAGGAAAGCCCTGGCAGAAGTATGGGAAACTCCCTGGAGAAATTACCACATTCACAGGGAGGTTGCTGCTCACCTGCAAGTACTTCAGAGCAGCTCCTGTGGGAAGACATCTTTGCCAGGTGTGCCAGTGCAGCTAGTTTTCTTCTGCCTCCCTCAGGGCTCTGTATGAAATTGAAATCTGTAGTTGCCACATCCTGGTTTGTGCTGGGATTTAATTTGATCCTGGAGGTCAATAGCAGCTTTTTATTAAAACTTACCATGAAGTAGCATTTATGCAGTTATTAAAGCATGTTTTTACAAAGCCACAGCAGTCTAGTAATTACTTAGTAATTTCACCTATGTACAAGATACTGCTACACAGAGCAGAGCCCAGAATGCCAAATTGGTTGGTTAAAGGTGATTCAGCAAGGGATGGATGGCAAAGAAGGCCATCCCTTTGTTTTCTCTCTTATTGCCTTAAATTTTTTATTACACCACTCTGTGAAGACAGCCAGTTTCTAGAAACTGCTAAGAGAAGTCTGCAGTGGCTCTTCAGCTTCCTCCTGACATAATTAAGGCTGTCCATAGCCTCCCTCACATTCCTTCTCTGTTTTCTTGAAGTAAACCTTCTCATGAGAGGCCCTTTTCACTCATTATTTACAGCTTATTATTATCTGTAGCATCCCCATCTGCATGACACCTCACTGAAACCTCAAGGTCATGCTCTGACCATATTTCTCTGAACATACCTCTGCAGCAAATGTCATGTTCACACTAGCACTCAATTACCTTCCTCCTTTCTCTCTGTCTCTGGTTTAAGGGCAATAACATAATTAAGTCCTGTATTCTGATCACTTTTTTTTTTTTCCCCTCGTACACATTTTTTAACTGTTTGTTTCTTTTTACATTTTTGTTGTAACCTGTCCATAGCAGGATGCTTAGGACATAAATCATGACAAGGACACCACTTGGAGACATGGAATAGACCTGATGGTTGTGTATGGTTAGGCTGAGGTGGAAATGTGGAAGAAGGGACAAGAAGATTAATCTGAGTGTCAGAAGTACTGTAATAATAGTGAAAAATTATTCATGTTTTATTGGCTTTGAAGGCTGAAAAAGATGGTTCCAGTCTAAGATACAGTCCTTTTCCCCCCCAATTTTTAAAATGCTCTAATCCAAGCATTTTCTTCAGTCTGAAGTAGTAGAATAAAAATATGCTGAATCAGGATAATTTCCCATGGAGCTGGAGGATGTGCAGATGCCTCACAGCCACTAATGAATTGATCTAACACACATGGATTTATTCTGAAGCAGAGGCATATTGTAACATCCGAGTTACAAAAAGGAATACAGGAATGAAAGAACAAACTTCTCAGAAGACATTTTTTGATGCACAACTTTAGGTATTCAGAGCTTAATATTTAGAGATGCCAAGTACCACTGACTGATCTTCTGTTGTAGAGTTTTGTGTTAGAATATTTGGCTATCCCATTTTGGTTATCCAAAGCCAAATGAAGCGTTCAAGCATGCTGATTTCCATGTTCCCCCAAAGTTTTTGTAGTGAGTGACTGGGAATGAAGAGTGCAGCTCAGCAGTCACAGTTCCTAGCTCAAATACCAGACCACACCACTTTTCAGTCAAAAGAGTAATTTCTTCACCTCTCCTTGCTAATGGCTGTAGTTCTGAAGCAAATAATTCAATAATAAAGATAAAAATGACATCCAGGAAATACTGACTGCCTTCACAAGCTTTGACAGTACTCCCTATAGAGTAGGATTAACCATTCCTATCTAGTCCCTATCTGTTAGTAAAGCTGTGGTCTTAGAAATGGACATTTTCATTACTGTATTCAGTAGCTGCATTCTTGGATTTTTGCTCTGTGTGTCCATGTTGTCTTTTTAGGTTTTTGTTCTTTTTATTTGCCTCTCAAGTAGAAGTCAGGAGATAAATGGAAGAAGTCACCTGTTCTTTTCCTGTGGGTGGAAGACAAAATATTTCTCTTCCATGAGGCTGAGCATGTGTATCTATATATGCTTATATATTCCTTGGTGGAATGCAGTGTATCTATTTACTGATCAAACTATCTTCTGATATTTTTTAGTTACTGTAACAATACTTGAGAATACATGTGTGCACTGCTGCTATTGCATTTATTTATTTTTATATTAATTTTGTTGTGTTTTTTTTCCTCCATGTCAACTTCAACATCTAAACATCACCTCTGTCTTCCTGTCAGATATTTTTTCTCTATATCTGGGAATGTTTCTTAGCTAGGTTGTCTGTTCTTCTCAAGCTGTTCTGAAAGGACACTTCTGTTGGTTCAATCTCCTGGAGGACATGCCTTCTTAGCCTGGGTCCGGTGGTTTAATCACAAAGGAAAAGCTTTCTTCAAGCAAAGCCTCTTTCCAGGCTGCTTGGGATGTCATTTGCTGAGCTGGCACCCGTGGGGCTGTCTGTTATCCTCAGACACAGCCCTGTGACAGTAGGTAGGGGGCATCGTCACCCTTCCACTGACGGCTCACTAGAGCTGAATTTCTCCCCTTCACCCTCTGTTTACCCAATAGCTATTGGAGTTAAGCTCCCTGCATTCACACTGACAGGCTCACCAGACTGTCTTGTGTATTGTCTGTGTACATTTGAGGCTTAGGATCAGCCAGCAATCATGAGGTGGTGATTGTGTCAGCAGCACGAGAGGGGACCAACTCCTGCTTACCCCTGTCAGAGAGAGCTGCCAAGCAGAAGAAAATACTTCAAGCCTTTCTGAGAGTTGCTGCCCAGGAAAGAGAACTGCAGATCAGCAATACCAGCAGCCAGCAGGAGCTGCAGGGAACTTGGTGAGCTGGTAGAGGTTGGAAGGAGCCAAGACGACATGAGGCTGTGTTATACTTTAGGCACTAAAGTGTTTCGCTGTAGCTTCAGGTGTTGCCCTCTGTGTTGCCTCTCTTTATAATCCAGTATCTTCTGTTGGTTTGTTTTTCTATGCTTCGAATCCACAGCAAGTATTGAGTGGCAAGTTCTGTGTGCTGTGATGATTGCACAAGTATTTTTGCAGAGATCTATGCTGCCACTGTAGCCCTCGCAGTTCCAGAAGCAAGGATGTTTGGTGGTGACCCCATACCTCCAGCTGTGGTTCACAGTCTGTCTGTAACCAGCAAATACCAGTGTCTGTACCAGAAATGTTTCTGTAACCCAGGGAGGTGCGTGATGAGACAACAGCTTGTAACAAGTCACGGCATGAGGTGGAAGTTCCCTCTGGTGGATGAACAGAGTTACTACAGACAGAAGGTGGTGTAGATACTCTCAAGATGATTCTTAGACGTGCTGACCTTTAATTACATGTATGTCTATACCTTCAACTTTGTCTGAAGGCTACGGGTGCTATCAGTTTTCTGGGGACTGGTACAGAGAGCCAACAGAATAAAACATGGTCCCATTATAGAAGATGTTAAGCTGAGTAGAAGAAAGGTGTTAGGTAAGGGCTGGATACTGGGTGATGATGAGCACCCTGTGGAAGTGGACAGGAGTTTGAGGATGTCTGTGGCCACTCGAGACTGGAGAGATCTGTGGTCAGATCCTAGATTCTGCTGCCTCTGGGTTGAAATGTCCAGTCTCTCCCTAGAAGAGTTCCTCCCAGCTTACTTGTGATACTTGAGGGAATTTCAGCCTCTTTCAGCTATGCTGTCTCAGAATAATGGGGAAAATCTGCTGCAGATTCACAGTCCTAGAAAAGAACAGTGTGTTGGGCAGTGCAGTCAGGGTGTTTGGAGCCCTGGCCCTAGAGCCTGACACCAGGGCAACTGCCCCATGGAGCAGCCTCCAGGTGAAGGCTGGGGCTGGTCTCATGGTGGAAAGCTTGAAAATGATCTAATGATTGCCATGAGACTGAAACACATCCTGAATTCCCAGGGGCATGTGTGCTTCTGATAGAGGAAAAAGACCAAAGCAGTGGAAGATGATTTCTGTCAATCTAATCACATTTGGCATGTGCCAACATAGTGAAGGAAAATAAGAACCCAAAGGAAGTGCAGGGAAGAACAACCTGCTGGTAAAGCCAGTGTCTGTTGTGCATGTGGGCAAATTGGACTTGATAGCCATGAGACCCCCTGATGAAAACTGACGTGGAGGAGAGACTGCTGGCTGCCACCTCTGACAGTGGTGGGGATTCACCTGGGTCGTGTGGCCAGGACCCTTGTGGGTTGTGCTGCAAACTTTGGGGCGTGAAGGGAGATCCCTCCCTTCCTATATATCCAACAATTCCATGAACACCCTGCCTTGGCTTTGCCCTGACATTGGCAGGAGCAGTCGGTGGGGTTTGCTCCGTGCCCTGCTCCACAAGTCCCAGGACCCCTGCCCGCCTGGCGCTGCCTCCACCGCCCCCGAAAACTCCTCTTTCCCCCCGGGGAGAGGGGTGTGCGTGTGGGGTGCCTCCCGATGGGGAGGCCGGAGGGGTCTCTTCCTCCTCCTCCTCCTCTCTCTGCTCCGGGCTCAGCGGTGAGNGGGCTGCTGGGGAGTGCGGCGGGCGAGGAGTCGGGACCAGCCCTCCCTGCCGGGAGAGCCACCGCCATGGTCTCATGGATCATCTCCAGGCTAGTCGTGTGAGTAGCTGCCGCCTGGCACCTGGACGCGTGTGCCCGCATGTCCGTGCGTCTGTCTGTCCGTCCGTCTGTCTGTCTGCGGTGTCCGCGCCTGCTGCCTTGTACCGCTCGTCCCCGCTGTGAATAACGCGGTGGCGGCGATACGGCTAAATTTAGCAGGTTGTTGTTAGGGATGGTGCTGTTCGGTGGGTGAAGGAGAAAATAGGCGGGTTAAACGGTATTTTCCAGCGTGGGAAAATTACCAGGAGGTTGGAAGGCAGCATGTCGCTGTGCTGCACAGCGCAAGGTGACAGGGGAGGACGGCGATGGGCATCGCCCCGCGATGAGCGCGCTGAGGGTCAGGAGGGGGAATCGAGCATCAGCGGGTGGGAAAATGGACGTGGATTGATTTGGGCAGCGGCGCTTTGTTAGAGGGGCTCGGCGCGGCGGGCAGGGCCTCTCCGGGGCGCTAGGGAGAGGCGGCCGAGGGGTCTCCCTACAGCTCTCCCTATGGCTTACCCCTTTTTTGTAAAAGAAATACCAAGAAATTCTTTCTTCCATGCAACTTGCTGCTCACCCTCTCAAAAGACGTTCTCGATTTCCCTGTAACCTGTCAGCTTGGGAGGAGAAGCGTGTGGCTCTTTGCACTTGTCCTACAGCTTTTCTGTAGTGGAAGCTCTAGAGGTGGGGATAAATGTAGAAATTCCCTGGAAGTGCTCCCCAGACGACTGGGGAAAATCGATGGAGCTCGAGTTGTGTGTTCGTCTGCCCCACCTGAGAAAAGATTCAGTGAGAAAAGGGCATTTTTTATGCCCCTTTTCAGGGAGGGGTAGTTTATGCTTAAGGTGGGGCAGATGGATGGCTGATCTGCTTTCCCTCTGGAAATGTGGGTGGTCGAGGTCAGTACACTGGAACAGATGATTCATTTGCCACTTCTCTCTGTCCAGTACATATAACTGCAGGCTCAGGAGGACATCTGTTGTGCTCTTAAGTTATAGTAGAGGGTTTGTCACTTTCTTTGTCTGAAAGAAACGTGCCATGATGTTGCACCATCATCATAGTTCCAGAAAGACATTTTCAAGGTCTCCTCTTTTGCCACATGAGATAAAACATCAAAAGAAAAACTCACTTTGATTTTAGCTATCTCTCTGGATCACTAGGACATTGGGTGGCTGTCAGATATGAAGATTTTGGGGGGTTTCAGAGTTTAATTTAACCCCTGTAGGTATATGATCTGAATTCAGCTGCAGCTGTTGCTAGCTGTTACTGGCTTTGCACTTCATTCTGGGAAAGCCTGTTAAATGATTCAATTATTGCATCTGAACAGCAGAACTGCAGCTACCTCTGACAGCAATGTCTGAGATGTAGCTTGTAATGTCCAAAGCTCTTTTTATTTCCTCTCTACTAGACTAATGTTCATGTTGAAAAAACCCTGCCATCATGTAACCAAGCTAATCCTCAAGAACAAAGAATGGTGGTTAACTCACTTGAAGCACAGGCACATAAACACAGGTGATTCCACCTAAGATACATGGACTGGGTAAAAATCTGATAGGGGCAGGACACAGAGCAGTTGACATCTTCAGTCAGGTAATTAGCTGAACATACAAACCTTCCCATTCTTTTCAGCTCTCTCTGAGTCTCTTGTCACAGTAAGAAACCAGCTGTGTAGAGGGTGGTACCAATTATTTGTTAAGTTAGAATATCAATAGAAAATGTAATATCCAGTGTAAATATTAATAATTTTTAAAATTGTAGTAATAAAAAATAATTTTACAAGGAAACTTAGAGCAAGCCAAGCTTGATCACCACTTTCTTTGCACTGATACTTAGTGTATATTCACCATTTGAGCATATTTTGCATGAGCAGATTGTGGTTTGTTATAGTCCCCATAAGAAACTTGGACTCTGCACAGTATTTCTTAAAATGCCATTTATTGGAGCTAACATTATGAAGAAAAAGAGGAGAGTATAGATAATTTTAGATCTCTTCAGAATCTGGGAACCTTGAGCTGCCCAACATGGAACAGCTCTCCAGTCTGGATCCAGCATGCTGTATAGATCTGTCTGTGGAAAGATGACCTTACATTTTGGTCTTTTGAGACTGGTATAGAATTTTCTTTAAGAGAAAAAAGCAGTTATTTCCACAGTCAAATGAAAACAATTTTTTCAAGAGAACTTGTTGCCACACTTTTAGGTGAAGACAAACAAGGTGAACACAAAATTAAGCCACATGTGGGTGATTTAATTGCTGGTGAACACTGTGAACTTCCTCCAGGTTCCTTTGTTAAAACTGACCATATGGGTTGGTCCTGCATCCAAGGGGTGTGCACAGCAGCACACTGGGGGACAGAAGGCCAAGATGTATGTGAAGCATAGGACTGGTCTGCACCCATTCAGGTTGGCTGTTGGGTGTACAGTGGTCTTCATCTTAGGATCAAGACAAAGATTTAATCTATCTAATTGGTTTTCCCATCTCAGGATGAATCACGGGTTGATTGATCAGTACAAAGAGCTGTGCTCTAAGTAGAATAGCCACCTGGCTGGGCTTTTTTTTAATTTTTTTTTTTTTTTTTCCCACCCCTCAGGTCTTATTAGCTGAGAAGGATTATAAGGAAAGTGGTGTAGTTTGGTCATGCTGTGAATATGGCTTTGTGATCTCCAGACTTCTGCTGGTCTCTGTGGGGGTTATGTCTGATATGACTCAGCTAACAGAAAGGGCTTTAAAACAAAAGGCAAACCTTTGCTTTGGCTCTTGGGTGCTTTGTTGCTTATATTATCCTCAATTTGGTTGTCACCCTCTCTGTCCTGGCAATTTCTATTCTAAAAATGTTGCTGAAGGATAGTGTGAGCACTTCTCTCCCTCTCCATTGAGAAGTCAGGCAGCTCACTGCAAACCATCTCCTGCATCATTTCACCTTCAGTGTTTGGACTTGGTTGTCACTGGTCTGGAGTGCTCTCTTCTTCTGTTCTGAGCTGGTTCTGGGCTTCCAGAAAAGAAATGACAGAAACTTCAGAGCAGCATCTTACACTGCCAGAGCTGTGTGTTAACGATGAAGGCTTCATTGTTATCAGGACTTGCACTCAATACTGTACAAATGTGAAACAAAAAGATAATTCTGTCCTTGGCTAGCTTTTTGTTTAAGAGCTCAGTTCTCACTCTGCTGCAGTCCAAGTAGTTTTTCCACTCACCTCAGTGAGAACACGATCAGGATGTTCTTTTTCTATGGTAGTAGATTACATGTGACTTTTCCACCAAAGGTTTTCTGTGATCACTTTAATTGTGATTGTTGCCTCTGGAGCTGATCTGTTGCTTTGCCCCTCACAGTAACTGGAATGGGATAGCATTGTTATTCATGGGTTAATTACAACCTCCTTTTTTTTTTTCCCCATCATGTCTACTTACACCTCAAAGGACATCCTGGAACACCTGTATTTCAATTTCTTTCTCTGTGAAGTGTAATGAATTATGCTAAATTTATCTTCCCTGAGACAGACCAGAAAGGATCAGTGGCATGTCCTAACACCTACAGTTTATTGCTGTTCCTTTTGAAGGAGACTTTTTTTTTTTTTTCTCTCTCTCAAGTGGTGGAAGCTACACTTGCAGAAGGACGTGGAATCTCTCTTTGTTACTTTGTTATTTCAGTCCAGTTGAGGTAGAGCACAGAGCACTGGCAACCCTGGGTAGTTACTGGTCTGCTTTACCATTAGGTTGTTGTCTAAAAGCACTTTGATGTTAAAAGTAGTATACTGTATATACATCTTGTATTTGTATGGAAATCCTTTTCTTTTCCAGAAACCTGGAACTTGCTTTTTGTGCTTGGGGTTATGCAGAACAGAAGCATAGGTTTTGGCTCCAGTTCTGGAAGTTAGGCACATCGCACTGCTTGTTGAAAGCCTTTCAATCTGGAATATGTGACAGAGGAAGGAGATGTCAGTAGAAATGAGGCTGGATCAGACAGTTTGTCAATAGTTGAGATGATACTGCATGACTTAGGCATTTGAATTCCTGCTGTGAGTAGCTCAGAAGTGCCTTGTGAATTATTATAAATTGGTTAAACCTGTTCTTCATGGTGAAAAAACACAGCCTTAATTATCCTTTTTCCCTGTATTTGTTTTCTTTCAAATCAAAATATTGGGAATGGCCTGGCTGATCTCCTATGGTCTGATGTGAAATGGTGTGGCAGCTTCCTCTGTGTTCACTGGGAATTTGTGTCCCTATGTGGAAGCAACAGGGATTTGGGGATTTATCAGAGGCATCCTTTCTTCTGGCTGTTGCTGGAAGTTCGTAGGTCTGACAAAACCAGAGGAACTGAAGAAACTTAACTCCTAAATGAAATTTCCTTCCCTTTCACAATTTGTCAGCTTTCACTTGGATGCTGTGATGACTTTTTACATGAGATGACAGGGACGTCCGTCCCTGGACATTTTTAAGAAGAGACTGGATGTGGCACTCAGTGCCATGGTCTGGTAACCACAGTGGTAGTGGATTAAGGGTTGGACTTGACGATCTCAGAGGTACTTTCCAACCTGGATGATTCTGTGATGCCATTTTAGCACAGGTATGTGAGATTGGCCAGCCCCATCCTCAGCTGGTGTCAATCCATAGTGCTGCTGAGGCTGACATTGATTTAATCACAAGCCACTGCTTACATCAGCAGAGAATTTCCATTTTGGAGGAACTTAGCAAATCCTTCTTCCTCCTCTCTTTCATGTGTGTGGGAAGACTGAAGAGATTTATGAATGACAAAAAAAGAAAAAAAAATGTAATGGAGATTATAACTAAAACCCAATAAGTTGCATATCTTGTATGGCAGAGACAGGATCTGCTCAAGTGAGAGAGGCAGTACAAGGCATAGCAGAGCCCTGTGCTTTTAGTTACTGAGACGTCAGCATTAGCCTCTCAGCTGATATGTGCCACATATGTGAAGATCCTTCTGCACAGTCCATGTTCTTTGCTTGGTGCTGGCAGGTGACATGAAGGATTCTGGTATTTACTGCTCTGTACAGGCCTCCATGTGCGTGGTGTGAAATTATGTGAACATAATGTGTGGCTTGAGCTCTCAGCTAAGCCTCTGGGATCAGCTTGCAGTGGGCTCTTATACAGGACTCTTCTGAAGCTGGGAAGTGGGAAGGCCAAAGCCACCATCCATACACCCGGAATTCTCTAAGAAATGTTATCTGTACAATATGAGGTGGTGTAATCCCTCTGAAACAGATCAGTCATGCACTGCTGCTCTCCCTCGCATGAAGAGCAAGTGGTCGCTGTGGCTCCCACCCCGTGCATCTCTGCTGCAGCCCGAGGGGCTCTGCCGAGGGGGCAGGACCTGTTGGTGACAGTAACTGACAGAGGAGCAGCCCGCGCAGGTGCGACATTTGCTTTGCCCTTCATGTGAAATGTGACCGTGCTGATCACACTGCAGGGGATAACGCTGCCTGCTGCTTTGTCAGCCCTGACCCAGATTTGCCTCCACAAGCACAGATGTGCTGGAAATGCTCTTAGCCCCAGTGGGGAAGGGTTTCTTGCATGCACATCACAGGCCTGGTTTGGTCAGGAAGGATGTTTTACCAGATTAGAAGTTGTGGAATTAGCTAAGGGGCTTGGCCTTTGCAGCTGCCTTTGTGGGACCCTTTCCATTTCACTGTATTAAGGCACTTCAAAGCATTAATTCAGTATTGTGCCACCAGAATAATTTGTACTATCATTTTATTGGTAAGAATACTGAGGCATAGAGAGATCCTGTGACGTGTCCACTATTCCACAGGAAACCAGTGGTGACTGGTAGTACATTCCTCCAGGCTCCTAGATCAATAAATTAATGAAAGGGGATCTGATCAAGGGAATTGGGCATTATGTTTGTGGTTTGTTTTATGGATTTGTGATGGGTGTGGGAGGGTTACAGCAAAACTACAGACTTAAAAATAGATTCTACCTGAAGCAGTCAAACAGCTAAGACTTAAATATTTTGAATAATGACCCATTTCCTTTCAGATCATCACTGCTCTTGTCAGTGTCATAGACAGCAGAATGTAACAGCCAAACTGCCTAATGCACTTTAAATAACATACAAGTGGTATGTTATTTACTACACTACCTAAAATTGGTAACTTGGTCCCATCAGGGAGATTGAGAGCCAAGTTACTCAACCTGTGGTCCACAGCTGGCTGACAGTCCACAAAACATCAGGCAGCCTGGGAAAACATTTCAGCTCTAAACAATAAACCCTCATACAGGCAGTTGTCACTTATGTACTAAGATTTAATCAGGTGATACCATTGTTAACTACAGTTTTAGTTACAAGTTTTGTAATTATAACTGCTGAATTACAGTTTTGTAAAACCCTGATGTTTCAACATTTTACTGATTCCCCGTGGTTTACCTATCATCTCTTTTAAGCAACAGTGGGATACAAAGTGAGCTGTGTTTTTCTTTCAAAGGGTGAGATGGTCCAGTGATTGAGAAACAGGAGACAGACACCTCCGAGAGACTTCCATTAAAAGTCATGTGTTGCATAGAGAAATGTTTTGTCAAGAAGAAACTCTTTGTACAGACAAAGAAGGAGGGCATGTGATAATGCTTCCAGGTACTAAGCAGTACATTTGCCTTTCTGCTTCCATCTTTCAGCAGACAGAGGTGGTATCTTGGGAATGTTCAGGCTAATCATAAAGGAAACTGAAGATCTAAGTGCTGCAGTATTGGCCAGTTTGGAACCTTTATATATAAAAAATTTCTTCTGTGTCCTTATTAGGAAGCTAGGGCCTGAGCCTAGATTTCCTTTTGTCTGACTCTACACTTGACTTGCTCAGGGTCACTTAGCAGATTTCAGATAGGTCTTGGGGGATGAAATGGCTCAGTGGAGGGATGCATCTATGTAACCAGGCTCTTTGCAACCAAATAGTTGGATGGCAAAATCTCATTTAAATCACCAGAGTTCTTGAAGTTAATCACATGCTGCTTTTTGCAGAGGGAGGTATCACTTTTGCTATCACTTGTATGTTATTTAAATTGCAAGTTCTTTGGGGCAGGAAGTCTTAATTAGTATTTTTGTATTTTACATCACCTTGGACAATGGGGTTCAGACTCTAGTTGGTTCTCCTATGTACTGGTGATAAAAAAAATAAATATATATATATGAAAAAATGTAATTCAGCCTTCTAGGTGAATCATTTATGAGACTGATCCTGTGCTCCTTGGTAATTTATTTGTGACACTATTACTTGTGCAGTGTTCATGTTCTGTTTTGGCATTTCACATGCATGTAGTAAGAGAAGATTCCTGCTCTGACAAGCTCCTAATTTTAAACTGGTGAAATACAGGCAAAGCAGATGGTGAGCAGAGTGATGAGAATGAAGTAGAAGTGACAAAATGAAAACTGTTTTATCTTTCTATGGCTTCTAAAGAGAAGGGCAGAGATAACAGGACACACACCTGTTCATTCTGCAGGCAGGACTAGACACAGGAGTGCTACTTCCCTGGGCCTCACACACAGAAGCACTGCATCTTTTGATACAAACTTCAGAGCAGGTACATCTTGGCAGGGCACCCTGCTTTTTGTTTCTTGTAGACACATTTGCAAAATTTAGGAGGGGAGGACGGGGGATTTGAATTTGATATGGGTGGTAAAGCAGCAATCTGCAGGATGATAAAAGCTGCCACAAAGTCAGAAGGGCAAGGATGGTACTGAAGGAGGAAAGAAGGTTGTACAGTAAGTAGGAACAAAGAGTGAGGGTTATGTTTCAGAAGGGACAGACATTTATATGGAGGCAGAGAATTAGGTGTCAAGTTGGAGATTGATTCTTGGGAGAAACAGGGGACAGCTGGGTACACTGGCTCAGTGTCATGCTTAGTAAAGGTTTGTTTCTCCAAATTCTGCCTGCTTGCTTGCTGTTTCCCTTACTGCTAACACCCCAATTGCTAATAAATAAACAACAACCAATTCCAAAGGAAGAATCAGTCAAGTGGTCTATAAAGATTCAGTCCATCTTTCCTCTTTCATGGAGCCAACAGTAATCTCCTGCTTTCCAAAATGGCAAATTTGGCAAAGCCAGCATCGAAGAACCTATTTGTGGGTAGCTAGAAAGAATGCTCCTCATGTCTGGAATGTTGTGCTTTTTTGGACAGGTCCCAGGGATGCCAGGGCTGTGTGTAGCCTGGCCTTGAGTCTACCAAGCAATTAAATGCTATCAGAGTCAACAATCAGTTGCAGCTCCTGCTCAAGAAGCACTTCTGTTCGATTGAGTTCCTGCCATTGCTTCCTTTCATTCAGCTCAGTTGAGCTCATTTATTCAATGTTTTGTTTCCAGCCACTAAATAAGTGTTTTTAGAAGGAAGCCAAAGCTTGTCTCATGTTTTGAAGGCAGGCTTCTGACCAATAACCAGTCCTGTATGAGGGAGGAGGGAAATACTTGTGCTGCAGATTTTGCATGGAAATACCAAGAGTTTGGGTAATTTGGTACTGCAGACTCCCTGTGGGAAGAGCTCAAATTATTTATTCTTTTATTTATTCTATCATTTATTCTTTCTTAATTTGGTATCTGTAAAATACGTTTAGTGATAACTTCTGTCCACTGAAACTACAGCTCTTTGCTTTATATTTGATAGTCTCTGATGTGGGCATGAGGCACACTCCCTGGAGTAGAATTGGAGGAGCAGAGTAACTATGAATTTTGAGCTAAAATTTCCAAGCCAGTGGTCAAAAGTTGAGTGATGTTTTGTGTGGACTCTTTAGTGGAAGAGCTCTCCTGACTGTTACCCTGAAAAGACCTAATGAAGAAGAGGAATAAAGAATCTTAGATGGCATTTCAAGAGAAATACCTTTCTAGGGAGAAGTGGGAAGCACTTGGTTAAGACTGAGAGTAGAGCAATCCCAGGAAGATGACCTTCTCCTGTCATCACAGCATTTCATGGCGTTTTCATGATGACTTCAGCACAAATTCCCTAACACTTGCTGTGAGCATGTGGGGAGAGCAGCTCACCCAGGCTGCAGGTCATGTTAAACAGCTCTGATGAGGCTGTTGCAGTTCCCACAGGGCTGCTCTGGGCTGTGCTCTGCCTTGGGCCCTCTCATGGATGAGCAGTTTGAGATTCTCAAGCCTCATGCTGCTTGTGGAAGGGTTCACTTTGTCCTGCTGCCCCTTTTGCTGGGGATTTCAGAGGATGTGTCTGTGCACTCCTGAACTTAGACCTATGAGCCATCCATATTATGTGACCCACGAGAAACTATCCCATGTTAGGTCAGCCTGAATAACACCACCTGACTTCTAAAGTCTACTTGCAGAATTCATGGTGACACTTGAAGGAGAAAGATGGATGCTGAAGCTGCCCTAAGGCTAACCCTAAATGGCTCTGGGTTTAGTGATAAATTTCCTGGGAAAAGATTGAAAGGTTTCACTGGGCTTGCATGGCTGGAGAAGGAGTGCAAGCCTGGTGGCTATATGCAAAGGAATTGATGGTCAGTGTTTGGATTCCACTGAACCACATGTCTCTGCAAAAACCCCCCACTACCCCAGCTCTTGGGTTTTTTTAATGGAAATCATAGCAGAGAGACCAGAGATGTAATGGGGACAGGCATCAAATCAGACATTTCTCTCTTCCAGATGATCTGTGGAGGTGTAAGTTGAAGCACATTGGCAGGGCCGGCTGGAGGCTGTTTGCATCTTCCCTGGCTCAGTTGCACTCATTTTGCAGCTGAACAAAGGATTCCACTTCCCAGGTTTATTGTTTTCACTGTGCTTATAAAGATTTCACAGAAATCAGAAAAATGCTGCTATTTAGGAAGAACATTAATAATTAAAGTGGAATACTCAGGGGAATATACCTCATAAGGTTGGATTTGTTGAATTTGAGTAGATCATCATAATTTCCATGGCAACACACCCTGCTGTCCTATATACAGAAAGGGTCTTTCTTGTAGGATCACATGCAGAGAGGAAGCTGTTATTTAAAACATGAACATTAAAACCACAGACAAGGAAATGAGTAAATAGTATCCTGTATAAATGTTGTTGTAATTTTCTCATGTTTGTTATCTTGTGCTAACCTCTCTTGTTAGCTGTCAAACTACAATCAATCAAACCAATCCCCTGCTGCCTCTAATAATACCTGGTGAAGCTGTGATCTAATGATCCCTTCTCAGGATATCATCTCCCTCTCATAGATGTATCTTTAGATGTACATAACTCTGTCATGGGTCTGTAACAGACTACCATGGGAATCTTGAACAGGTCTACTCTAATCTCTGTGCCATTACCTATGTCTATACCAGTAGTCTCCCATCTCACAGCATTACAAAAAGCTTGTTTCCTCAGTATTTGGGTAGCATTTTGAGATCCTTTTACATGGTGTAACAGCTGACTGTTAGATGGGAATTTGTAGTGATGGCCCAGCACCTGATAACTGAGAGAGAATTGATTAACCACATGTTCACTGAGAAAATTTGGGGATGGATCCTTAGCTCCAACATTAATTGCACCAGCTCTTTTTCACTAGTCTAGATATCAAATAAAAGTATCATTTTATATGCTCAAAAAAGCCTTACAGGCATTCAGTCATAGTTAGAGGGTCCTTGTGAAGTTACAAGTGGTCATCCAAACAGAAAAGGTGCAATTTAATAGAAAAGTTCTCAATGCAACCTTCCAGGAAAAAATCCACACTCTGTGAGGGAGAAAACATCAGTTAATGTCTGGAATAACTGCAACTAAGTGGGGAATTGCCAGATTTTAACAAGAACTACCACAAAAATGCCTGCAGTCCTGGCTTGTGGTAAACCTGAGGGATCAAGGGTGGGTGTTCTGCAGACAGATGGAATAAATAACTGGAAAATGCTGATTTAGTGCAAACCTCTATAATTTTCTCATGTAGATGTGTAGATCTACCCAGGTCAGGATCCTGAGGTTGTGTAGCCCAGAACAGTGATGGCCATGTAGGAGGTGCCAGCTGGATCCTAGAAAACAGAACCAATTTGCTTTCCTTGTGGCTTGTGGATGGTTCATAGTTAATCTCATGTACACCCACTCTGTAAAATCCCTCTTATTTATTTATTTATTTTCTTTCCCTCCTCTGTCTAGGATTTACTTATAGATTAGATATTTTTCCTCTCTATGCTATGGTGTGCCCTGAGGTTTTTGCACTCAGAGTCTATACAGCCACTGGAATAGCTCAGCATTCTTTTTCAGTCATAATTCTGCTGAGCTTTGCAGATACTTGGCTGTAACAAATCAGATCCCTGTTCAAACACTGTTGTGTTTTAGGTGTATTCCCGAATCCAAGAAACCTCATTCTGGGCAGTCACTGCATAAATGGGTGAAATCTGTGCAGATAGTTCTCAAGGCACATTTTATACATTTGAAACAATTAACCATTTCATTTCAGAATAGCAATGCCTTGTTTCTTCTGGAGAGTGGCACTTGCAACACTGTCATCCTTCTGTGTGAATCTTCTTGCCTGGAAAGGAGAACAAACCCTGGGCTGTGGCATTTAAACCAGCAGCATTACAATGAGTGAGAACTAATGGAAAAGCATACATGAGATAGCAGCCAGTGTGGGTGTTCCCACAAAAAGTACAGGCTGCCTTCTCCAGCAGCTGCTTGCTTAGGAATCTCTATAATGGACTTGGAAGCATTGGCTGTCTTTCCCTTTGCTTTCCTCTCAAGTTATTTCAGTGAAGTCTCCATCTGGCTCCTAAGCCTCAGTTTATATTTAATTTTATATTTTGAGTAGCAGCCAGCTGCAAGGTATATGTGCACAAGGGAAGGTGAGAAGGGAAAAGAGGTGAAGTCACTAAGCCAAAAGAAAGAGAAGAGGCAAAGCCTTTGCCATTCTGAATTGTATAAGGCACTGGCTTTTTATCCAAGCCCCAAACAAAGAGGTATTCCTCAAAATAGAAGAATGGCCCTGTGCCTCTGTCTTAGGCTTTGATCTGAACACATTTGTGTTTGGGGAAATGCAGAACAGAAAAGAGTGGCACTGCTTATCCCCTTTACTCTCTAATGCTCTTAGTCAAAGCCTGAAATTCAGAAAGGGATGAGAAGTCTGGGAGAGATCAAAATTGAATGCAAATGGGAACATGACATCTTTTGACAGAACAAAGATTGAGTGTCTGGGCAGCAATACTGCTGTCAGAAAGCATTAAAAAAACCCTGAATCAAACCTCTTCACCAAATTGTGAGATGGGATTTAAAATCCCTACTTTTATAAAATGCACATTATGTACATATCTCCACCATATCCTTTGATTTGTACTCTGAACCTGCAAGACTGTTTGTGAGCTCTTTTCTGAAAAACCATCGAATCTGAGAATTTATTTTCAACTGAGATGCTCCTCTAATCACTGCCAAGAAATCACCTGATGAGATTAAATGAAAAATTGTGAGAATTGGCAGTACTGAGGTACTAAGCTGAGTTCACAGAGTGGGATCATCTAAGTGTAACAGTGGAGGTGATAAAGCTTGGCACTGAAGCATAGCCTGGAAATTGTGATTTTTCATTCCAGATATCACATTAATTCCACCTGGGCTGTGACCAAGCTGCTGATTTCCAGTGGTGAAAACCCTTTAATTTCCAGGATGGTCAGTGGAACTCATAGATATTCCTCATCTCTGAAACCCACCTGTTGTCTCAGGCTTATCTAAAGATTTTAGCCTTGGAATCTCTCTATCCTAAATCCACAATTTCCAGTTGGTGTCATGAAGCTCTTGGTATGAAGTGCTGTACTGTGAGGTGCTTCAATAGATACCTGTGCTTAATTAAGTGTCTCCTGTACTTTTAAGTAATAGCTGGCTGTTAAAAACTGTAGTGCAGATGAATAGTGGTAATGCTATGAACATTGGTGGAAGCTAAAAGAAACCACTTCCTCCATCTCATCTTTAAAGTCCCAATGAAACATTACAGGGACTGAAATCTGGAGTCCCTGGTTCAACAGGAAAGTATTTCACCTGTCATGCTTCAGGGAGAAAGCAGGAAAAGACAGGAAAACACCAGAAATTAAACAAAGAAACCAGATGTTGGTCAAGCAATTAAAAAACTGGAGATACTTAATGAGATTTAATCAATATAGGAAAGTTAAATAGATGTAAAGAGGTTCCAAAGTTCAGAAGAGAAGCCTTGCAGCTTAAGAAGCATCCCAGAACCTTGAGGCAATATGTCTAAATTCCAGTCTCTCTGCCTGATGTACACATGTGTGGACATGTACTCTTTTTCAAGCAAAGAACAAAGTTGGAATCCTGCCCAAACTGCTTGAGTTGTACCTGTCACATGCACCTCCAAAGTGAATTGCAAGTCAGACATTTCTAGCTTGGGCTGTGCTTCTGTGCAACATGACAGTGTTACTGAGGGAATAGCATGAATCTGAGAGTCTGTGCAACAGCACATCCTCCTGAGAGTGTCCCAGTACCCCCACACTGGATGCTGGGATGCTGCAAGCCAGAAACAGTGACAATGTCCTGCCCAACCCAAGCACGTTCCAAGCACAGCAGATGCAGCTTCTGCATGCCAGCACTGCGTGGTGAATGTCCAAGCAGGGGATTACTCAGCTGGGCCTGTGAGAAACCAATCTGTAAAATGGGGATATGGGAACTCAACTATTTCCCAAAGGCTTGGAGAGAACTAATTGAGGATGGTAAGATTTACAGAGGCACTGATCTCTCTGTGCCCAGGGTCCTGGTATGCACTCAGTTATAATCCTCAAAAGCCTCTTAGAATTAGTAGGTCAGAGAAATTAAAGCTTCCTGAATCCTGGAGTGTGTATTTGTCCTGCTACTAGCATAGGTGTACACGTTGAGGGTGTTCAATAGAATTCTTAGGATCAGTTTCATTTAACCTTTCTGCATTTAGCCAGAAAATACAATTCTCCAGCTGCTGAAGGATTACTTCAGGTACTGTATTGGAGACTGTCATTTAAGGAAGCCCTTTAAATAAAGTTTTAGCTCACTCAAGGCTTTGATGGACATTGCAGCCTCTGATCCTTTTAAAAATGATTGTAGCATGATTGTTAGCCATGAGTATGGGTAATTTACTTTTTTCATGCACTTCCCAGCTCCAACAAATGAAAGAATGTGTCATTTTATCTCCAGATACATACTGTGGGCTGTGGTGTTTGGCACAGAAGTAAATAAGCTGATAATGACCTCCCTACTAGTAGCTTTATGTAAGAATAGATCATGCAACAACATTACCATAAAACCATTACATTTTGTAGCAACACTGCACAGTTAATGACACCAAGGCTTATGCTGTGCCTATGTGGCTATAGAGATAAGGGAAATAAAGCTGCACTTAGCTCACCAAAAATGTTTAAGCAAGATAATCAAAGCAGTAAGTGTAAATATTCATTTCATCCCCCTTACCCTTTTTTTTTTTTTTTTTTTTTTTTTTTCTGTCATACCAGTAATAGGACCCCAGTTTTAGCTCCTTGGGCAAAGGAAAGGCTGTGGTGTGGCTGAGCAAGAAGGTTCTCCAAGCAGCAAGGAAAACTTTTCTTTCTCATTCAGGGATAGGTATTTACCGTGGTTTGGTTTAGTGGTGATGTGCTGTTTTAATATCTAAGCTGCTGCTTGTTGATAGGGGAGAAAATGGGATGAAGATTTACATCTGGCAGGGGATCAGTGCTGCTCCTTAGGTGTTGGGTGAGTCTGGTCCCCCTGGAGTCAACCCTGGAGAAAGTTCTCTTATTCTCCAGTGAGCACTAGAGATGAAGCACCTTGGCATGGCAGCCAAGCATTGGCTGTTCCCTGTGTTCTTCAGGAGAACTTCAGGAGATTCAATTGGTATTTTAAACACTGACCATTGTGGACCAGTATGTGAAGGGGTAAGATGTGAAACAAGACTAAGCAGGGTGTCTCTGTACTGTCATGTTAGTGTGCACTTTGTTTCAGATGTGAGCCCTAGTCTGCTGTCTGCTCATGCATCCCATAATGAGTCTCACATCCCCGTAGGTACAACCACCCCCAGTCTGTAAGATGTTCTGGAAAGCCTCTTCCATTAACTCAGTGTCATGGGTGTCAGCCCTGTGGGGCTGATGCTCTCCTGGGACAGCCCTGAGAGGTGTGAGGTCAGGGTATCATTTAGACTCCCCCTACCTGCTGTTTATAATCACTTATCCTGACACTGGATTTAGGATTAACTGCTAAATTGTCATTTTTCTTCTAATTTATTTTAATTGGAAGATAATTTAAATTCTAATTTGACTTGTAGTTGAAGCTGAGTTCTGAGGTGTAGCCAGAAGCTCTGCTTATTCATTAGTGATCCATGGCTTCAGTAGAGAGGCTTGTTTCCTCCTGATTACCTCTCCTCTGTGTCTAGGTTAGACTGGAGGCTGCTCTGTATCAGTTTAGCTCCAGCTGGAGATCTCTTCCCTGTTGATCTCAGTTGTTCCATGCATGTCATTAAGATGCTGCTATTAGCCATATAAAACAGAGGGATTAGAAAGGATGAATGAAATAAGAAAAAAAAACCTGGAGGAAAGAACTCTGTTAAATTTACACTAGAAATCCTTGTCAAATGCATATGAGAAAAAACTAGAAGTCTGTCTTTTTCAAGTGGCATGACAGTCTCTCATTTTCCTTTCTTTTTTTTTTTTAGAAAAAATGAAGCAGGTCCTAGGATAAAAAAGCAGGTGCCCAGTCCCTCCCAAAAATGTTGTTATAGTGCTCTCAAGAAATACCAATCTGTGTCTGTGGGCCAGAAAGAGAAATGTGGTTTTCATGAACTCTCTGCAATGTTGCAGCTGTCACATAGAGCATGTGGCATTCTGACACCCGACCAACACGGTGCTCTGGGCATTCTGAAATTACCTGTAGAACCATCTTGCCTTAGCTTTCCTACAGTCCTGCTTTAAAACTGGAGTTGAAAAATGGGTACTGTTCATGTCTCTGATGTGAACTTCCTGTATAATTTCAAGGGGGTCTTACTGTCCTTGTAATTGAAGCTAGAGATAAGCCAAGAATGAAATAGAATTAATCAGAAATCAATGGAATTGCAGCTGACTTTGATACTCAAGTCACTGATATGTATACTGCACTTTAAAATCCTTCTTTGAAATGGTGTTACCAAAATGAGATGTTAAGTTTTAAAGGTGGGGTAGGTTTTGTTTGCTTGGTTTTTTCACTTAACTGTGAGTTAAATACCAGCTCTGGAACATACTGTTTCGGACTGAGTTGGGTTCCACCTGTTTTTGATGTGACTGATCCTTCCATGTGTTTGCTCTTCTAATTTTTCAGGATAATGATGTGGAGTCCTCAAAGATGTAGGAAGTTAAGGTCAGTTAGTGATGGAAGGAGTTCAGCTGTTTATTGTTACCTTACTAGCATATTCATAGCAGTGTCCAGCCAGGAGTAAGGTTTTCTCTGCAGGCTGTTTTGCACCAAACTGGCCATGACCATACCTGACACCTGTTCCTACACCAACCTCCTCTCCTTGGCTAGTGTAGAGCCCTCACCTGAATTTCCATCCTCCTCCAATGCTACTCAGAGCAGCCCTGCAACTCCTCAATTTGTGTCAGTGGATTGAGCTGTTGGTAAGCCAGGGCTGGTGGTGATTCCCCAGGCATTTAACAGTTCTCATAGCTTTAGAGGAATATTTGGGCCAAAGAAGTATTTTGGTTTGGTTTTTAAATTAAATCAGTGAGCTAAAATATTCCTTGCACTTAGTTAAGCACTTCTAGTAATAACTCTGTCTCTAGGAAGCTGAAGTAACATTACTCAAAGGAGATCCCATGTTGCAATTGATTTAAATGTGTTACAGTTTCTTCTAATTTTTTGTTCCTGTTTCCTGTCCCATGAGTACAACACTAGAAGTCTAAAGCTGTCATTCCTTGAGGAACAAACAAGAGCTTTTGTATTTCTCACCATCTCTTCAGACAGTGTTAGCATGTATACTTTGATGGTGAAAGCCTTCTGTGACCTGAACTGATGATAAGATTATGCTTTAGATTTAGATGCCTCTACATGTTTACACTTCCTAAAAGCTGATTCCTGTACCATCAGTTAAAATGATTCAAAAATTATACTTGCAACCTGCCTTTGTGATTTTATATGAAAATAATGCAAGAGCTTCTTTGTTGACATGTAATCAATTTTTTATACCTTTTTTAGCCTAGAATTTAGTTTGGTTAAGTTATATGTCTCTTTCTGTTTCTTTTTGTATTGTGAACCTACCATAAATCTGTAGGCTAACTCACAATACAGATTTTACACCATCTGTCATCTCTGGAGTATAATGTCAGCGCTTTTTAAAAAGTGTTTTTCCACATAAACATCCCACTCTCCAGGTTCAGGAAAAGGAGCCCTTCCCATTTAAAACATACCATTTAGTTTTCAAATTGCCATTTATTTGGCTTGGAAAAAGACAGAGTTCTCAAAGCAGGAACTCTGGTCAATACTGGATCAGGGGCACACAGGTGCACACTGCCCATTTGGAACAGTGAAGCTGGGTGAAGATCTGACCCAGTCACGTAGCAGAGCAAGTATTTTTCTCTAAAAGGCACAGATTTTATTCCCCTCAGTATCACACTTTGATAAATTATTTCTTCTGCCCTGAAAGCATCTGAATGAAGCAGTAGGCTGGGATAAAGCTCAGTTACATGGACTTCTTTCTCCTTCAGTCTACTGAGCTGGAGCATGGAGAGGGGAGGAGCAGCAACAAGACAAATGCCTCAGATGAGGCTCACAAACATTATCTCTTCTTGCAGGCAGCTGCTTGGAGCCTCATGGTGTGTGCCAGGCCCAGCATTCCTATCAACCCACAGCTTCTTGTCCACGGGCTGGGGCCCCACACTGACCCTACAGATCCTTACCTTAAAGCATTCCCCTGGGGGCAAACAAATGCCCCTTGCTCATCAGCTGCCCATCTCCACTGGGCCTGGGTGAAGTAGAACAGACCAGCTTAGTAAGCCATCTACCTGCAATAAATTTGCTTCCTAAAATAGCTTAAGAGCTGTCTGGCATTTCTGTAGCAGCTACACAACTCATTTCTCTTCTGAAGGACTCTAAAGAAAACTTGGAAGCATTAGCTGGTCAGTAAACCACCACAGTTCTGCCTGAATTTGAAGACTGCCTGGAACTATAACCCTGGGAAGTACCTGCTTAATCTTGGTTGGGCTTTCCATGTAATAACAAAGGGTGTCTGTAAATGTCAGCCTGTGAGGCCCTTCACTGCTGGTAGTTTCAATAGGAACATCAGGTTTTAGTAGTCATCAGGTACTTATCTTAGTTATCCCAATATTTTACAAGGTCTTGCCATGAGCACTTTTCCCATATCTATCTTCTGCCTGTAATAAGAAAAAGGGAAAAGAAAGTGTTTCCCTTCTTCAGACAAGTCTGGATGTAGAATCTCAATATGAGTAAACATAGTAATTGTCTGATGGCTCCAGGCTGGCCAAGGCCACTTCCTCCACCCGTCCCCCTCCCCATTTCTCTTCACCTGTTTGTGCCTGGCTGTCTTCCAGCTCCCATTTGAGGACAGTCTTGGCTGAGCAAACAAAAAAAATGGTGATGCCAACTGGAGAGGAGTATGTGCTGCTTTGGGAGGATCAAGACTGCTTAAATTAGAAGCATTAGGGGCAATCCTTGCTCCTGCTATTTCTGCTGGAAGGGCAGTTGAGTGTCCCTTTTACCCACAGTTACTCCAAGAGGAGCTATTAGGTTTCACCAGCCCTTACATCCACCAAGACAAAGTTTGCAGTTTGTTTCTGCAGTAGCCTGGCTGAGAAGTCAGAGGTGGATCTGTCTGGAAAGTGGAGCATCTTTGTGTTAGATGCTGAGTTCTCCTGGGCCTGCTCTTTGTTTCCTCAGTGCTGTGGGTGTGTCTGGTGCTTCAGAAGTGGTGGTGAGGACAAGGTCTCAGCAGCCAGAGCTAAGCAGGACATGCTGGGTAACTGTTCATTGCAATTTTACACCTTGTTAATCCTCCTGGAGGAGGTGCAGGACTGGCCAGGTGACATGGACACAAATGCATGGTTGTCCTTGGCAGCACTGAACCAGCCTGTGAGGATGTTTGATTCTGCTTCCACATGAAGTCTGACATGAGCCTGAGCTGTCTCAGGGGGGTCAGGGCCCAGCACTTTCCCTGAGGGATGTTTTTGGCACTGAAGCTCCACACATCTGTGGTATTCTTGGAGTGTATTGGAGTTTCAGGATGGCATGGCCAGGTATGCACATCTCCTGGGGCCCAGGATGGGGATGGCTGTCACCCTGAGGGTGAACAGGCAAGTCCCCAGGAGCCATCTCCCAGGGAATAGCAGCCTGGAGCCTCCCCTGCAGCTGGTGCTTCCTCCATCCCAGTCCCTTTTTGGATATCAGGCACTTGGCCTGTCAAGGGGCTCACATTAACCCTTTCCCTGACCTTGTGAGGGGCTTATTTTCACATCCCCAGCAGTTGGGTTTAAACTGGGAACCTTTTGGTGCAAAGGCAGTGCTGTTTATTTTTAATATGTGACAGTGTGTGAACATTCATTAGGACTGATAATAAGGAATACAAACCTAGTGGCACCCTTCTTGGTGGTTTCAGTGAGGAATGGTGTGACAGCTCAGCTGCTGCATGCACTACATGTGGAAGAACTCAGAAATATTGCAGTGATTCCTAAATGTGTCCCTCCTTGTGTGTGGGCAGAACTTTGCCATCTTGGTTGCTGCATGCCAATGGTATGGAAACATGAGTTATTTATGGGCAAAATAAGGGCTGTTCTATTTGTCTTGTTGTAGTACAGTGTTTGTACATTGAGATTGGGCAGCCCAACACACTGCTGGCATGGTAACTAGGTGAGCAAAACTTAGATGGCTTGGTATATTTGTAACAGTTGGTTACCATCCAGAAAATACCTGTGTGGTTAAAAATACTCAAGGGAATGGATATGCAGTCAGTCCTGGAGGTAACCTGAGTCCTGGACAATTCCCTCTGGCAATTGCTGTGGGTTTTACCATTTATTTCAGTAAGGGAATGCTGTAGGGAATGTGAGAGTTGATTTTACAGGTAAATGGCTGTAGGACCAGGCCCCTCATGAGGAAAACAGCATCACCAAATCATCAAAACTCAAGGCATCATGTAGGGCCCTTGCAGGTTCTGGTAGCAGCTCTGATGCTGATCTGTAACCTGGATTCTGTTAGGAATATTGTCTGTGTTGGGCTGTGCTCTGTGGTGATTAGATCACTGCACCAGAAAATCAGGAGAACAGAAGTACATAATAGCCAGGGCTAACTGGGGCTGTACTGGTAAGTGGAGACAGGAGGAGGTTTGGTGATGATGCAGCTGCTCCTCTGGAATATGATAGAATTGCTAAAGAAGAGCCAACAATTCAGTTGCTTTCCTGATAATAAGGAAATCCCACAATATGGGAAGCTTCATCCTTTCCTGTCTCATTTAGTGTAAACTTGAATAATAAAAACCAAACCTCAAATCTTATATAATGTGATTATATAAAGAAATAAATACAGTCATTCAGTTACACAGATTAACTTCTGGTAACAGAGAGGGTTTCTCCCCTTCTTACTGACTCAATTCAGTTGAAAAACCTCATCACTGCATCAGGAGTGGTAGCAAAGGACATCAGTATTTGCCTTTGCTGCAAAAGACACAATCACAGCGTTTACAGTCCCTCCTAGGGCTCTCCCCCCATGTGGTTTCACACACTCTCGTTGCTCTTTTTTCCCCCCACCACCTCCGCCCTCTCCCTTTTGACAAGGAATGACCAGAAGCAATCCCAGTGGTCCTGATGGGGCGTTGCCGCTGTGCCTAATGGGATTACAAGATTTTCAGTGTTAATCCTTATCCTATTCCGTAGGCAGGCTAACCTTTTACTTAGATTTTTGCCTCCTGTTGCACAATTAGTTGACTCTTCAGTGACTTCTTTACAGCTACTGCTTTGTCCTTTTCTAAGGTGATTGTGATTGCTGTAGACCTCCAGAATGGAGCAGTGTAAGAATTGTTAGACTCTTGTGGTTATTTGTTCAGTGCTGCAAGGGAGCCTTTCTAACTCCCTGATGAATGTCACTACTTCCTTGCCTTGCCCTGTACCCTGAGGGCATGTATTTGTTTTAGCCTTTATGGTAGGAGAGAGAGCTGAGAGAGTTGGGGTTGTTCAGCCTGGGGAAGAGAAAGCTGCAGGGGCTCCAGGAAAGCTGGGGAGGGACTTTGGACAAGGGCATGGAGTGATAGGACAAGGGGGAAGCATTCTAAGCTGAAAGAGGGGAGATTGAGGTGAGATCTTGGGAAAAAATTCTTTCCTGTCAGGGTGGCGAGCCACTGGAACAGGTTGCCCAGAGAAACTGTGGATGGGTGCTGCTTGTGATCAAGGCCAGGCTGGATGGGACTTTCAGCAACCTAATGCAGCGGGTGTCCCTGCCTGTGGGGGGGAAGTTGGAACCAGATGATCTTTAAGGTTCCTTCCAGCCCAAACCATTCCAGGATTCTATGATCTCTGTAGCTGATACATCTCTGATGTATCAGACTCTGGGAGTCCCTGGTTTGCTGATCTTCTTCTGCTCTTGCACAGAGGGTAAAAGAGCCAAAGCTTTCCAGGGTGCACAGGTCATTCAAAGGAGCTTTGAAAGATGGAAATGGCTGGGGGGGGGGTTGACTCTGCATTTGTAGCCTGGTTTCCTAAGGAAATGAGGTTTAAGCAGTGTATTTTTCCACTGCTGCTAGCTTTTGGGTCTGCAAAGAGATTGTGGCCAAAATAGATGGGTCAGAAAGGTCTCAAATGTTACATTTCTACATTATTCCTAAGAATTAGCTGCTGGATAGATTGTCTCATAGCAGAGTCCATCAGGAGGTAAAAGCTGCAGTGTTAACTCCACAGGCAGGTTGTTAATTTGGCAGGCACCAGGCCATGGTCCATGGCAGAAATCATAGCACAGGTATTTCTCAGGTCTGCTGGAAGGTGTGGAAGGGGACTGAAGGCCTCTGCTGTGACTCTGGGGGTGTGTGGAGGAAAGCTGGAGGTCCTGTGGTGTGGTTCAGAGATCAGGTAAAACTGGAGTGCTGGAGGAGAAAATTAGAGAAAGGAGAAGGAACTGAGAATGGGGGAATGGCATGGTTAGAATTTGTGAGGTTTGGGCTGCTGCCCCTCAGACTGGGTGTTGTCAGGGTAACTGTCAGGGAAGAGCTTGTTTTAGGTCTGATACACAATGGAGGAGGAGCAAGGAGCACAGGAGCACCAGGGTGTAGGAGAAGACATACAAGGAACAGCCAAGTAAGATGCTCATGGCACTGCAGTCACTAAAGAAGAGAAGGAACTAAGGTGGGGTGTGATTAAAACACTAAACCAACACAGTAGGTAGGAGCAACAATATTTTTCAGGCACTGGAAGAAAGGATAAGGATATTACTTCAGCTTGGTAGGCAAAGGTGGTCTCTGTTTCTAAGAAGCACGGGGAAAAGATTGAAATGTTGGTGCATCCAGGTGAGTAGAGATCAGTAAAGCACACAAGGCAGGCTGGAAAGGAGACTCAGACAAGGAATGACTTGTCTGAGTTGACCTGTCAACTTGACATGGGTTGAGCAGAGGGGCAAAGAATCAGCCTTGGTTTTGTGGAGAGAGTGCAGAAGGAGTCATTTGGCAGCAGTCTGAGCAGGGGGATGAAGGAAGGCAGGAATCAGCAACAACTTTACACAGGAAGCCTAGACTAGGGGGAAGAGAGAAGAATTGTCTTCAGCAGGGGAGAGGAGCTGAGGAAAGAAATAGAAGATTGACCTACATATTTGAGTTAAATCAGTTGTATTCAAGCCTGATCCAAAGCCCAGTGACCACAGTAACTTGAAGAGATTTTTGAAATGTCTCTGTGCAGGTATTTGTCTCCAAAACCCTAAGAATCCATTACAGAAATGTCTGAACAACTTTTGCCTTCCATTTGTAGAGTGTACTGGGAGGTGAAGAGACTCCAAGCTACAGAGTAAGCCACAGCAGTGACAGGACTGGGATCCAACATTCCTTAAAACAGTTTTTGGTTGGGTAAACCATAGCAGTAATAAATGTCCATATATGCACACAACACTCTCCATAGCAAATCAGTGAAACTCATAATCTCCAATTTAGGGAGAGCACATCACCTTATTAAATGTCTCTTGCCCTGCATATGCAGAAGTATTGCACAGTTTCTTTCCCTCCCAGGAGTATATTCAAGTGTTTATTGACTGCAATTAATTGTTTTCTAGTCATCCTGTAAACTATTTGCTCCTTGAGGATCCAGTTGCTTTCTGTTACTAGGAGAAACTGAGGAAACAAACATCAATCATTTAGTGCTTATTTGCAGGAAATAAAAGCGTCAGATAGCAGCCAGGCTGGGCCAAGAAGGAAGGACAGAAATGTGGTACTTTTTATAAGCAAAGCCAAAAAATATTATTCATGTGCTTGGCTGTTAGTTTCTCAATATTGTGAAGCTTTCTTCTTCTCGTGAGCTCAAACCTCTTTGGATCAGGTCCTGCTACCATTGGACTGGGAGGGAGTATCTGTTATTAGCTTCAGTGAAAACAGGATCAGGCTATTGTCTGCTTGTTCTTCCTTGCCTTAACCACTTTTGCTGTTTGTTAAGATTCTGCAAGGGACAAAAAATGTGTTTGGGTTTCCCAGGATCTTTCTGAGCATTTGTATCTAACCCTGCATATAGCAACAGCCCCCGTGGGTGGAATAGGGTCAGAGCAAAGTGTTTCCAGCAAAGCTTTTTGAATCCAGTGTGAAACCTCCATAAAATACTGAATCTCCTCACGCAGTAGCTGCTCTTCTGAAGTCTGCATTGTGCTTCAGGTTTTGCTAAGCTATGCTACAGTAAGCATGATGAATAGCAGGCAAATTGTCTTTGGAAATCAAGATGTGTGCTGGCTCACTCCATCCTTTCACAAATACCTTCTTGAGCTACAGGAAGCAGGCTGGTACCCCATTTTCCCAGAGTGTTAATTTTTAATGTCTTATGCACGTAATGGACTCAACTGTAATTATGAGTCCCATGGCACACAATTGCTACTGGCAGGATGGAAAAAAACGACTGTGAGTCCATGTGGCTCCACAATTAGGGACTGAAACGTTGATCATTTCCATTCCCTAGAGCAGCATAAACAGCTATATGAATTTAAAGCAAAATCTCCAGTAGAAAGAGGGGTAGTTGCAAGCCAATAAACATTTCCCTGTAATCTATTAAATTCAGATTTTGCAGCATCATCCTACTGCATTGAATAAAACTGCCTGAAACCTGGGCAGGGCAAAGTGGGTTTGACAAGCCTATGCTGATGTCCAGAATAATCAAAGTGAATGAGCAGCTAGGCAGTGATGCAGAGAGGACTTAGTATAAAAAAATCTCAATTTTTTTTTTTTCTCAGTAGTGCTATTTTTAACTTACAGATCCTTATTTCTTTCTCACTTGAAATCTTGAAGCTTACAGCATTCTTTTCAGATTTGAAAATGGAGGGGCAGTCTGAAAGGCAGTAGAGCTGTGATTTTTATGCTGATTCGTTGCTCAGTCTTGGTGGGCAAATCCTTCCTGCTTTGAGGAGTCCACATGGACTTTACCCAACAGTCCAGGGCTTTTCCCTGTAGGAGGATTAATGTAGGGTAAGGCCCCAGCATTCAGACCCTTGCACCAGTGGAACCTGGATGCTGCATTTTCTTCTGCCACCTTTTCAGAGTATTGAATAAAGGTAGAAGAGATTCCAGAGAAAAGATTCTCATTTTGTCCTGCCTCTGAAAGCAATACTGTTGTCACAACAATTATTTTGAAATCAGATTTTTAATTTCCTTTTAAAAGTGTGGTGGTCTTTTTACTTTTTCTCTTTGGTTGGTTGTTGGTTTATTTGTTTGGTGTGCAACTCATAAGCTACAGCTATGGAAAGCATTGCAAAAGGAAGGTCAGCCTGAGTCCCTGCTCTTCAGTCATCTCACTGGCAACAATTTCTCTGAATTCAGTGATGCAAAATCACTCCTGTCCTGTACTTAGTGCACTCGAGTTTAAATCAAATCCTAACACTTTTTTCAAGTGCAAGAAACACGTTTAACAGGCAGGGGAAAAAAATATCTTTCTCTGTGACAGGAAATCAATTTAATCCATTTGTTGTTTGTTTGTTTGTTTGTTTTTTCCAGGCTTATATTTGGAACTCTTTACCCAGCATATTATTCTTACAAAGCCGTGAAATCAAAGGACATCAAAGAATATGTGAGTAATGAGGTTTGTTGCTCTGCTGCAGGGTTTGTTTTCTAAGATTGCTCCTTACCACATCATAAAGGTGTTGACTGTATTCTGGGAAAGCTTGTAAACCAGTGCAAGGGGAAGACTGGCCTGAAGGTGGGCTGGCTGCTTGCTAGGCAAAAGTCTCAAAGAAGGAAACTTGGGTTTTCTGGCTCCTCTGCAGAGCTGATGTGCTGTTTGACAGATGCATGCTATTCCTCTGGCAGTGGGGGATATATACAGCCAGCTTAAAAGGTGTTGGGCACCCAGAGCTTTGCTGCATGTTTTCCTTTGTTTCTCAAGAGCAGAAAAAATCAAAGCTTTTTTTGAAAAGCCTTGAAGCATTTGCTGCTCATTCAAAACAAGGATCAGAGGAGGTAACTTGAAGCTCATATGACTGAATCCTCAGACAGAAACATCCTGCCTTGTGGAGCGACCTATTTACAGGCAGGTCTGGCAACTGGGTGTGCTGCCTTAACCTTTTGCTGAAAATTCTTTCCTGGATCCCAGTTATATGGGACCATCAGGGGAGGTGAAATGTGGGAGAATCAAAACCTCCTGGATACTGTTGGGATCCTGTTGGATTTGTAGTGCCCTTCACAACCTGAGCTTAGTTAACTTCATTGAAACTGGCTCAGCCTCCAGACTTTGACTCTTCTCAAGATGCCTGGAATAACAAGCCCATTTTCTGCTGTGGGTAACAGCACAGATGGCTGTCCCATTCAGTCTCTAGTGTAAGCTCAAACTGGAACTTGCTGTGGCTACTGAGATTTTTCCTTTCTGTCAATTCCCTCCTTCAGATAATGGTTTTAAATATTTTGAGAATCATAAGTGTTACCAAACATATCAGACACTTAAGGTAAAATGTCCCTGTGGCCCTTGCACAGCAGTGCCCCTCGAGGTCTGTACATCCTTTGCTTGGCAATGCTGAAGATATCTGCTAGAATCCCCATGCACTATCTGTCAGGGATACTTAGCATTTCCATAGTCCCTTTCTGGAAATTATTTTGTTGAAGTGGCCAATTCCTGTTGGAAACTCAATTGTAAATGAGAACTCACATCAGACAGTGTCATGACCCAAAACCTAAGTCCTGGTCTTCACTTAGAGTTGTTTTTCACTTTAACATACCAGTTGTGTGAAATGTCCATTAGGGCTCTGATTTTGAAAAAAAACCCAAACAACTGTAGTTTACACTGACCTACTACAAACCCTTTGTGTGCTATTCAAACTTGCATCACTGGAGTTTGTTATTATTTTCTTGGTAACAGTAATTTTGCTAAATCTTTTGCTAAAAGATAGGCTCTTCCAAGTCTATCCACACCAGGTCTGGATTTGAGTTTAAAAGTTTTGCTGGCAGTAATACCTAACTGACAGAACTGTGCTAGCAGGGAGGCCTTGAGGGAGTCTCAGTTATGTAAAAAGCCAGGCAGAAGCTGCCCTGGGAAGGCAATGCTCTGGCATTTGTAGTGCCATTCTCCTGCTCTACCACTAAAGATAAACTCACGTATAAATATATAGAGAAATCCCAGGAGAACTTCTGTATAGATGAGTGATAGGTGCTTAGGGAATAATTTAAGTACCTGCAGAGAGAGAGAGACTGCAGGTGCTGTCCCCACTGCACCTGGGAGAAGAATTTCAGAACTGGTGAGATCCAGATCTATTGCCACCTCCATTCTCCCTTCCCCAGAGCAGCATCTGGTGTAGGTATCCCTCCTGTACTGCCTGCTTCCCAACCTTCCCTTATTCTTTTGCAATTATCCCAGCAAGTAAACAGTCCAGTTCTTTAAAACATGGATTTTCATGGTTTTTACTTCTTTAAGCTTTCAAACATTCCAGCAATCTCCATTTACAAATATAGCTAATTAGACAACAATTTTCAGTTAAATTATTAGCTTTTGTCTTACCATCTCTTTTCCTTTGGAGAGACAGAATCTTAAAGCTGTTTGGGATTGAAGTTTTACAGTTTTACAATGAAAAAAAAAATACTGAGGAGGAATAAAAGATCTCTCTCTCATCTCCAGTACTTGGAAATTATTCCTTACATAATCTCTGTGGTGGCTGTGCTGCATGGAGGAGCAGCACAGCAACCAGGACAGCCTGCTAGAAATCAGAAGTGCTGATGGCATATGGCAAATATGTTGTTTCTTTCTAACCAAAGAAACAATACTGCATCCACCAGAATAGTTCATCTGTGCTTTTTAAGTGCCATTTAATGCTCACTGCCAAGAATCCCCCAGTTCCTGAGTTACTCAAAACACTTTAGTTCCCCTGAGCAGGTGAGGGTCCCCAGAGAGACTTTCTGTCCATCCCTAGCACACAAAGGAGACTGTCCATAAATCACCCACCAAGCAGTCCACCCCACATGGCTGAACACTGTGACAGCAGAGCACATGCTTGCACTACCAGTATGAGGTAAAATGCTCTCATTAAGCCCCAGGTAAAGGATTTAAGCTCTAATGCATTTGTCCTTGTCACTGCAATGGGCTCAGGTGTGGGTGTGAGGAGGCACTGCCACTCAACTGATGCACACTAATTCATTCAGTTGTGGTGAGCTGATTGCCTGGATCATGGGATGGGCAGTTACCTCTTTATCTCTTTCTGGCTAGTTTCCCCTGCCTCTAAATATCATGGAAGTAATTATATTTTGTCTTAACAGCAGTTTGTCCAACACCCTAGTATTAACCTTTGATATTAAAGATGAGCCAAGTGAGATTTTTGATGCCCTGGGATAGGCCTGTGGTCACCAGTGGAGATTCCTCTGTAGTGACACAGTCAGGCTGCTGTTCTTTTGAAGAGACCACAATCTAAAGGTCATAATCTTTCTTCCCAAGGTCTTGTATGGTAATACACCATGTACATGCTGAGGCTGGGGAAGCTCTGGCATCTTCAAGTCCATAGTAATTGTTAAATATGCAATTATTAAAAATGTTAAATATGGAGGCAGAAAAAGAACCTTTTTTTGTTCTGTGAGAGTCACTCCGTGCACTTGCACCTGTGAGAGGTAGTTAATGGTCCAACACGATTACTTTAAAGGTCTTTTCCTACCTAAATGATTCTTTGATTTTAAGGTCCTTGGGGAAAAATGACCCAGCTCCTGTTTTTGTTTACCAGGTCAAGTGGATGATGTACTGGATCATATTCGCACTCTTCACGACAGCAGAGACATTCACGGATATCTTTCTTTGCTGGTGAGCACCAGATGGGAGAGGGATTTTGGCATGAGATGGAGAGAAAATTTAAATGTTTACAAAGGGGAAAAAAGGCTACAAAGGTGCCTGAACACAGGGTTAGCAGCTTCAGGTGCATCCAGGTGTTTTGTCTGGAGGAGCCCTGCTTTCTTTCTCAGTTCTTCCACAAGAAAGCAAGAATGAAAATTGAACTGCTCACTGAAATTTCATTAATGAGAAATCATTACAGGAGTCTCAGTCCCCTGCTTCTCAGAGGTGTGCAGCTGATTGCTGAGTTGGTTGTTTACAGAGATCATTGTGTAAACAAGTAGCTTTAGCTACAGGCATAGACTTGCCTAGCTGTGTCCTACAGTAAATACCAGGGTTCAGGCAGAAACAGCCCTGCAGCACAGGACGTGGTTTGTAGCTTGCTGTAGGGGTTGTTGTTTTTGGAATGTTTTGCCAAGCCTGTTCCTGGTTAGCCTGGGTTTATGGTTTGATGGAGGACAGTGACAGTCCCTACTGATGGGGGCTGTCTGGTGCCAGTGGAAGGATTCCTGGTGACCTCTGTCAGGATGAAGGCACATAAATGTCCAGTTATCAGATTCAGTTCCTTAAATTTGGATGCTCAAATTTTGAAGTGTTCATGCTTGATTGCCCTTTTAGTATGATCTTTCTAGTGAAAACCAGTGAGATCAGGAGACTTCAGGATGAAATTTTAACTGTAATGCACGGCCCTCATGTAAAGCCTGTCCTGCATAGTTCTGCATGCATCTAGAGTCCTTCAGAGAAAGGGAATTGGGGGTACTTGGCAACGTGTCAGATCTGTTGAAAAGGAGATAAAAGACTTTATTGTCTCTCTATCTAATTGGCATGCAGATCTACCTCCACCATGTTCATCTGGAGCTTTGTTTTTTTGGAGTTATTGTGTGGGTCTCTTGGGAGGAATGACAGAGGGTTTGTCCAGCCTGTGAAATCAAGTATGTTGTAGAGATCCTCACCGAGGTGAAAGACCAACCTGGCAAAATCCATGCTCAGAGTAGAGGCCCAATGGGTCAGACCTGGCTGCTGTATAGTCCAGCTGGCTCAGTGCCCACGGTGTTTCTAGCACAGCAGGAGGCTGGCTGGGTCCAGCACAGCCATCACAGGGGCTTCTGTGCTGCTCCTGCTTGCCCCTGCCTAGCTATCCCTTGCCCCTCCCACTACCCCCTCCCAAGGCTTTCTCCTCCAGGAAAGTGTCTGGATAATCAGACCCCAAGCTTGTCCTGTGGTTAGTGAACTGCATACTTTGCAGTGCTACCTGAAAGCCCCAGTGTGGATCTGCACCTTCATGTTGTGTGTTGTTTGGACAGCAAAGGTTCTTGTGTTTGAGATTCAGTCAGATAAGTGTTATCTTAAAAGCAGAAAGGCAGAGAGATGAAAGGTGTGTAAATATATCAATGAAATGCTTGTTCACTGGTTTGCTCTTTGCTCCCTCATTATGACTAGGGATGCTGTGAAGGCAGCACCTGTGCTCTCTGTGTGTAGGAAGCTCCTCATATCACACAGCAGACTCTCTTCCAGACCATTAAATAATGGCCCTGATAGCTGAGTAAAGATTTACCCATACACTTAGTTGAGATGTGTGCAAAGGTGAGTGAATGTGTTGGTGTCTGATAAGCCAAGGCTGCCCCAAGCAAGACAGGCCAGTCCCTTCCTCTGCTGTAATTATGGGCAGTGGTTACATTGGGACTGGACATTTAACAGCTCTTTTTCTTCTAGGTTTCCATTCTACTATGAACTCAAAATAGCTTTTGTAGCTTGGCTGCTGTCTCCATACACAAAAGGCTCCAGCCTCCTCTACAGGAAATTTGTTCATCCAACACTGTCTTCAAAAGAAAAGGTAATCATAGGTGCCTGGGTCCTCTCTGGGTGGAGCAGATCTACAATAGTGTGTTTACTCCAGTCTTCCCATCACTCATTTTCATTGACAGACTGGGAGTTGCTGATGCTCTTCCTCTGTCATTTGCCCATCTCCATTTGGTTGGTGGTTTTGTTCTCTGTGGTTGTTATGTTTTTAAATTCTGGTTGTTGTGTTTTTAAATTCTGGCACCTGTTCAGCACCCTCACACGTATTAACTCATCTCTGTGCACTTGAGATGCTGGGAGGGTGGGGGATAAAAATACCTCCTGAGCTGCTTTGCACGTACTGGCTGAATATAGCTGGAGTGTTATGTTGTGGCTGGCTGGATTGATTAGAGAAACAGGGTCTGGCAGCCAGGGCTCCTTAACTTTGTTCCCAGCTCTGCCTAAAACATTGTGCAGCCAGACAAATAGCCAAGCCTGTCTGAAAGGGGCTTAGCAAGCACTTGGCTGGCTGGGAGATGTGTAGAATGCTGCAGTGAGGCATGCAGCATGTTGAGGTCCTGGAGGAGAAATGTCTCTCTTGAATTCATGATGCTAATTTTGGTGGGAAGGCATTACAGTTTAGAACATTTTGCCTGCCTGGGAGATTCTTGTGGCTGTGAGTGGGATATAGTCAGGCAGATCCATTTGACTCAGGTGGATATGCACTCTGGGATCAACTGTCAGCCACACATCAACATGCAGACTACTGAGAAGTGAGTAACTGTTTCCCACACTGGCAGCTATGGAAGTGAAAGGTCTGTGCTGAGCCACAGGCAGTGCATGAACAGTTGTATCTCAGTCCTGTCCAAGCAGGAGAGTGGGGATCAGTCCCCTGTCTCTCATTGTCACAATATGATTATTTTTAACTCTGGGGAAATCCAGTTTGCCCTCAGGGTCCATAGGTTGCAAATGGCTCCTGACACACCCTGGCCCATTCTGCCCTGGTGGGTGTGTCTGTCTTGCTTCCAGGACCTATTGATACTGCTTCCACTGTGCAAGTATATCCCAGCTTTGGATCCCAATTTTCCATTTGCAGAACAAAAACTTCCCAAATTCTTGCAGTTCCTGCTCCCCTGCAAACCTTTCCTCTGTGAAATGTTGGGTGTGAGCTTCTCTTCAGCCAAGGTGGAGGCAATGCAGGATATCTGCCTCTGTAAAAAAGATAACCTGTCCCTGCCAGGGGTGTGGGAGCACACTGAATGTTTCTTTTTTTTGCTTTTTCTTTCTGTTTTGTTGTCTTCTGTGACAGGAGATTGATGACTGCCTCATCCAGGCAAAGGACAGGAGCTATGATGCCCTGGTGCACTTTGGAAAGCGGGGGCTGAACGTCGCGGCCACAGCAGCTGTCATGGCAGCTTCAAAGGTAAAGGTGTGGGTCAGGAGAGTGACCAGTAGCATCTCCTCTGCATCCATCCATCCATCCATCACCAGCAGCAGCCACCACGTGGAGGGGGAGAGATGGTAGGGGTAGGGATTCTCTCACTGATTTTAATCATGCCTCCCAAGCTCCTATTCACCAGCCATCCAGGTGTCTCTTGGGATGAAGACAGGAAGTGTGGTGCTTAGTGAACCTATAGGAAATGCAGGATTAAGGCTAGGACCTGCCTCAGGCATCTGTTGAGTTTTACATTTTCCATCAGTCAAATGGAAAATTTTAAATTTAAAAATGGTGACAGTGCTAGCAATGCTGTTCATCACAGCCTGTGCTTTTTCATTTTCACTGTCAAAACAGGAGCATGCTTCCATGAAAGATGCTGATGTGAGGTGAACACAGTTAACATTTTGGCAGGGAAATATTTTTTTTTGGTCAGTACCTTCTGCATTGGGAGGAAAGGTCATCTGCATCCCAGTTTGTCAGTCATTAATGCTGAGTTGTTGAGGAGTCTGGAGGAGCTAATGACCTGCATTTGGTATTGACTGAAAGTGGATGTGATCTGAAGTTCCTGAAGGCTAGAGGTTTGTCTGCAAGGCTTACACACAACACACATATATATTTCTTTGAAGATATGTTTATGGAAGAGTGAATGGGAAGTGGCATTAGGTGCTTTTGGAGAACAAGTAGATGTTGGAGTGGTCACATCTGAGGGGATGTGTCCTGTATGCTGCTCCTGGCTTAGAGCCAGAACCAGAAAATAGCTGTTATCTCTGCTCTTTGTTTGCATAAAAGCTGCAGGGACTTGATAACTGTATTTTGTGGTTCTGCTCTTTGGCCATGGATTATCATGGCTCAGGGTAGATGTCCACACTGTCTATATCCACAGTGTTTTGGGGGGCAAGACTTGTATAAAAGAAACAGTTTTCATTCAGTCAGATATAATGCCTCTTGCAAAAAGTAGAAATGTACAGGCAAGGTGGGTACTGGTATTAGGCAAAACTTGTGTTGAAGGAAATAATTTCCTCTGTCAAATACTTTTCATGTGACTTCAGGCACATCATTTTAATATGTCTTGGCCTTACCTGCTGCAAAAATGTGTAATACATCCTTAGGAAGCCAAACACTTTGAAGTCTATAAAGCGTGTTAAATGCAAGGTGTTACAGAAGTGGGGAGCCTCTGGGATGTGCTGAGCACAGGTGGGATCACAAGGATGTGCAAAAGCTATGTCCTGTTCCAAAGAAAAGCCAAAAATTGCCTTGCCCCTGCCAAGCATTATGCAGACTTTCTGTCAGGCCTGGCACTGTTCTCTTGGACTGTTGCTCTACATTGGGAAAGCTCTGCTAAGCCAGGGACTGATGGCTAAGCCAAACCTGGCCTGAAACCTGGGATAAATCTGGAACTAAGGCAAAGCTGTGTATTGTATGCCCAACCAAACAATATTAGTGTGATGCCTCCATGATCCATAACAATTTGCTGCTGCTGCAAGCCTGAAGAAGTCACACTACAGACAAAAACAGGCTCCAGGAATGCCTGTTTTTCAGCACTGCCTTTGCTCTGATCCTATTCCTACAAGGAGCTGCTGACTTTCTGTGCAAGAGCCATTTTTAGGACAGAGTGAGAAACTATGTTTGAATCCCAAAGAAACTCTGACTCCTGCTTGGGTGGCTCCTGAATTATGAAAGGCTGGATAGTAGACCAGATTCACAGCAGCAGCCTGGTCATCTCTGGACTGCAACATCTCTAGCTGATGTCTTCATCAGCTCTTAAATCTGAATGAGCAGTCAGAACCACAGTTGTTCTTCCCATTATTCTGCTTTTCTGGTGTTTTTTCTTGAAACTGCCTTGAAATGTAGCTCCAGTGCCAGTGGGATGCTGGGTAGAAGGGAGAAAAGTGTCCAAGGTACAAGGAAGTAATTGTTCTGCATGAGTTAATCAAGCTCCCCATTCAGTGCTGGAAGAAGGCAACTCTGTGACTTGTGTGGTGGTGCTGTTTGGCACATCTGCCAGACTAACTAAAGAAAAGAGAATTAAGATATTGCAGCCTGTAAATGGACCTGTGTCTTTCCTGCAGTGTACTTTGGGGAGGTGGAAAATGATCTGTTGATAAGATTGAGAAGTTGTTATTGGATGGATTGATTGACTGAGCATTATAACAAAACAAGGACTGTTCATATCTTTGCTGCAGCCTTGACATGTAAATGATTTTAAATATGTGATGAAAAATAGGACTCCTGGCTTCCTTCACAACTTTGGCCTGTGGCCTCCAGCAAGTTGCTTGCTTCTCTGTGCCTCAGAGTGCAGATCCAAGAGACAGAGTGAGCCAATCTGGCAGCTCTCTTCCTCCAAAATGTGGTAATACTTCTGCTCCCAGTGGGTTACTGTGCACCAGCTCCTTGGACCTCCTTAGGTTATCTCTAATCCATCAGAAAGCTAATCCAGAAAGATAAAGAAAAGGAATACTGTTTTCTTAAACCCAAAAAGGAGTGTTGAGTGCCTGAGGCAGCACAAGGGAAGGGACAGGACTGCCTTGTGAGGAGGATGGACAGAGGAAGGGAAAGTGAGATCATCCCTTCCTGGTGTTGGGAAGCAGATTAGCTCTGCTGCTCATGGGTCCACACCCTTAGTGCATTTACACTCCATGGGGTGATAGTCAGGAACAATTAAAGCAGCTCTGTCCTTCTGGGACTGAATTTATTGTCTTCTGGGCAGGGAGAGTTGAATGGCTGCGACTGACAGCCTGATGTGCTGCAGCACAGAAGTGCTTAGCTGGCATTCCTCTGGTATTCAGAAGTGTGATGAGCTGGGTGTGGATGTGTCTCCCTTTAGTTGTTCCTGCTGCTTCCCAAGAGAGAAGTGATACAAGCAGGTATGGGAGGTCACAGCTTCTGCTGCCCTGGTTTTCAGCTGCTGTTAAATGTATGTCAACACCCTTACTTGTTCTCTTGAGAAGGAGGTATAGCAGAGCTAGATTATCCTGCCTGAGAGAACTTTAATTGACTAATTATCTGGAAAATACTCTGAGTTGACAGATGCCAGATAAGAGTGTAGTGCTGTCCTGAGGGGGAAGTTTCCAGGGAGGTAGGAAAGAAGGTACCATTTCTAAGGCTTATCCTGTCTTTCCCAAGGCCAAGGTTTAAAGGGTATCCTGTTAGGCTGTTTTGAGTGTAGAAGAGAAAGTGAGCCCTGAAGAGCTGCAGTGGGTTTCAGCCTTTAACATATTGGGTTAAAATTGGATCCTATGGAGATGACCATATCTTTAGAAGCACTGAGCTCCTGCAGCTCCCATGGAAAACATGGATTTTACTAGTAAGTGAATGTGAAGATCTGTCTTATCCCTGCTCCACTCAGATTAATGGGCAAGGAAAAGATGATTTTGTATTGAGAAATGAACCCTCAGACTTGAAAAGTCAGCATCATCTGCTGGTAAATACATGGTGAGATGTTGAGCTGAAAGTGTACTCTGTACAGACCTGTTTTCAGTAAATTTGCTTAAATATGAAGGCTTCTTGGAAGCATGTCTTGCACTGTGGCCTGTTTCCTCCTTTCTCTCTGAGGTGTGTTAAATCATCTTCTTGTGCTTCACAGGATCCTCATGATCCTTTGTCTTGCATTATAAGATCTTTGTGCAAGACCCCATCTCTTCATTTTTCAATCCATCCTGCAGCACAGTGTAGCTGGCTCTGTGGTTACCTTTTGTGTGTGACAAGCTGCTACTTTTGTATTTACCACAGACTAACATGCTGCACAGCCACAGCTTCCTCATCTCTGATCCTATGGCCCCTTCCCCTTTCTGTCTTAAACAGCCCCCAGTTTTAGTTAGCCAGTTGCAGGCCTCTCTCCCTTCCCCATCCTTCTGCTCCTTTGCCCTGCTCTGTTTTGTTTTGAAGCCACAGTTGTGCTAACACTGGCACAAACCTGTGCCAGTTCATTTTACAGCCTGAGGAGCTGTCAGTGTCCCAAATGCCCTGAGTCTGCCCCACTGGTTTGCTTGGGTGTTTTCTTTGTCTCTAGAGAATCTATTTTTGGTGCCCTCAAAGCAGACAGAGCATTAGATACAGGTTTTATAACCCCTGCTAGGTACTCAACACAGATCTTTTCCCTGCCCCCAGCAGCTTGCATGTCCCCACCAAAGGAGTATAATCTCATTTGGGGCTCTGCAATCCTGTCCTCATTGCCTGGTCATTCTGTCACATACTGTGACTTCAAGTGGGTCAGTTTTAAGTGGCAGGATTAGATGACTGGACAGTAAATCCTGCTGCTCTTTGTATGTTTTCAATTAGTTCCAACTCCTTCAGCCATTCCTGCTCCTGAAGGGCCCTGGGCACTGACCTCCACCTTCTTTCCAGCTCCCCTCAGGGGAGGAGAGGGGAAGCAGAAGAAGAACCTGCTTTTGGGACACAGCAGAAGGGGAGCTGCAGCAAAGTAGTTACAGTCTTGGGAGTGGGGCAGATGCAAGGCCTTGGACAGGCAGTGGACTTGTCAGATGGTGGCCTGGGGATAAGAGAGCTTTTCATTGGCACCAGTCAGGTTTCTAATGTAAGCAGCTGGGACATGTGGGGCTGCAGTGAGGAGGGGTACTGATGACTTTTATGCAGCACCAGCCTTCTCCAGCACACCTGTATGTCCTCCCTCACTGTCACCTCACCCACAGCACTTTCTCATTCACCACATCTCACCCTGAGCCTCCTACTACCTGCTGCCCTGCCTTGTCCCCAGTCCCCAACTCTTCACCTCCCTGCTTCTCTGCCCAAGACCCAGCCCACCCCTGTCACCTCTCCCAGGTTTCCCAGATGCTGTTTGTATGTATCCTTATTCCTCATCCTGATCAAACCAGCTCTGCCAAACAAGCCAATGTCTTTCCCCACCCCGAAGACAAATTCTTCTCCCAACCACCTAACCATCCTCAAGCTGCAGCCTCAACTCCATTCTTCAAACTACAGCTGCAGAGAACATCTCACAGCCAACAGATCGTTCTGACCCAGAGATTTCTGGGAAAGTCCCTTCCTCTGTCCTTCTTCTGCCCTCCTGTGTGTAGGACAGGGGCTGTTTGCACAGAGTGGTGCTGTGTTCCATTGTGTACTCTGTGGTACTACCCACCCTTAGGCAGGGAGTGCAGCACAGTGTGCTGCTGGCAGTGGGCACAGTGCCCTGGCAGGAGATGATAAATGAGGTGGAGGGAGCAGGCACGCATGACTGGTGTGGATGAAAAGCCCATTTGTGCCTAATAAGTCTGAGAAACAGTCCAGGAGCCTTCCATGCATGGGGAAATCTGGCTTGTGGTGCTGCCAGAGTCAGTAATCACTGGTTAGTGGTTAAAAGGAGCAGGCATGCAGACAGGCAGAAGCAGGATGGCTTCAGGATGCACATCCAACCCTTTAGCACTCAGGACTGCAGCACTGGCAGTTCCCAAACTGCCCCAGCTTGCAACCACCTGCCTGGTCCAGCACTGTCACTTCTATTTCCACCTTTGGGCTCAGCACACCCTGGGGGGTTGCAGCTCTGCTGCTTCGTGGTTCTTAAGCCCAAGAAATTTGTTGGGAAATTTCCCATTGTGATTGCTGGTTTTTAAAGCAGGGCACTGGATGGGAAACACCAGCGATCGTTTAGATTTTATCCTTTCTAATCAAACAGCATCTTTCCCTTCATTGCTAGTATCTGACTGGTACAGCCAGTGCAGCTGCCTGGAAGTCAATCTGTTGATCCCTAGTTTTCCATGAGAATTGACACCTCTTTAGTGTGGGAGTTTGGAGCCTGAATTTGTGCAGGAGAGAGATGCTGCCTGTTGTGTCATGACTATGAACTGCACTTTTACTTGAACTGAGAAAAGAGGGAAGCAAGGAGTGGGGAGCATCCTTCCCTTGAAGAGGGCAGATAAAGCCTCTTTGTAAGGATGGGATCCCACTGCTTGGAGAGAGATTGTTAAAAACAATCATACTCAGCCAGACACACTCAGCCAAGAGTTGCATCCAGTGTGCTTTGTACTGCTTGTATCATGGCCATGCTGTGTGCCCTGGTCTGTGACATGGCCAAGGGTTGCAAAAGTAAGGAGTGATTTAGAATCCACAGTTTGAGAAAACTTTGGGGACCAATTAGTGTTGCTGCAGAAGGGCTGAGCATGCTGCTTTTGGAAGTAGCTTCCTTTAAAGGATCTCCATTTAGGATCCCAAACCAAGGATCTCCTGGCTGAGCTATGTTACACTAATAAGGAGGAACAACAGCTGGCTTTCTGGAAACATATGGTAGCATGCCACTGATCACACTGTGAGCTGTTCCTGTCACAGTGTTATGTATCTCATTCTTAAGTCTTTGAGAGTCTGTTGGGTTTGGTTTATTGTTTTTTTTTTTTTTTGAGCTACAATCCAAATAGCTTTTTCCAGTTTCTCTCTCTTGTTGACTCTTTTATTGGTGTCTCCAAGACTCAGACAATAGGCAGCAAATGCACAGGATGGCAGAACCAAACAATTAATTTATACAGAGACACCAGGCTGGGAGAGGCAAGAACAAACAGTTCCCAGGAGAGGAAATGAACTGTGCAGACAAAAAGGGTGGATGAAATTAAGTTTCCATCATCAACAGGAATGTCAGCTGGTTTCCCTTTGAATCTTCAGCAGTGTCTGACACCTCCAGACAGGGAAAGGTGTTTCACAGGAGGCACAGCACGCAGGCCCTGGCTGTGAGGAGACTGCTTGTAGGTTGTTGTCTTAATAGAACAGCAGAAGGAATTTCCTCCTTCACTCAGGCCTGTGTCAGTGGTTTTGCTCTTTGCAGGGCCTTGCTGGAGCCAGGTGCAATGTGCTGCTGTATGCAAACTCCCACTCAGTGCTGTAATTCCTTAGTGTTACCCTACTTCTCAGAAGACCTGTCCATCATCAGGATTAAAATGACTGCCACGTGTCCCTCACCTAATCCTGTGCCTAAATTAGTCAGAATTGCACTCTGCTTCTGAGTGATCTTAACTCTGGATTACAGAGGTGGCCACACTGGGGGTTTCTTCAGCAGGGAGCAGCGATCAAGTGCAAGGAGTGAAGTGGCAGCTGATGTGTTTATGATTTGCTTTGCCCTTTAAACACCCTTGCTAGGTAACACCCTGACAGCTGGGATTGTGAGGGGTTTCTCCATCTCTCTGGGAAAGCTGAGGAAGGGAGAACCCACGTTGAGAGGTGTAGTCCCTAGGTGGGTATTCCTGCTTTGTTTGTGTGTGTGAGTCCCTGCACATGGTGCCCTGTGTCATGCTCATGTCTGCCCCAATTACTTATGCTTCAAACAGACCTTATTCTCAAAGCTTTTATGTTTGTTGCCACAATGGCTCTCTTTTTTCCCTTGCTAGGTCTCTCAGCTACTTCATTTGCACTTGTATTGGGACCAGAAAAAAGGGCAGGTAATCTGCTGAGTGCTTGCACTAACCCCTAACTAATGTCTGCCTCCCCACTAGACTAGTTTGGACTGTTTTTAGCTGGGATTGGTCTGAGGCCAGATGCTGTCTGCTCTGCTTCCAGTGAGTAGATCCTGCGTGCTGAGCTTAAAAGCCTCTCCCTGATCTCATCAGCAGAATGCCTTCCAACTCCTCTGCTGGCCACCAGAGAGACTCCAGCAGCCAGGCAGGGAGCTTTGTATGTAGAAAACCCATCTAACACGGGTTGTTGCTATTGCATTGGCCAAGCTGCTGTGTTTGCTGTTGTTTTCTTGCTAATGGATAAAGGGAGCCTCTCCCCACTGCTGTGATCTCCTTGGGGTGGCTGAGGCTGCAGTGGAGCTAGTGAGACCAGGACTTGGCTCAGAAGCAAAGGTGCATCTCTGCAAGCATTTTCTGATAGCTGTGGTTTGGGGAAGTTCTGCTGACTCTGCAGTGATAATGACAGCCCGGGAAGATGCTCCACCCCTGGAGGTGGCTGTGCAGGGTGGAGGCTGTAACATGCATGCAGAGGTATCTGCTGGCATGGAGGAGAACTGCTAACCAAAGTTCCAGCAAAAAGAGAGGAGAACATTAACAGGTTTACCATCGTGCTGGAAGTGTGGTGAGCCTGACTTAGTGTTCCCTTGCCTGTCCATTAACTGCTGATCCTAAGATGCAAAATTCCAGAAGGTGGCATCTTGTAATAACACTGTATTTAAACTTCTCTTTTGTGACTTGACGTTTTTTGGGTCCTGATTTGTGTCATTTCATCACACCATATTATAGTTTCCATAGCTGCAAAATGGAGTTTGTAGGTATTAAAGGTGTTTTGAAGCCTAAATAATGTCTACATAATTCTTTCAGATCTTCAGACTGAAGGTATGATAAAATCTAGACACTGTTATTTGTTTATATTTAGGTAATATTAAATGGTTGTTACATAAATTGCAGAATTTTAAATTATATGCCTAATTTTATTTACATAGAGCCTATGGAAAGCTACCTGAACACATGGAATATATTAGATGAATAATTCTACTGATGTAAGCCCTGTTTTTACAGGCTCCTAAATCATTCTCCTTCTAAAAAGTTTTACTTCAAATGTGACTTCAGAGATTAATTATAGAGAGGCAAATTAAGGAAAACAATTTCAGTTATTTCTGATGGGAGTGCCTTTTAAAGTGCTTGATACAATAATGACTTCAGATTTTGGAAAAGATCAAGATTTCTGATCCTTCCAAGAAAATACTGGTTGTATCAGTGTTTGTGCTCTGGACCCAGAGAAGTCTATGTTCACTTCTGGCTGTGAAGGTCTCTGCAACATTTAGAAGGTGGCAGCATGCAGGTTAACTGGATTTGAAACCTCAGTATTTTGATGCTGTTTTGCCCCACTCTTTAATGCAAAAATAGGGAGTAAATGTGCTAGATGTGGGGGCCTATACCTCAGTTGCAATTTTGTCCAAAGCAGGTAGAGTTGTACCTAAATTAGTTTCAGATTAATTACTGTGCCATATGTATGGGGGCTTTAACTTCCCTTAGAATCACAGCTGAGCTTCTGCAGCTGAAATGTCCATGTGTTGATGGGCAATGCCATAATCCCATTCCTGGTGTCTTGGCTCTACATCAGGTTGTGGTAGCACTGAGGGATGATGTTACCATCTGCTTTTTGATATTTGTCTTTTGTCTTATTCAGTAGCACTGAGCCCTGCACCAGTCTGACCCTTCCCTGCCCCCAGGGGTGGACCTGATGAGGTTGGTGGGTCCTGGGATAAGGAGGTGAAGGAGGTCTGAAGAGGTCCACTTCCAGCTTGTGCTGTGCTTTCACCTTTGGGGTGAAACATCCTAGGGACAAGATCAGATGAATTTGGGAGCAGGTACACTATAATGAGCAGGACACAGACACAACCTGCTCTCACTAGTTGCCACCCAAACCTCACCATCCAGCAAAATCTCTGTCTACTGGGTCAGAAGTGTCATGCTCACAGGGACAGTCTGTGTCTTAGGAGATGCAGGATGAGGTAGAAATTGAGTCTAGGTAGGTCTTGTGGCCAGGGAGAGTAAGACTTAGTCTTCCAGCACCACTTCATGCTTGTGTCCAGGGGATGAAGTTCCCTACATACAGGTCCCACACTGCCAGGACAATCACCATGACAGGGCAGGTGGTGTTTAATGGGGAAAGAGAGAGAGGTGGTGTCCCACAACACTTCCAGTTCCCATTTTCAAGAGGCTATGTAATGCCACCATACTCTCATGCTGCTGAGACAGAGAAATGATACCACAATTACTGCTGTCAACCTTTCTAGGATAAAACTAGTTCAGATTTGTGTTGACATGCTGCAAATGTGCCTTCAGGACCTGAATCTTCTCTCTGTGCAGACACACAGTGCACTAAAATTCCTGGGACATCTCCCATGTCTGTAGCAGCTGGAAGAGCAACTCTATGATCGTGGCCAAGACAGAGAACAAAAATCCCCAAAATGTCTGCTCTCCATCTTGCATATGGTTGTTTTAATCAAACACATCCCAAGATGTGAGCTGTGCTAAATCTGTTCTGTTGTGAAATAAAGCTGTTAACTTTTTTCTTTTGTTAATAAATGATAAATCTGGTTGTGGAATAATAAGTGTAGTAGCTGGATAAAGTCTTCATTTCTAAAAGTTATAATTACAGCAGTGCAGATTCTCACAGTGCTGACTTAGCAAATGTTTGTGATTTCATATACAGCAGCTGCTTATCTGACAGGAAAATTAAGGTTGGTAACAACATTTTCCATCTTACACTGAAACCATCCTGATTCTGTTGTAATCATAATTTTTGTCATTTTTCTCTTTGAGGTCAATAGTGGCAACTGGGAAAGAATGGTGAGGGTTATGTAGTGCCCTTGGAGCAATGAAATCAATGCAATCCCTACAAAAACTGAAGGTGCAAAAAAAAATTGAACAAAAATAAATGGAAGGGAAGTCAGGAAGTTTTCACATGTTCAGTGCCCTCACTCAGCCTGAGCCTTTGCTATCCCTGCTGCTTTTGGACAAACATATTTCATGGGATCACAAGAGCAGTAATATTTTGCTGTTGTCTGTGTGATGAGCAACCTTTATGTTTGCTGTTATGAACTCAGGTGAAGTTGAAGCAAAGATCAAGAAATGACAACTTTTTTTCTTGCTTGGCTGTTGCTTTTCCTGTAGAAAATCAGAGTTTTTTAGCACAGCTGCTGTGACTGTGGCTGTACATAACATATGCTGATGTAATGGGTCCACAGATGACAGGCACATGTCAGATCCTTGTTTCAAAGCTGTCTCTGGGGCCTTTGATCATTATATGCTGCTATATCACAAGTTGCAATGCAAGAATTTTAATAGATCTTATTAATTTTCAATGCAAAAGGATGTGTTAGTGTCATCTTCCCTGCCAGGCTGGTCTGATCTATGAATCTCATCTCCAATCTGACTCATGTCCACATACATAACTTGCTCCCTGCAATGAGGTGGTATTTGGGTTAGCTGGCTGGGCAGAGCAGGGAGGAGGCACTGCTGACACTTGAGCTGGAGGAATACAGTACTCAGGTTACAGCAGCTCATCAAATCCAACCCTCCAGCTTTGCTGACCCAGTCATTCTGCAACAGCAAAAGAGCATGTGGTGATCTGATTGCTCTCACTAGGGCTCTGCCTCTTGCAGTCAAAGTGCAGGGTAGGATGTCATGTGTTTGCTTTGAACTTGTTGCTGAGACCAGGGTTGCAGTGTAAGAATTCAGTGCAAGCTGAAACACCCCCCCCCTCAAGAACTGCACTGAGTTTGGGGCAGGTGAGGTCACACCCAGCTAACCCAGCCTTGCAAGATTTCAGTACATCAGCCCAGGGACGGCTGCATTTGGAAACTGTAGAGTGGATGCACCTTAGGCTGTCCTGGAAAGAAAAACTTGAGATGCCTGTTGGAGTAAGGAATGGCTCAGCCACTGGCAGGAAAGTAGCCAAAATTCAGGCAGCGACTGTGGTGGCAGGTTGGAAAGGGAGATAAAAAGGTGAGACTTAAACAAAATGTCAGCTTTCTGGACTCCACTGCCAAGCTTATAAAAATAAGCAAAATAACATGTCTCTGTATACCAGCAGAAAAGACCCATTCATTTAAAATAAATTAAAAAATAGAATAGGGTAATGAGAGAGCAAAGTAAGTCTTCAGGAAGAGCATGAGGTGTGTGTGGGAACTTTAATAGCCTGCAGAGAAGCTGAATGCAAAATACTGCCAAAAACAATATATATAGAGAGATCTTACAAACCAAAGATTCAGCAAAATACAGAGAAAAAGCCCTGTGCATGTGCAGCTTCCTGGCCAGCTCCACAAAGAACAGTTATTTTCTGTTTTTCTGAGATGATGTGTCTTTCTGCTGATGATGTTTTGGGATAGCTTTGTAGAAGTTACCATCATCTGCTGTTTGCTTCTCCCTGATGCAGAACAGTGCTGTAATCCAGGAGGTGTAACCTACCTGTGGTTAAGTTGGGAAGCTATGGAGTTGAGAGGAAAGCTTGAACCCTTGAAGGATTTTTCTTGCATGAAAAGCTTCAGGCTGGAACGTTGGGAGATACAGTTTTCTTGATTGTAGAAAGTTCCAGCTGCCACAGTGACTGTAGTTACAAACACCTGATTCTTTGTCTACTTACAGTCCCTAAAAGTAAGGTGGTATTGAATTTATATGGGGCAGAGACATCACTCTGCATGCAAAATTTCTGAAAGTGATGTTGATAAATCAGTACTTGTAGGTAAATTAATGCATCCCCTTCCCAATGTATTGATGCCAAGCACTAGGGGACAGGCAGTGTTACCCAACCCCTGTAGCAAGGAATGTGTTCAGTTTGGTCTTTGGGTGTAGATGGTCAGGCTGGGATTGTGCCAGGGCAGCACCAGAGTGTACTCTCCACTGGCCCCTCTCCTGCACTCAGGTTTTGTGGGCAGGAGACTCCAACCTGCAGCCCAGAAGGGAGCAGTGATGGATTGTGTTCTAGACCCCATCTCCAGCCCCCAGGCAGTGTTCAGGCTGTGCTTCCACTGGTGTACTGCTTTACCAAAGGAAGGGGGGGTGTGAGGTGCTACAGTGTGCCTTACCCCTTTTGCCAACCAGGGTAATAGATAAGGTCCATATTGATTGTATTTTTTTGTATTTTTACTTTATGGCAGTGCTGTAGTACAGAGGTTACAGAATTCAGGAAGAAGTATGCTTATAGTTGGCTTTTTAATGGAAGTTTTTAATGCAGTTTTAATGAACCATATCTTTTAACCAACCCATCCTTAATAAAGATGAGCTATATTCCTTTTACTAAGGAATATGTTTGTTGCCTGATTGAGAGCTTGTCTAAAAAGAAAGAAAAATGTTGTGTTAATTTAATTTATTCCTTAATCTGCATGAAAAAAGCATTGGAATATTTTTTTGCATCGAACAGTTACTTTTTATTAGGTTAAAATATCAGTTTTTCTGTGCTCTGGAAATTGTGTGCATGAATGAGAACAGCTGGGTGAATATAATCATAGATGATTAACTTTAAAAGGGAGTTATTTTGATGCAGGCTATTTGATTGTTTCTGAAGCCAAGCACCTATTTGACTCAGATTCCAGTGGAGAAAGTGAAGATGTATCTTCTAGTGGAGATACAAGTGTCCTTCTCCTTGAGATGCACCCAAGGCTGCTCTGAGCTCAGATGACACAGAGCTGCTCTCTGTGAAAAGTTTTCATTACATTGTGCATAGAACCACTCCAAAAGGAAGAGCAAAGAGAGGGAGATTATGCTCTTAACAACTCATCTGTGCTCTCTCTAGGTTACTGAACCAGGCAATTTTTTTTTCTTTCTATTGTCCTGATGGATTTCAATGAGCTAGGGAAGAAAAAGGCTCAAAATGCACTGTGCACTCTAACTTTTATGTGTTATTTGCTTGTTTGTTTAACCAGGGACAGGGGGCCCTGTCTGAGAGACTCAGGAGCTTTAGCATGCAGGATCTCTCATCAATTCGTGGAGACAGCAGCAACACTGTTCCTCCCTCAGTCACTGTCCGAACAAGTAGCAAACAGAGCCACCCCAAACCATCCAGAAGTGCATCAGAAGGCACTGGCAGCTCAGGTAAGTGGAGGAGTTATTTTCAGTGTCTTGTTGTCTGGAATGTCACCCAGCTGAATGAAGTCATGCAATTGGCAGGAATATATAGAAACAGACACTGCAGGCAGCACATACCAGAATTCACAGGACACAAACAGGCTGTTGAGTCTCTTGGCACTTAAGAGAGAAAACAGTATCATGGTTTGATGGTTGCTATTCCTGGCTGGTGTGAAGTCCTGGTCTGGCTGGACTTGAGCATCCAAGGGAACCAGCATCAGGCCCTGCAACTGGAGCTGAAAAGGGGCTGAAAAACTGGGCTCTGGGGGCTGCCAGCTGTGGTGGGGTTTCAGTGTGTGGGGATAATAGAAATGCAAAAAGGGGGGAACAAGAATGTGCAGTTGTGGGCAAAGGTGATTATTGTCATCAAAGCCCCCACGTGATGATACCACTTCTCTCATGTCATCTGAACAGAAATGTGAGTTCTAATAGATATCTGGTTTGAATTAGGCCCACTTGTGCTTCTTCTAAACTGCACAGTCGCTGTTACAACTCTTGAGAGCTGCAGTTCCAGAATTTCTTCCCTGATAAAGCCTGCTGAAAACTAAATCCCATATAAAGTGCTCCTAGAAGCAAAGACTGAGATCTGACAGCTGTTTATGATATGAAAGATGTCTGCATAAGCAACTGTAAGGCAAAGCAAATCTCTCTGAAGGGAAATGGGTTGTTTTCAAATTCAGAAAGAACAAAGAGAAGAAACATCATGGTGGGAGTAAGATTAATTCCTGAAGATATAGTTACAAAAATTTATTTCAGGCTTGGTTAAAGAAATCCTTGTGAGCCCAGATCCAAAACATTCAATCAGGCAATCTTGCAGATTTTCTACTGCCTGTTAGGATGCTATGTATATATGTTATGTGTACACATATGATCATGTACCTGAGCAGTCACTACAGAAGAGCTGACACACAGCTCTTTTTCCTGTCCCAATATCTAGGTCAGCAGTCCCCAGTGTCTCACAGAAACATGAGACTTCTCTTTATATTGCTGCTTTAGAGATAATGGGACTTAGTCTGACATGAGAGGGAGTCAGCAAAAATACCCCAGACTATCTGTTTGACATGTGGATGACTCAGCTGAAGACCTTACCTTTCTTGTAAAAGGTCCTTCTAACCAGCTGTTAGAGAGCCTGACAGCAGAAACTGGGATACATGAAATTACTTTAAGAACATTACTGGAGAGCCTAACTGGAGCTGCAAACTTTGCAGCTGAGTCTGAGTAGAAATTCTGCTTTATGGAGACTTTTAGGGGAGGCCTGCAGGAACAGGTCTGTCTCTGCTGAAGAAGCAAGGTGGTGGTTAAGAGGTAAGACTGTGGGTTAAGACACATGAACTCACATCCCATGCAAAATACTGGCATGACTTGGGGCATATCTTTGTTCCTCAGTGTGTCCATAAAAGAGAAAATGGTACTTCTCACACCTGGGTCCTGAAAGCCATATGTGGTAGGAGTTGCTTGGTTTTTTTAAGGTTAACCTTAGAAGATTTCTTGTGTGGCTTTCTTGTACACCTTATTTCAGTGAGTATAAGATGTAAAATATCTGATTGGTGGAAAATTCCTCTCTATAGATTGATTCCAGTTTTCCAAGAAAGTTTCTAAGTAGTGTCAGTGCTCTGCTTGGCCACTACACCAACCCAGTACAGTCCTCTGCAGGTGCAGCTCTCAAGTCACTGCCTGAATTTACAGTTGCTCAGTAACTGTGGAAGGGACAGGAACCTGAAACATGATTTTGTCTGGATATCAAGGGGGCACTGCAAGGCCATGGCCACCCTTACAGGTGGACCAAGCACTGCTGTCACTGTTGTAATCCTTTGGGTTTCAGGACTGGCACTGGGAGTGTGTGTGAGCTTTGTTCAGTCCTATGAGGATCACATTCTTGATGAAAGACTAAACACACAGATTGCCTATGGGAGTGCTTTTATAGCTCCTTTTATTTCTCTCATCTGGCTGTCAGGGATGCACAAAGGTTGAAGAATTAGCTTTACATCTAGCACAGGCTCTTAATTTTCTCAACAGGAGACAGCCACATCAAAGAGAGAGTAGCAGCCTTATAATAATGAGATGTCAAGTGCTACTCTCAGGTGGTAGAACAGCCTGGCTAGAGTCACTCAAGCTGTCCAGCAGTAAAAAGCTGTGGACTCAGGGAGAAATCCTGAGTTTGATCCAATATAAATTGGATCCAGATAATTTGATCCAGTAAAAATATATTATTGTGCTATTTTTCAAGTATTATGTTTAACTCAGAGAGATTTGCTGATCCACCTTACTGGAAGCCTCCAAAAGAACTGGTTTGGGAGACCTTTGGGGAGATATGTTTTGAGATCAAGAGGCCAGGAACTGGAAGCTCCTCAAGCCAGCCTTGCTGCTGAGCAAATGGTGCATGGAAGCATCCTGACCCTTACAACAGAGAGGCAAAGACAAGAGATGGCTCTTTAAGTTAAGGTTACAGGAGTTTAGAGGGGTCCCATTCCATGCACAATGGAAAACACAGCCAGACCTGATGTGGAACTTGTCCAGCTGCTTGACTGTTTATAAGAGCAGATAGGATATATGTAAGAATGTGATTTGGAAAGACAGAGAGATGGAGAGCTATCTGTTGTCTTCTCTGCACAGGTGAGACTGCTGAAACTCAGTTCTGTTGGTATGAAACCCCTCAGATCTCCTGTCAGCACCAGGAGTGGTTCAGGTTCTGGTTTAAGATCTCTTGGGCATCTTTCCAAGCTGACTGCAACCCAGGAAAAACCTCTCCTGACACGGGTGGGCTTTGGCTGTGGCCAAAAGTTGGCTGGAGAACCACACTGTGCTCAGGCTACAGTAAATAACTGCTCAGCTTGTTTCATTTCCATTGTTGGTATTTTTATAATGTGACTGCTGCTGGTTATGTGGATTTGTGACTCTCTGAATCCCCTCTTGACACAAAGCATGGTGTGAAGAGCTCAGCATTTAGTTAGTAATGACCACATGCAGGCACATCAAAGGTTTATTTTTGCCTGCTGAAGAGTGTCTTATGAGGGCCAAGAAATAGAATATGCAAGAGCTGCCTTTGAGACAAGGGAAATTACTCCTTCTTTTCCCCTACCTTTTGCTGCTTTTTTTCCCCCTCTGCCTTTCACTGTCTTTGCAGCCTTCAGTGGTGCCCACTGTATGGTCCTCCTGGTCTGTTCACCCCCATCCCACAGAAAGTCCCTTCTCCTCCTCACACCCCATCAAAAGCAGATGATACGTGGGGCCAAGGGCTGCTTTTGCCATGATTTGTGTGTGGATGCCAACCCCCCACAGCACATTACCTGAGGCATTGCTGCTGCTCCTGTGAAGCTCAACCTCCTTCTACTCACACCAAGGAAACAGGATGGTTCCCCTTCCTCCACGTAGCAGCCTACCACCTGTCCTCTTGTGCTGGTGTTTCACTTTGCTCTTATTCAGCATTTCTTGATTTAGTGTCCTGGCAGCCTGATGACAGTCTGTGATATTTTATCTTCTATGCCTGTTCCAACCTGTGCTTCTTCCCCAGGGAGAACTGCCCCTTTCCTTTGGGAACTGGAAATGCCATGTGACTGCTCATCATTACAGAAAACTAGAAGTTCCAGAATAACATTTGCAAACATTTTTCAAAGCCAACCTGTTATTCTGGCAAATGTCCAATAACAATTCACATACAGATGTGACTTGGTTAGCAGTGGGGAGCTCTTGCACTTCTTAACTTTGCCTTAAAAGCATCTTGGACAGTGCAGATTAAATTTCAATTGCAATGGCTGGTGAATGACACGTGTGACTTGAGGAGTGGGATGTTGGCCACAGTCACAGAGTTCAATCCCATAGCTGATAAAAACCTGTCTCACTGTTGTTGATGTCAGTGGAAACCTCCAGATTGGGATGGGCACTGGAGTCCAGCCTTGCTTTTGGGTGAGTCAGTGGGACATGCCACAGCAGCACTGGGATGTGCCATGTTGCAGCATGGGACAATCAGTGTCCAAATCTGATGATACTGTCCAGAGGATCACATCCTGTGGAGCCGCCCTCTCTATTGCCCAGACAGAGTGCCCTTTCTGCTTAAGCTTACCCCAGGCAGAGATCATTCTCAGGTGGGATGATTTCAAAGCAGAACTGCACAGTGTGCTTTCTGATACTCTCCACTTCTCTGTGCAGAAGAGAGTCAAGGCTGTTCCTTGGTTTTGCACTCACACTCTGAAGGCTTTGCAGGACAGAACAAAGGTGGGGGAATATCAGCATTCAGGGTATGTCTGAACATCTCAGTCTGCACCAGCCAGAAAAGCACAGAAACAGTGCAGTAACAACCCATATATATATATATACATATATATATATCTGTTGTATGAGCTCTCTTCTGTGTAAATTTGGAATCCAAGCCCACAGCAGGGGGGGTTGGTGGAGATTCCTTTCTTTTACACAAAAGCCACAGTTTCACAGCAGTATCCAGCCAATATAAACCATCACTCCTGTGAAATGACATGACCCTTGCTTCTGCCCCAAAACCTGCTTTTTCTTGGACATGTTTAAATTCTGTTTACATATGCTGACCCCTGTCAGGGAGCTGGTTCAAGCTGAATGCAGTTCCTTGCTTCCAGGTTGCTCTTGACCTGGGTCTGATCCCCAAGTCAGTAGAGAACAGCAGCATCAAAAACAGGACAAGGAGGGTGGAGACCAGAGGGGCATGAGGGGCAATGGGAGAACTGCTTTCAGCAGCAGTGCTGGTTAATACTGGTATAAAATGACTGTGAAACAATGGAAGAACTTCCAATCTCTGAAGGGCTGAATAATTGAGACCAGAAATCACACACCACTCAAACTTTTTTTTTCTCCAAAACCTTGTTTTATCTGGAGTCATTGATGCCATTGTGAGGGTTAAATTAGAAGGCTCAAACTGGAAATTATTTCTAGGCTGTCTCCTGGAGCACAAATTATCCACAAGATGAAGCTGTAAAGGTCACTCTTCCTTGAACTCAGCCATGAATCACCGTTTGCACTGAAGGGTACAATGCAACTCCCTTGGTTGCTTCCATCCTGATGGTAATTCCACTGAAACAGAATTTCTGCAGGAGTCCTCAGCACATTCCTTGTTTAGAAAGATCAGGGATCTGTGGATAGTTTTCCTTCAGAAGCTGCATGAATGGCTACACCACAGCTTGTAGAAGTTTAAATATACTGGAAAAAAAAAAAAAATCAGGCAGGTAGCTATCACAGAATGGGTTTGGAAGGGACCTCTGAATATCATCTAGTCCAACCCTCCTCCCAGGGCAAGTTCACCCAAAGCATGTTGAGCAGGATGGCATCCAGGGAGGTTTTGAATGACTCCAGAGACAGAGACTCCAGCACCTCTCAGTCTACTTTGCTACCCACAAAGTAAAGAAGTTCCTCCTCATGTTTAGATGGAGCTTCCTATGTTCAAGTTTGTGTTCTGAGCCCCAATACAAGTCCCAGTACTGCACCCCCTGTGTTTATTATCTGCCACCTCTGCTGCTGTGCTGCCCATTGCTTCCCCACACTCCCAGTCAGGAGTTATTTCTGTTTAGTGAGCTGAGAACAGAGCCAGGGAGCTGTACATAATCCCAGCCCTAACACCCATTAGGCACTCAGCCTGAGGCACATTCCTGGGTCTGTGCTCTGTCCTGGTGGATAGAGACAATTGTCTCTTCAGCTACAGAGGGACCATGAAGTCCACCTCAAAATGATTCCAAGTGTTTTCTAGGAGACATTCATTTATCCTGACCAAGTTCCTAATGCTCAGCTCCTCTTCCAGCCTGCACGTGTTGCTCAGTGTGTCGACTCCTCAGAGGTGAGTGCTGGATTTCCTGTGTCCTGGTATCCATGCATCCCTTTTGGGCATGGCTGCTGTTCCCCAGCCTGGCTTGCTCCTGCTGCTCCTACTCACTGGGTTTCCTAACACCAAGGGAGCAAACCAGGGGAAGGTCAGGCTGTAAGTTTGTGAGCAGTGTGATGCTGATGGCAAGTCCTGCAGTGCTTCTCACCTTACTGACCTCTGCTACCCAAGGCTGGGGAGTGTTTCCCTGGAGGAAAACCTCACTCCTTTCCATTCCAGAGGGTGTAATCTTGTCCTTGCTGCACCAGTGTAGCTCCTCAACCCCATATTCCCCCCGTGCTCCTGGAAAGCCACTGGGAATGCAGCAAGATCAGACCTCCCTCAGTCTCAGCACAGTTTTGCTCTGTTCTCAAAGGACTGGAATGTGTTTCTCTCATGTTGGAGAGGACATTTGTGTTGGGGATGAGCAGGTTAAATAACAAAGACCAGTAATAGAATGTGGTATGTTGAAATAGGCTTGAGCAGAGTCTTCCTCCTTCAGTCTCTGCTAGAGCCATTTTTCAAAAGTGTCCTACTGTCCCCAGCAGTGCTTGTGTTTACAAACTTAGGAGTGTAGTGAGCAGTGTAGCTGCCAGGGGTCTTTTCAGTGCTGTGCCAGTTTGGTTGCTAAGAGCTGAGCTGGATCACTTCTGCATTTTGTCCCAGTGGCAGATGAAAGGAGGGGGAGGTCTCTCATTTAGGCAGGCCAGAGGATGGGGCTGCCAAGCAGCTTGTGCAGGGAGAAAAAAGAAATCCAGACTGGCAGCATCTCATCTTGATGGAAGCAAAAGACCTTCGTGATGCCCTTACTCCTCGTTTCATCTGCTTTTTGTTTACTTTGCACACTGCAATCACACTGGGGATGGCAGCAGAGGAGCTGAAGGATGGCAGTGCTGCCACCATGCTGCAGCCATCAGAGTATTTGGGTTCTCACTGCCTTGCACCTGCTGTGCCCCACAGCCCTGGGCAGTATTAGTGCTTGGAGCATGGTGATCTCAGCCTGATGCTGCCTCCTTGCACATTGTGTAGGTGGCAAAACAACCTTTGTATTTGGTTTGTCACCCTCCCTGTTGTCCTTTTCCAGTTCTTTTCACTGGCACATTTGGGCTGAGTGTGCCACTGTGCAGGAGAATGCAGCCTGGGTAAGGTGGTACATGTTTATGCAGTCATGAAACATTTGTATTTGTGGTGCATTTTATCAGCACCCTTCTAATGTTAGCTTGAAACGATTTTATGGATTTGACTTCAAAGTGTTATTTATAAAAAGAATCACTGAATCCCTAAGTGCTGAATAGTCATGAGTTAATCTTAGGAAAGTCATTTAATGATGCCAAAGCAGTCATCAGTCCAATATGCTTACAAATTGGGCCCAGATTCATGTTGATCTAGTTTAAATTGCATGGCCTGTCTTTCAGATTGGCTCATCTTACTCTTTTTTTTTTTTTTTTTTTTTTTTACCCCCTGACATAATCCAGTGCCTTGGACCATGTCAATAAGGATACTCTGAGGCTCTATCTCATTGGGGGTTCATTCTGTCTCCACAGGCTGCCCTTTCTCTGTCTCCAAGGCAATAGATGCATTAATGCACTCTCTGACAACATTGCCTGCCAGTTTAAATGCTCCTTTGTGAGTGCAGCTTGGGGAGCTTAGAGAGCTGACTATGTAATGTGAACACATTTTCTCAACACCACAAAAAGCAGGGAGAAGAAAGAACTAAGTTTGTTTAGCTAGGACTAAGTTGTCCTGAACTATTGGCACTCATCTCTCCTTGGTGACAACGTGTGCAGCCAGTTTCTGAGCACAGTCATTAACAGTACTCATCTCCAGAGAGTTTATAATCTAAATAAGCAGAGGGTCAAGGCTTACCTCAAGCAGGAATATCATAGCCTGGTATAGAGCCACGATGCAGGCTTTTTGGCAGGAGCAGTTGCTTTAATGCTCTGGCAAGTGAAACTCAAATTATTTCTTTTGCTGGCTGAGTTATGGAGGCCCCCACAGCTCTTAGGAGAGCACAGGCTGATGGGAGCAAAAATCTGCCCATCCTGATCCTGAGGTGATGTCCTGGAAGAAGGTCCCATGAGGATGTGGCCTGCAGGAGCCATGGGGGGTGGATTTCTGCTGAGGCTGAAGGCCAGGCTGAGCTCCCCTGCCCGAGAGCAGGTCCCTCACTGGCAGCAGTGGTGAGCTCCTCAACTGCTGATGCTCTTTGCTTCAGAGAAGGGCTCTTCCCTGGCCAATTGCCTCACTTCAGCTGATCTCATCATCTGCACATGGTGAAGCATCAACACAATTCAGGACATTCATCCTCCTCTGCTCTAGGCAGCATCACTAAGTGCAACTGTGTTCAACTATATATACTCCAGTGTCTCTTCTTGACGGCTTCTGTGCCAAATCTTGCTTTTGTTCAGGCCTTTTCTGGCAAACCTCCTCCCAGGCCTTTACATAAGTTTCTTTTCTATGTTCTCAGCCTGTGGAAAACCAGGCTGCAGCTCTGAGGAACAACAGTGTAGTTACATAAGAACTGCTTTTCCCCTTCAGGAAGGACGGAGTGAAAATCCCCAGGGATATCTGTTTGTCTTTTGGCAGTGCCTGGCAAATGCTTCAGTGCATTAAATAATCTTGCTTGGAGCTGGCATTTAAGAAGCAGCAAATGTTCTCCTCAGTGGTATCCTCTCAACCAACTTAGGTGCTGTTGGAAACCTGTGTCATGGTTTAGAGGGAGAAACAATTTTAATCCTTGCAGGTGATAAATATATCTCGCAGATATTGAATAATCAGCTGTATATGAGGAGAACTGCTTCACCTGCATGTGTTTGAGGGGGCATTTTATATTAAAACAGTGATCAGGAGCCTTAGGCAATGCAAGAAATGTGCAGGGACATCAGTGGTGAATGGGGCTGTGTTTTGAGTGTGCACCACAGGGCTGTGCTCCACAGCAGTGACCAACAGAGAAATGTCCACCTTGGAAACTACATCCACAAGCTGTCGCAGCACAAAGCCAGCCTCTGGAGTTTTTCCAATAAAATAATTTTGGATCTCTTCCTGCATGTGGTTGTCACCCTCAAGATAAGGTGATGGCTCACTCACAATAAGCAGTACAGCTCAGCTAGGACCTTCATGGGGTATTCACTTAATGGTGTTGTAAACAAATCACCTTCCTGGGATATTCTACATATCCAACCCCTTCTTTGTGGTATGCTACAAAGTGCACAGGAGATTATTACAGTGGAATGTACTCTTAAAAAAAACTAATTGAGTTTGCATCGAGGGAGCTGTTCATTTATTTCCAAACTGATTCAATTAAATGGTGTAGGTGGTCTCAGTTTTGTTCTTTGCTCATTTTGCTTTCAGCTCTTGTGCTGGGGATTTACAGAGTGGCTTTTTTTAACCTTCCTCTCATTAAGCTTAAAGAACAAATGACAATTTTCTGTTGCTCTAGGCGTTTTGTCCTTAAAACTGCTCTTTACTCAACGTTGAATCACATTTTTACAGGGGCTGCATCCTTTTGCAGCCCTACTCCTGAATGTGCGTTTATGTGGGTATTTAAAAATACTTTGGTAGTTATTTTGATTATTTCAGGGAAGGAAACATTTTCACAGAAAATCAGTAGGTTCTTTAGGTACATTTGCATTTTACCAAGGGAAAGTTAAAACATTAGTTGTTGTTTAATAAACTTCAGTTGAACCACAGGCATTATGAAAACAAGATTTCTGTGCTCTGAAACAATGTTCCTTTCTCCTCTGTGCCCCAATGTTTTCCCCTAACAGTTTATTCTTTCCTTTTCTCTATGTAAATATTATGGGACTCTGATGTAAGTGTTACAGACTGCATGAGTTTTCTTCTGAGGTGTTTGCACTGAGGTGCCGAGCACTTAACATCTTAATCATCTGTGGGATGTGTTTTCATTAACAGATGACTTTGTTGATATGATTAGACTTGTTTGCTTTGGTTGCACTTGACTTCAGCTTTGGGGAGGATGTCTGCCTCAGTTTTGTGGCTCCTGGGCAGTGTGTGCTGTTGGAGTTGGCTTCTCCTAACTTCTTGGTTTGGCAATGAAAATGGTTGGGGAAGTACATGAGTTGGGTTGATGTCTGTTGGAAATGATGGCACATCTGTCTCTGTTGCAGGGAAAAGAAGCTGATTTCCAGCACAGAATAAATATCTGCTCTCTTGCTCTTATTAAGTGGTGTTCCTTACATGAATTATCTCCTGGAAAGGCTTAGCTCTGGAGTGACTTTATCTTCCACTACAATAAGACAGTACTTTGCTCCTGGTTCATGTAGTCTGTGATTGTGGTTTTCCACATTGCTCCCAAAGAACTCCAGTGACAGGAGAAAGAAGTATTGCCTGGGAAAATAAAGGGGGTCCAGCTTCTCTCAAAGGTATTGGGGTGCCTGATTCCAGCTATGACTGTATGGAAGTGTCCACATTTTCAGAAGATTTAGATCAAAGTCCTTTGCTCTTCTGTAAATAGAGTGGGGCAGGCCCTGACCTCTGTTGTACTCATGAAAATCCATAGGAGTTACTCTGGATTAGAGCCTGAATCAAAGGAGTTGCTAAAAACCATCCTGTGACTGAATCCCCTTTGTGGGTGTAGAAAAACTTCTGCAAGTGAGATGTTTTACCCCGTTTAGAACCACAGGGATTAAAGATGATGATGGTCTGGTCCTGCATTCCCATGTCCATGCTGGGTTGTTTCCTGTGGTGTGTTTAACAGCTTAGATCCCAACTCTTTACCTTGGAACATGCCCAGCTTCAGGACTTCCCACACAATGTGCTGGTTGTATCAGTTCCCTTTGAAGGAATTAGAATAGGATTCTAGAAATAGAAATTAAGGGGTCCCTTTTCTTAGGCTGCTTACATTCTGTCTTGCCTTAGTGAAAAGAGGAGTGTTATCTGGTCCAGATACTGAAGAGGCATTTCCAAAAGGCAGCAGCACCTTTTGCTGTGGCACACCAGCCAGTTTCCCATTTCTGTAGCAATTCTGCACCTCTACACAAAGGTGTAGATAATGGACAGAGCCAAAACACAGATGTGTGATGAGGAGGGAGAGTCTTCCAAAGATGGAAGAGACAGGGATGATGTCTGCCATATGGTCTGTGCTTTTGTGCAGCCACCTCCTGGCCTTGACAAGGTCCCTGGGGCTGTCAGCTGCTTCTCTGGAGCAGCACAAGCTGGGGATGTCTGCTGGTGGCCTGAGGCCCCACAGTCTCAGATCCTAAAGGCTCTTAGAAACACACAGGAGGTCACCCGAGGCCAACTGCAGTCCTTGAGAAGCCTGTGCCAGCACTGACATGTTTTGCTCCTCAATCTTCACCAGCTCCATAAACAAGCCTTGGTGTCCCAGAAGCCACCCATTCACTTGAAGCCTCCATCTCCTTTCTCACTAATTCCTCACAGGTGTGCTCATTATTCTGGTTAATCCTGTTTTACATTTTCTTCTACAGAGGACTCACTCTTGGTGTAGAAAAATAAGTTTTTTTTATCCTGTCATCACTCTAATCACAAAAAACCTCCAGCTTCTGAGTTGGCACTCACACAGCAGAAGCCCTTCAAAGACGAGTTGCCTCCAGTCCTATAACAATGTGATGCTTCCACAAACCTGGGACAAAATCCAGATCAGTATGAGGTTGGGATTGCCCACAATACAGATGTCCTCCCTGAGGTAGGGTGGCCATGGAGTCCTCCCTTCTTGCTCTGGCTCTTTAAAAAGGGCCCCATGTATTAAAGATCTGCTCTTGTCCACAGTGAGAAATGTAGTGGAAGGGCCTGGGATAGACCCACTTCTTTTCCAGTTCAGTGATGCCAAAGCAAAACTGGTTCCCATTTGGCTGATTTTTAGTGCCTCATCCACAATGATGTCCCAAATCCGTGTTCTTCCCTCTTGGATGTTGCACCTTTGAGTCACTCACCACCTGACAAGGGAGAGGATTTGGAGGAGTCCCTGAACAACAGAACAGGTCAGTGCATGCTGGAGTCCTGTCTGCTCCAGTTCCCCCCTGTCAAGGATGACAAGATGAACCAGGCAAGGCTTTTATGGCCATCCCATCTGGGTTGCCAAAATATTCCTCCAAATCTGTGTCTTCAAACAGAGTGCAAAAAGCTGATCAACACACTGAGTCAGGGTATTGCTCTTTAGTTGCAGTCTGCAGAGGGTGCTGGGCAGAGGGGGCTGCAGCACCCCGTTGGGGAGACAAGGCAGGGGCTTGTGTAGAAAATGGTAATGAAGGAAAATCACAGCAGAATACAGGATTGGTCAATTATGATTGATTCACTTCTCCTAACTACACATGCACATCTAAGCTCATTAAAACATTTAGGGAGGCTAACAAATTAGTGTGCTCATTATTCACACAAGGGTGTGGGTTTTAGCATTAAAATTAGCTAAGGTAACTAGAGGCTAGAGCTTCATCCTGACACCTACCAGCACGTTCTTACCCAGTCTTGCTGAACTTTTCATCCTGTTACAGATCCTTGTAGACAGCAGTTAAATATGAAATGTGGTCTTGGGCATCCAACCATGGGCACCCTCCATCCTCATTGTTATGGTTTTTCAAAACAGAGATCATCATGAGCACTCAGTTTGTGAATCTTTAACCCTACCTACTGACATCAGTGAGATATAGTAGGGGAGAAGAAGGCCTCAGCCCAATTCCAAGCAAACTTCACAGACCTCTCTGCTGCAGGACCCCAGATATGTGCCAGCTTGGAGGCTGAGTTCCCACATTGATTTTCATGGAGGCAGCTTCAGGGCATGGATGCCATGTTCAGGCTGAGGGAGAGAGTGAAGGAGCCTGCAGGAGGCTGTGCCTCTGCTGAACCTGTCCTGGAGACAGGTGACATTAGTGGTAGAGCTGCCTGGAAATCTTTTTCACCCAGCACTTGATTCAAGAAAGGAAAAAATAATGAAGAAAGCAACATACACTGGAAAAACATGGGATTCATGGGACAGGTCTTTCTGTGTCCTTTTGCAGTGGAGTGGCTGCAGGAGAAGAAGGGTGGGGCAGATTTCCCTGATCCTATAAGCTCTCAGTTTCAGCAGATAGTGTCTCCACACTCCAGACACTGAATGCACTATTTTATTTTTTTTTCTCCAGCACCCCTCTATTCTGCCCCATCCAAAGTCCTCTTTTCCCTGGGAAAAGCCTTTGTCTCATTGCAAAAGCACATGGCTGAAGGTATGGTGCTGGACCACTGTACAAGCAGAGAGGCAGTTTAAAGAAGTCCCACTTTTACTGTTTGGAAATAAGTCAAGTCCACATCTGAAGCACCTCTGGACAAGAGGGCAGGTTGGGGCAGTCAAATAAATTGGTGTTGGGGTACTTGGCCTCCAGGCTGTAGATTTGGGTGTGCTTGGTTCAGGGTTATGCTCCAACTCTGAACAAATGGCATTTAAAACAAACTTGACAACTTTTGGCTGAGGAAGGTGCCAAGGAACAACTTCCACATCCAAGATGACCTAAGTTAGGCTCCTCCTAGATAGCTCCATGTGGAAGGATAAAATAATAATTAAAATAAAATGTCCCTGTACTCATTTGCCATATGATCTAGAGAATATTTAATTCTCCTCACACTGTAGTCTTAACAGTACAGTCATATACAGAAAAAACCAAAATTCAGCATAACCCCAGACCTCTCTGCAGCGTGACTATCAGCATTGTCAGTACAACTGGGAAAAAAGTCAACTTCCAGCTCTTCCTGGAAACCTGTGACAGTGTCTCCCAGCCTGCTCATGCAAATGGTGATAAAGGGGTAGAAGCACAGGGTCAGTGGCCAGAGGGTGTTGTGCACCACTCTCTTGAGCAACAGCCACATTCTGTGGGCTGAACACAGGAGCTCAGAGTATTAAGCTGCTGACTTGAATTTGGCACTGGAGAGAGCCCCAGTGACCTGCTCATAATTTGTGGCATTGCTGTGGCCAAATCCCTCCCCTTTGTCTCTCCCAGCTGCAAGAGTTGGAGAATTCAGTTCCCTTGTGCTTTAAGGATCTAAATGGATTAGTAAGTATTAGATGTTTAAGAATCCTCTTTGGTTGTAGTCTTTGGTGCAACAGAGACTTAAAGTCAGGGTGAGACAAGGGCATTATTTCTGTGTATGTTTATACAACAGTCTTGTGGTTAATTCCTTCTAAACAGCAAACACTTCCACTCCTGACATGTTTCAGAGTGAAAAAAGCCAAACTGTCAGTCAAACAAAGACAGCTCCAGTCGCTGGATACAGAAAGCTTGGTCATGTTTGGTGTCCTCTTCTGAATACCCTTGCTTTGGGCTGTCCTTTGGAAATACCATCTTGCCTTGATTTAAGGCAGCAAATGTGTTGTGCTACATGATCAGTCCCATAAAGATCTTGATGTAAGCTACAAGGGTAAGAACCACCCAGCAGATGTTAGTGGTCTGTAGTCATGGTGCCATAATCTGCCTTCAGACACATCAGTGGAGTTCACCCCCCATCAGATTTACTCCAGAGTGATGGAAAAAGAGAGACTTTCCTTGCTCTGGTCTGGCAGCAGCAGACCCATCACTGAGGTCCCAGTCAGTGCCTGTTGGAGTTTTTGGTTAATTTCAGTGGATCTCAGACCAGGTTCTTGGCTTGAGCTCTCTCAGCTTCAGGTCAGTTGGTGCTGCTGGGCTTCATATTTCTGCATCCCAGGCAGATGTCTCTGTACAGTCAAAGCAGAGGGCTTTGATACTTATTTGTTGTCTTCTAGAGGACACTCCTGAAAGCAGTATGTGCTATAGATGGAACCAGTAATTGACAAAATCAGCTGTTTTATTTATTTCTGAGGGGAAAAAAAAAGTAATTTCAAGAGTCAACACCAGAGGCTGTGAATTTAGTCTAAATTCTGTGTAAAGTAATAGAGCTAACAATAGCTTTATAAACAAAGGGCTTTTGATTTCTAACCCCACAGCTGCTATTACTAGAGTGTGATGTGTGAACCTTCTGTCTATTAATCTCTTGAAGGTGCATGGTGTGCAGTGAGGTGGCATTTGGGGGTGTGTGAATCAAACTGTCACTGATTTCCTCAACCTTTGTCTTCACATTTAGACTGCAAATGGCCATGTTAAATAGGTGTGGACAATAAATATGAAAAGCCACCTGAGGCAAACCTTGAAACAAAAGGCTCTGTGTTCTCAGATGATGAAGAGAACGATTCATTGGCTTGTGCATCCATGAACAAAAGGCCCAAAAAGAAGGATCAACCCCTTGAGGTACTTCCATATTGTCAAGGCTCCTCCTTCTATGACATTCCTTGCATCTTGAACTGAATGAAATCTCTCTTTGGTCTAAAAACACTGAATCCAAACAATACATTTCTGGTCTTTCAGGGGTGGGTCTTGCTATAGGTTCAGCTACTTTTCTGCCTGCATGGGTTTCCTGAAAGCAGTCTGAATTAGTTCCTGTAGAGATAATAGCTACATGGAGTTGGATCTAAATTGCAAAACTTGCATCTAGCTCTGAACCCTGTGCTGATGTGGAGGTGTTTGGGTGAGAGGATTTGGATATCAACTCTTACTTTATTTTTCATGTCTGTAAAGGAAAATAAATTCTCCCCCCAAGGCAGGAGACTTGCTATGAAAGCAGCCAGCACCCTCAGCCAGAGCATTCAGTTCAGAGCTTGGTTCCTCTCTCTTGAATTTGCACCTAGACCAAACCTCCCCAGGAGCAGCTCCTCTCCCATGACTCTGATAGGTTTTTGAATCAGGCACTGTATTTACAGGTATGTTTTAAGTTGTTTCGTGGAAGCAAAATAACTAAAAGAGACACAGATCTCCCACTGTGGTTTCCCAAAGGCAATTCTAGCAACGTTTTGTTTAAAAAAAATAAAACCTCCATGGGGCTTGCTGGAGGATCTGTAGGCTTCCAGATCTGGACAGGGGATAAGGGGCCACAGCCAGCACCTCAGATTGAATCCAGGAGAGCTCCACCATGGGGGAGCAGGGTTTGTTCCACCCTCCCTTTGGCTCAGTGTGAGAGTGGGAGTGGTGTGGTTTGGTAAGCAGTTGTATGTCCTTCTGATGGGTCATCCTACCTCTGGGAGCTCTCATGAAAAGTTGGGCTGCTCTGTTCTTACCACAGAAAGGTGCAGACTCTGTAGCTACTCTCAGAGCTGTCAAGTGGCAGCCCAGAGGAGGAAGAGCTATTTATTCCTGATTTAAGGGTCTTTACTGTGCAGTTAGTGGCTCCTTTGCTTTAGGAGCCATGTGGCTTTCCAAAGAGCAGCCTTTTCCCACACTGCAGGAGGTACTGCCTTAGTGGGCTGCCTGTGTCCCACAGCTCCTGGTTACAGGTAGAGACTGAGCTGTGGTGTCTGCTGGGGTGTGGAATCCCTGCCATACACAGCAGCTTTCTTCCTCAGATTTCCTCCTTCAGCTGTGCCTTTCCAGATGCATCTGTCCCATCAGGTCTGTTGGGCTATTGTGGATTCACAGTGTGGCCTTGGGGTAAGATTTTAGTCTTGGAAGATGGGGTGAGGTGTTGGATTAATTCCACCTCTGCAAGACACTAACTTGGTTTATGGGCAGTCTGGAAGAGATGGAGATGTAGATGGAATCTAAACAAAACCTTGCTGCAGTGCAGTTTTGTATCTATATGAATATTTATACCTTGCTGCATCCCAGGAGTGTAGAAACAGCATCATCTTGGGTTGGAAAGTCCTATAAAATAGAAATGACAATTCCTCACCTACGAATGGTGACTTTTTCAGAGTAAATAAATAGGCTGACAGGTAAATAGGCTGTTAAAGAAAAAAAAAGTTTGGATATTTATGTAAATAGAGTATCAGAGTTTACCAGGCCTTGCAGTGTTACATGGTGCTGTGATGGGCTTCCACGCTGGGAGCTTGTGCTCCTCTACAGCAGCTGGTAACCATTTCTTACTGCAAAGCTTGCAAGACACAATATCATGCCAGAGCTCTTCTGAGAGAAGTGTGCCCTGCAGATGAGGGGTTATTGGTTTGATAGTCTCATTTCTGAATCAGTCTGGGAAACAGGGTTACTCACAGCAAACTGATTTCATGGTGTTGGTCTGGCTCCTCCTGGGCAGTCAAGGCTCCTTTTCAAAGCTCTGCATCAGCTGACTGCAAGGCAGAATTGCATTAGTTGCCTTTTAAAATAATTTCAGTGTTTTGTGTCCAGCCTGACTGCCAAGTGAAAGGCAGATCTCTTGAGAGACCTTTGCCTTGTTCTAAATACAGAGCCCTTCAGCTCTGCAGTGCCTCCCTGAGCTGTACCCTCAGAGGGGCTGTGGCTGGGTGGGACAGTGCAGATGGGCTGGGAGACACCAGAGCTGGCTTTCTGCTACCAGTTTGTCCTCTTGATCCAAGAACTGCTGTAAATGGCACCAGTTTGTCCTGGTTTCTCTGACCTTTGTGTTATTATCTGTACCTCTAACCAAGTGTCAGAGGAGAAGGTGTTGGTGTAACCTGTGTAAAGGACTACAACAGATGTGTTAAAGGGGGTTAGTCCTCAGCTGGTCATTCATTAATGTCTTCATGGCCAAGATCTGCTTCTCCTTTGTTTCATGCCTGAAACAGGATCATTGCCACAGAGGTGCCACAAGGATGGGTGAGTTTTGAGGAGGGCAAAAGGAAAATTTTCCTATTATACCACTGAAGTTTTCTCTTGGTTTTCTGCAGGCACCGCCTAGGACCCTCAGACCTCGCTTCAGGAAGAAAAGTACCTCGTCCTCTGCCACTGAAACAATGTGAGTGCAATGAGCCAATAGCACCAAGATCCACAGAATGTCTCTCTTCTGCCTTAAGGAGCTACTCATTAATAATGTAGGAAACAGCAGTGGGATGGATGTGCTTTGATGTCCAGCATTGTAGACATGGCCTTTCTCTCTCCTCTCTCTGTATCCTTCTGTTACACGCTTCTCGCGTTTGTCCCTGACGTGGGCAGGACAGTCTGGCAGACACCTGCAGGTCAAGAGTCCTTCTTTGGTCTGCAGGGTGTACACCCACTCACATTAAGCCTGTAAGGCTGTACATTTACAATTCTCATTTGTGTCTGCATAGCTCTAGCTCTGTGAATGCACAGCAGGAACAAAACCAATCAGTTGCTCATGATGATACGATGACAGTGTTTTTATTTATGACTTTATCATTACTGAAGTGGATTTGCAGAAGCCATGGATTTCTCTTCTCTCCCTTTCCCCTCAAGACTGTGGATGATGTAACAAGTGTCAAAGTACTTTGACTGTACCAGATATCGAAGATCCATTAGAGAAAGCTGACCTACAACTTTTTTTCTCTTTCTGTGAGTAAATCATGTGTATTCTGAGGAAATTATTGTGCTAAAAACCCCATATTGACAAAACCCCTTGCAGAGGATGAGGAAGAGATGTGCAAGAGAAAATAAGTGGTTTCAATGATCTAATGAAGGGGGAGTCTTAATTTTGATCAGCCTGAGCCAGGTGAGTGTTGTGTGGAAAGCAAGGGCTGGTAGAAGAAATAGTTCATAGTGCTTGTGGCAAATGTTCTTTCTACTGCCAGTTTTTAAGTGTGAGCAAGCCAGGCTTGTACAAGCTGCAGCAGCAGAAGTTAGAATTGCTTTAGTGATGCACTTCCAGGGGAAAATGCACCCTTGTCCCCTGCCTGCAACAGTGCCAGTCCCAGCCCTGCACTTTCCCAGTGAGGTGCTGCTGGTTTATCTGCAGGAGCAGAGCAGGGCACTGGGTCTGAGCTGCTTTTTGAAGCCTGGAGTTTTGCCTGTAGCATGGAGTTTGGTTAGAAGCCCCGGAGCCAGATGGAGTGGTGTATTTGTATCCATATATAAATGAGAAATATAAAAGAAGAGGAAAGACGTGGTAGGGTTTATGTATTTGTGCTTCAAGTTGGTGTCTCTTGTAAGTGTTGAGCATGTGAGATTCACACATAAGTTAATTATTTGTGTTTGCCCTTGGACCCCTCACGTAGATTAGAAGAACATTTAGCAGTATGCAGAACGTGGGGGCATCACTGGTGGGTCAGCACGTGGCCTTGGTGCTGAACCCCCCCAGGGTGCCAGCAGCCAGCTGGAGTGTATCAGGCTCAGAGCTCAATCTGCAGTGGCCTTTGAAACCTTTTCTCTGCCAGATATGCATCAAGATCCCAGCTGTCCCTGACTGATGGATCCCTGAGGTTTCCCCCCAGAGCTTCCTACACATGTGGGGAAGAGAGAAATTAATTATGTGCACGCACAAATGTTTATCTGACCTGGCTAGGAAGTGGAAAAAAGCAAGCAGGTATTTCCTGTGTCTGCCACAATATTTGGCCTCGTTACCTGAGAATTTTATTTCCTTTACATGTGCTAATTCAATCGTATTTTGCAGTGGTCAAGAAGGAAAAAGTCTTCAGAAAGTAAACTGGAAAAAAACCAACAAACTTGTTTAAATAGCAGTTACAGGAGAGTCAGTCCTTGGAAGATATTCAGCAAAAGCTTTGAGGAGCTGAGCTTGTGTGCTTTATTTTTAAGCAGCTTTAGAGTTTATTTGATTTCTTTTGGCAAACATTTAAAAGAAATGGAAAAAACCTGCCTGCAGTGTTAGCAGAAAATAAAACCCTGTTGCAAGCAAGCTGTGTTTCCTGCTATGCAGAGGGCTGCCATAAGATAAAAAGAAGCTGACAAGTTTGCACTCAATTATGCCAAAAAACCCCCAAGAACATAAAGCTACATAACATCTGATAAACTCTATTCCCAGACATGCTATATTGAGTCTCACTAGAATTATTAAATGTGCGTCTGATCTGCTGTTTTACTGTAAGCCTGACTTTAGCATTTCTTCCGTGCTGAGGTGAAATTGTTGACAAGGGAGTTGCCTTATATCTCTCAGAATCTTCACTGTACAAAGGAGAAAAATAAACCTTTTCATATCTCTGGCACAAAAACGTTTTAATTTATCAACAGAGCTGTGTGTCTGTGTACAGACAGACAAGAAACGTGAGCGCCTGGCCAGGTGCACGGGGTGCTGTGCTGTTTGTTTTGCATACTGAACAGCCATTTTCTCTCCATTCCTCATCTTCCACCCACAGGTTGTTTACAGGTGTTGCCCCCAGTCCATCATTTCACTCTTTGGCTACTTGAGTTCATTTGGAATAACCTCCAGACACGAAGTCTTTGGTTGAGCCCAGGAACAAGCTCGACTCCCCCGGTCGCCTTCCTGCGCTCATCCTGACCCCTCCTGGCGAACCAGAGTTTGCAGGGTTGGAGCACGGAGGACGCGGGGATGGTGGTGGGTGGTGGTGGGGAGCAGTTCTCAGCTTCCTCCCAGCTCAGGTTCCGAGGGTGCATTCCGGGTAACCGCTTGCAGATTACACCTAAAAGCGAGCAGTCCTTCAGCTGATGGTTTAAAATAGCGACAGATCTGGCTTAAGTAAGAAAAACCCGGGTCTGAGACCTTTCAGGCAGCTGTCCTCTGATCAGTGTTGTAGGGCAGGCAGACATCTGACTTCCCAGAGATGGCCTGGGGAGGGTAACCCTGAAAGGAACAGGCCAGCCCTACAAAGTTCAGCCATTGATCTGTGCAAAGCTGAGGTGAAATTTGCATTATTTTAAGCAAGTAAAATTGGAAGCTGAGGGGAAGAAAACTGCTGCTGAAGAAGGTCCATAGAAAACGGGATGGTGAATTACCTTACACATTTTCCAGAAATTCACCTCAATTAGGAAGAGAATAAGGTCCAGCAGCTCAGTGCAGCCCTCCACACCTCTCTTGTGGTAGAGGCCAGTGCCAGTGCAGTTACAGCCACCCAGCTGCTGGCTGAGCTTCACATCAGAGACAAGACAGACTTAATGTGTGTCACTGTCACCTTGCAATTAGCCCCACACTAATCTAAATTGTGCAAGTGCAAACCCAGGCAAATTGGGTTATTTATCCCTCAGGAGAGTGAGAAAGCTGCCTGGAGAGCTACACTGCTCCCCCGCCTCACCCAAAGAGCCTCCTGCCCCTGACTGCTCTCTGAAGTGTTCTCATGTCCTGATGAACCCCTCGTGCTTGTGACCCAATGCTCATTAATCACAGTCTCCTTTTTTTTGCTGTTTGTTTCAAGTCCCCGTTGTGCATCCAGCACCACTTGGAAACAGCAGAGAACACTGCACTGGGATTTGCATTTAGACAAAGTAAGGATGGTAATTGTGCACTTCATGTGATTTCTTTCCTGTGATGAAATGGTACACTGAATGCCTCACAGCAAGGGCCATTACAACAGTATTCCAAAGGTTGCTGTTTTGCTGGTTTTGTTACACTGCTTGATATACATCTTGAATAAAGTCTTAAATCTTTTCTTTAAAAAAACAGGAAAAAAAGAAAAAACATCTGTAGTCTGTTCACTGTATCTGGCAGGCCAGAATAATTACTTTTGATTGCTGTATTATTTTTATCTCAATTCTGGCTGACTGTATATAGATGTATTCACTAAGTGCTGCATGTCCTTCAGAACTTTCTGTATTATGAACTGGAAAAAATACAGCTACTGAACACTGAGTGATGAGTGAATTCATTGACTTGTACAGCAAACCTCTTGCTATCCAGGGAGCTCTGGAGCTGGTAACTGGGGTCCACCTGCTTAATAAGGGGCTGATTATTAGTGAACACTTCAGAGCTACTCTAGAAGTTACTGCTTTTCATACACTTCCTGGAGAATGGGCTTTGTAGAGAAAACTTCTAATCTAGCCCTTAGTGAAACCAGATACAAGATGCTCTGTACACTCCAAAAGGATCCAGTAATAAATCCTTGTTTTCTTTCCATAGATGGGCAGTGTGAGACTCAAGTTTAAAGAAAGAAAAAAAACCAAACCAATATTCAGAATTTACTGCTTGAGAATGTGAGAACATTGCATAGGACCCAAAGACCACACTGGATACAAAATGTGAGTCTTGTAATGACTTGTGCTCTGGTGAACACATTTTTAAATGTTATAAAAACTGCCTATAGACATGAATTTTCTATGCTCTCTAGCATGAAGACACAATGACTTTATTTGGGATCATGACAGGGAACAACTCTGAGACAGACCCTGCCCTCCCTTCTCCCGTTCTCAAGATGACTCCATCCAGTGAGCTACCAAAACAAAATACACCCTGGGGTTATTTCAACACATTTCTCTTCAAAAATATAAGAGTAAATATGTTGAATTGTTCCCTTTCAGAGATGTTTAGGCAGTACCCATCCATCTACATGTTACTGTCACAGGAATCTTACAGACATAACATGCAGCTTGACTTCTGTGTAGTAAAACACAAACTGCAGCTCGAGATAATCTTGAATATTCCTTTATTTGGGGCACTGATACTCCCAATTCTGATCAGATGATATGCATATGGTCTAAATATGTTTATTTAGAAAAGTAAAAGCTATTACAGATCTGTGCCAACACCTCCTTCCCAGAGAGATGCACAAATGAAAAAGATTTCTACAGACGAAGATTCGTGCGGTCGTGGTACTTCTGGTAGGGATCATCAACATACCAGTTTCTTCTTTTCCAGAAGGAAGTGGTCATTTTATCAAGGAGTTTACATTGTGTCCTATTGCACAACACCAGCTCCCTCAAACGCCTCCTCTGGGCTGCTGACTTCTTCCACAGCCTCTTCTTATAACCAGCCTGGCAGAAGAAAACACAGAAAACTCTTAACTGCAAATACACACTGATAAGCCAACTGGTTTTACCAGCACAGAAGTCTCTCTATGGAGCTTTTTTTCACTTCCATACAAGCTGCTGCTCTCTAACACAAGGAAAACAGCTCACTGGCTGTAAAAATGCTTTTATTAGAACAAAATACAGAAAAAAAGTCTTACCTTTCTCCTAACCCAGAGGCCATTGTGCAGCCTGAGGAACCTGTTAATGACAGCTTTCACAGTTTTCCTCTTTCCTTTTCGCAAGCTGTAGTAAGTGACAGTCCTCACTGGCTGCTGCAGTATATTTGGAAGTAGAGATGTGACACTAAAAAACATCCCCAAAATAGGGGGAAAAAAAAAAAAACAGAACAGGAATGAAACATCTTTTTACAAATACACTAATCTTTTTCACATAAAGAGAAATCAGAAATGGCTGTGACTTGTCTGAAGGAGGTTATACAAGAACCTGTCCCTGGCAGTGTTCCAGGCCAGGTTGGATGGGGCTTGGAGCAACCTGGGCTGGCAGGAGGTTGGAACTGGGTGACCTTTGAGATCCCTTCCAACCCCAAACCCTTCTGGGAATCTTTGATTACACCGCAGCGCTGAACTCCAGCTAAACGAGCCTCAAAGTTATCCCCCACACAGCACCCTTTATCTAATAAAGGCGCTTAAGACTCCAAGCAAACATTAATATTCTGAAAGTAATTTCTGAATGCCGGTAGCAGTTTAAAGACCTCCAAGGGACACAGTGCTGACTGTAACACAGCTTTTGGAGAGCCCGTGTCTGCAGAGCCATATCCCATGCCCCATATCCCATATCCCATTTGCCATCCTGCTCCAGGGCTAACAGGCCTCACAGGGCCCCATTCTCTGCAGAAAACGCGGTCAGTTAAGTTTGCATTTTTCTCCAGGGAGGGCAGCTCAGGCCGTACCTGCAGAGGACGGAGGCGGCTCCTCCCGCCGGTCCCTTCCCCCAGGGCAGCGCCGCTTTCCAGAGCGGGGCCGCTGCCGGTGCCCGCACTTCCCTAACGCATTGCCCGGAGAGAGCGCGTCCCGGCGCGGTGCAGCGGGCGGCCCAGGGGACCCAACGCCTCAGGATCCCTGCGGAGAGACGGAGCCTCAGGAGCCGCCTCAGGAGCCGCCTCAGGAGCCGCCCTGCCCCGCGCCGCCGCCATTTCGCGNAGCGGGGCTCGGCGGTGGCACGGGGCCCGCCGGCTTCTCGGCGGAGAGGCGGCCGCGCCCGTTCACCGGTGGGGAAGGACGTGACCTTGCCTTCCCCGCCGCGGCCTCCGCTCTGCCCGTCCCGGTACCTCCCAGCCCCGCCGTGAGCCCAGGGGGACCCAGAGCCCGGCCGGGGGGTGCCGGTGCTCAGGGTGATGAGGAGCTTCGGGTGTGGGGGGTCCCGGGTGGCCGCGATGGGGACACTTTAGTCCCCGGGGTCGGACACGCAGAGGAGACGCGATGCCGGGGGCAGAAGGGGCCTCCGGGTGTGTTCTGGACCTTTGCCCTTCCACATCAGCAGAGGTTGGGGTGATGGTGGTGCTGGGGAGCCTTGTTCTAAGCAGTTGGCCCACTTGTGAGACACAACGAGGGGTTTCTGGGTGAGGGTGACTCCTCTGCTGAGGCCCCAACTTGTATTCCAGGTGTTCTGCTTAACAGTAATTAAAAATCATCTAATTAAAACACTTTTACAGTTCCACTCTACATTCCAGCATTCATTACTCTCAGCTCCCACAGTTCAGCAGAGGACAAACGGTGTGTTCAGCCCCCTCAGGACAGTGACAGTGACAGTCACCCACTGCCTTTTCCACCCCACAGGCAGGTTCCTCTCTGCTCTCCCAGGCAGGAGGGTTCTCCAGGCCAGCTCAGCTGATGCCCACTACAATAAGGCTCAGAGCTTCCAGGCCTGTGGGAGGTTTGAAGTGGGTTTTAAGCAGACAGAAAAGAGGGTTTGCAGGTGTTGATCACTCAGGGCTTTTTGCCTGTGTTCTGTCTTTAAGAGGATGTGTCCAGAAGGGCTCCAGCTCAGGACTTGGGTCTGGAAGGTTCAGTGGGAGTCATAGTTGTCTGTGGTGTTAGTCAAAGGTTGGACTGGATGATCCTGGGGGTCTGTGATAACCTGTGATTCTGTGAAGAGCTGTGCAAACAGAGATGCTGCAGCACTCTGACATTTGTTCTCTCTGTCTTTGCAGTTTGTTTCCTCACTTCAAAACAACTTTTTTTTCCCCCCCATTTATTTTGTATCTCCTGATGAGACTGAATACAGCAGGGATTGTTTTGACAGCAAAAGTGGGCATGCAATCAAATAATTTTTTTTATACATTTTGCTTCTTTCTATTCATATTGAGGAGAAGCTCTATATATACTGTAGTAAATACACATGAAGAATGTTGCTGGTCCCATGGGCTTTTTTCTGCAACTAAAACTTATTTCTTTTTGGGTGGCAGAAGAGCCTGAGGGTGGCACTATTGTCAGTGATGACACTCTGATGGTGAAACTTGAATGTTCTGCTTTGATAGAGCCCCCAAAAGAGAAGTGTGATTTATTTTTATAAAAAATACTAGGAGTGACAAGTTATAATAATTTTTTTTAAGGGTGGAAATAAACCACTTACACATACATGGTGTATGGAAGGTGGTAGCTGGGCAGTGTTCTGTTTTGCAATGTTAAGAGGCTCTTTTGCAAGTTAAAATAATCCAGTTGTCTCAGGAGAGCTGGAGCTGGTCAGGAATGTGAGTCCCTAGTGGTGCTGAGTTGCTTGAGCAGACTGAAAGAGCCAGGAGGCAAAGCATGGCAGGATGGGGACAGCAAAGCAGCTGCTGCTCCCCAGAGCCAGAGCAGCAGGAAGGTTTAAGTACAGAAAATCCCAGTAGAGAGGTTGTGGTAGAGACTGGGAAAAATATTACCCCTCTCTCTTACTTTGTGTGGAGGATCATCAAGTTCATTAACAAGTGAAATGAATTGTGGCTTTGAGAGAAGTGGCACTTCATCACAGCAATTTCATAAGTGTTTTCAGCTCCAGAGAGACTTTTCTTCCCTTACCTGGACCATTTCTGTGCTTTTCTTTGAAAAGAAACAGTGGGCTGCTAGTAAAAAGGGATGGTACTTGGTAGGGGTGTTGAGTGACTGATGGGAAATCTGAGTTCTTCAGTCAGAGATCCTGCTGCTCATGACCTCTCCCATAACAAAGATGAACTTCCTCTGAAATTTCTGCCTTGCTTTTGCTGTTTAAATCCAGAAATCCCATGTTGCAGAGGACTGTCTGGGTCTTGTGAGCATCATTCTGGGTCAACATGCTTGAACCTGGTGACAGGGAGAGGTTGAGCTGGGACTGAATGCACACAGGGGATGAATGCACACAGGAGATGTCATGTCCTGTGTCTGGCTGTTGGAAGTTACCTGTGAATTGTCAGCCTGGAAAACAGATTTTTAAATTTTGTTAATGAGGTTCTGCTGTCTGTACCTGTCCTGGGTGCTTTGCCACTCACATGGATAACCTCAAATGCTGGAGTCACTGCAGCTCTTTAACATTAACCAGAGGGAAGGTGGGAAGTGCCCTGGGAAGTGGTGATGTAATGGCAGGTAATGGGTGTCAAAATGGAAGTATTTAAGGAGTTAGGTGAAACAAACAGCATGTGGGACTGCTGGCAGAGGAACAAGAAATGGCAGCAGCTGCCCTGCAGTGCCTTGGCACAGGGATCTGTGCTCTGTGATGCCTTATCCAAAGGGTTTTCCCTGTCTCCTGCAGAACAGCAAATGGTTTATTTCTGCCTTTTCCAGGGCACACCAATATATGATACTTTTTGGGGGTTTTTTCCAAATCCTTTGAGGCATTATTACAAATAAATAACAGGGATCTGTTATTTATAACCTGTTCTTTATAGCAGGGTTTCTTCTCCACCCTGTGAGCTCCCTGGGTGCAGGAGCAGATGTGTTTACTGAAGGTGGGAGAACTAAATGGGTCTGGGGTTATTTGCCATCTCTTGATGTGACCAGGGCTGTGAAAAATGATGAACTGGCCCAGGTGCCAAGGTTACAGTTGTGGTGGCCTCCAGGGTCACCTGGAAGGCAAGTCCAGCCTCAGGAGGGATGGGGCAGGTGAGCTGCCTTAAACTCCCTCTGGCTGTGGCACAGGGTGGGATGACCTCCACAAAGCCTGACTTGGGGATGACAACTCATTTCCAGGTGAGCATTAGGGAAAATAACATAAAAACAACATCAGTGTTGGAAGGGACTGAAATTTAACTGGTTAATAAAAAATAACTTCCCCCCTCTCATTTTGTTGGCTTGAGCTCTGTGTATAATGCTCAGACAATTGGCCCATCCTGTGCTTCATGGTGTGAGAGGGTCCTGTCAAGACTTAGAAGCATGTCCAGCAGTCAATGACAAAATGTTTGCAGTGGGTTTTATTAGTGACATTCCCCTTAAAAGGATCAATGAAACCTCAGGGTATGCTTCTGGGGCAGCCAAATCTACTAATCAGAAATACTACAGAATATATTTATTATTTTGCTTCCTTCCTACCCATTGCAAAGCAGCCATGGAGCACACCCAGAGCTCACCAAGGTCTCAGGGGTAAGAAAAGCACATTCCCTGTTCTGTACTCATGCTCCTGTGACTAATTGAAAATATTTGGCTTCTGCTCTGGAAAGAAGAGGAAATTCAGTGTTCCTGCCTTTCCTCTCTGTGCTGCTGGACAAGGATGGGACCTAAACTACAAGACTTCTACTTGTTGCTTATTGCCATGTGCAAAAGGAAATAGAGAAACTTATCCTCTGGGGGAATGTTGTAGTGAAGCATTTCCCAGTTTTCATTTTTAAAGAAAAAAACATTTTCATTGCCCAAAATATCTTAACTGTGGGAAGAGTTCCTTTTGTGCCTTCTGCTCTGATTTCCCCCTGACTCCTTTGTTCCTCTTTTGGCAATTCACTGGGGGGAGGGAGGAAAAAAAAAAACAACTGAGGGACACAGAGTTTTTCCTTCTGTAGGCTGGAGTATTTTAACCAGTCTTTCTGGTTAATCTTAATTTTCAGATAAAATATAAAGAAGATAAAAATCCTTGGTAATGTGGTTTTTGTTAAGTAGAATGTGATGAAATATCCCTCCCCATAAAGTAATTTAATTTATATTATAATCTGATGCCTATCTGGAAAGTATGTGTGTTCTTACTCCTTTTAAAGAGGAAGTCTTGATTTGGGAGCTCAAGGAGAGCTGCTGTGTTGTCTTCAGAAATAAAAAATAGTTTTAAGTATTTAATGTAGTTTTTAATAGTTACCAGTCTCTAAACAGCTGGTTTTGTCCTCTGCATTGCTCCCAGCCAAGCTTGGAGCACTTGAGACTGCTGAGGAGAGTCTGAACTCTCCTGTTGGACTGTCTAGATGTGAGGTAGGGAACATAAATAAGCTAAAGCAATGCAGAAATAAGATGGGGTAGGTTGGGGGTTTTTTTTCCCCCTTGTTTTTCAAAATGCCTCATTACTGCTTAAAAAATTCAGACTTCTGAGCTGCACCCGAGAAAGCCCTCTCCTTTGCTTGGGGAAAACAGTGTCTCATGTCACTGCTTTAGTGGGGTAGGGGGTGTGTGCAGGGTGTCATGATGGAACAAAGTGTTCCAGTAGTGGTTTTGAGGTGAAGAGATGTTTAAAGGTGTTCCCTGCTCACCCCTCTCCTCCTCCTCCTCCCCTTGCAGAGCAGCCGCTGCAGGAGAGCACCGCTCCGGCCATCGCGGCTCTGCCGGGGCTATGCCACCTCCTCAGGAGAATCTGGGTATGTAGGTGGGTTTGGAAGGGTGGGGTTGGTTCTGCTGTTGTGTTGACCAAGAGGGAATCTGCTCCTAAGTTTCATCTGAGAGCCAATTGGTAGTGGTGGGATTTTTGTGTGGAGTAACTTTTATTCTGACGCTTCCGCGTGCTCCTCCTTTGATTCAGTCAGATTTAAGGGAAGCAAATCCATGGGATTGGTATTTAGAAAGAAGGCTGTGGGTTACCAACACAGCTTTGGGTGAGTCATGAACCAGAATGGTCGGGGAGGGACTTGCTGAAGTGATGTAAAGTGAGTGCTGGGTCTGGTGGCAAGCTTCTGGAAGAGAGTGGTTGCCCCCAGCTGTAAGCTCCCAGACTGTTTGGTGCTTGTCATGTAATACAATTTGCACAACTTCTCACTCTTCGTTCCCCCCACCAGTGTTTCTGTAGGCAAAATCATTGGTGCAGGTGTCCTGTTTGTGGGTGGAGGAGTAGGTGGGACTGTCCTGTATGCCAGCTATGATGCACAGTTCCGGGAGAGCGTGGAGAAGGCTGTTCCCTACTCTGACAAACTCTTTGAGATGGCACTTGGTCCCGCGCCTTACGCTGCACCCATGCCAAAGAAACCAGTAAGTGTTTCCCCTTGACCCCCACCCTTTCATTTTTCTACTTTTTAAAAGCATCTGCTCTTTAGTTTTCAAATTCTGGTTAATTTTGCTGTGTGCTAAGAATTCAAGGATTCCTATTAAAGGAGTTTAAATTTAGATTTAAATGATTTAGATTTAAAATAGACTTAAACTAAGAAGGTCTAAGAATTATCAACCAAGATGCTATTTTGTGCTGCCTAAGTCCTGCTTTTACATTTCCATTATCTTGTGAATTTGGTCTGTGCATTGTAAAACTGTTATTTTTATTTATAGAAAATAATCTAACTGAATATCTGCTCTGCTTATACTCTGAAATGCATTTGGGAGAGAGAGGGGTAGGTTACATGTTGGAATGTACTGTTTTACTTGAGGCTTATTGTAGTTAACAATCTATCAGGATTATAAGAAAATTATCTAAACTGAACTTACTTTAAAGAGAACTGAGAACATTTTTTAAGGAATAAAGATTTGAATGGGACAGATCCATGCATAAGCATCATACCTTGGAATCTTCTTGGTGTGGAAAATCTGGTGCTGGCTTCAGCACTGCTCTGGAAGTGAAATCTGGAAGTTTCTCCATTCCTGCATCTGAATGCAAATGCTGCCTGATTATCCAAGAATGCTGAAAGCTGCTCTGGTCATGGTTGTCTTGAGCTTTAAGAAGATCTGACCTTCAATAAACCCAAAATGTTCTTAAATGGAGTGAAAGACATCTGTTCTTAATGAATGGGAGAGTACCAGTTAAAACTGTCTCTTCTGCCCTTAGCTCCACTTCACTTGTGATCATCCAACCTCTGAACACCTCCCAGCCAGCAGTAAATTTGTCAAAACAGGCTGTTCAGATGGCAAAATTATCATCTGCCCAGTCCTGGCTGTAACTCACATACTTTTATTATTATGATCTTGTGGCTTTGCATGATGGATATTGATGGGTTGATGTTATAAAACCTCACAATGCTCTGTGCATGAGTGTCTGCTCTGAACAGGAGCATCTGAAGCTTTTCAAAGGGAAATGAGGGAATCCATGCAGATCAGATTCTTCCATGCCTGCCAAACCAATGCCATGCCTGTAGCATCTTCAGTGACAACTGGATAAAATCATGTTTGTTCTTTTTAAGCATATCTTTAATTATGCAGTCACTTATCTTTAAAACAATTATATAATTTTCTTTCTTCCAACTTGAAAAGAAATTTGTTAGGATGGGAGGGGTGCCAGTAAATGCTCAAGAGGTAATAAAAGAAGTGTCAGCTGAATTAATTTAAGGTATTCCAGTATGGATAAAACATGTTCAAGGGGAAATAAGTGAAATCATCTTTCCAGAATTGTTTCACACCTTCATGTACTTGTGGGTTTTATAGTTTCTGCTTAATCTGTAGTCTCACAAAACACTTAGAAGTGTTTGGATTTTTTGGGGCATCAAATGATGGTGTATATAGTGTAATGAAAATTGCCTCTGCTATACATGAGTTTTGGAGAGGTGAAAATTGTAACCATTCCTTCTAAATGAAAAATCAAGGCTACAATTTTCATGTGTACCTGGAAGTTTAGATTTATGATACAGTTATCTACATCTGCAAATGTTCTTTTCTGTATAGTTGGTGAGACACAAGCTGTTTGGAAATCTGATTATATTCCTTATTTTTGATTTTTTAAGACACAGCAAGGTCCACTGAAGATCTCATCTGTAGCAGAAGTAATGAAAGAGTCTAGAATGCCTGCTAGCAAATCTCAGATGAGCAAAACAGAAGCTGTTGCTCCTTCAGAAGAAAAAGAAGGTAACTACAGAATGTTGTATTGAGAGAAGCAAAATACTTAATGATCTCTTACATCTAGGGTAGATTAAAATACTCTTTGGGATGGTTGAAGATGAGTATGTTGTAATTTCTCAGATTAATGCTATTTCTTTTCAGTCCTGAGAAAGTGGGCCTAAAATGGTTAAACTTGGGGGGTTTTTTTTGCCAGTTTTGTTAATGAAATGTATTTACTTTAACAAATATTTGGAATCTAACATGAACAATTATCATTCTGCATTTTTTAAATGTGAGACTGAGGAGGAAGAGCCCTGCAGTCTGAGGCCATTTATCTCTTCTTCATGCAAGCACAAGCATTTTAGTCTTGGCTAATTACTGAGGTACTGGAAAGCCAGATCAAGTGGAACTGGTTTAGAGGGGAGCAGTTGTGGCATCTTTTGACATTTATCTGTCGTGGCTCTGTGTGTGTGTATGTGTAAGCAATAACTGCTGTTTTTCTAGGAAATTATCTTCTGGAAAGAATAATATCAATGTCCAGATATGTTTCTACACAGGAAAAAAAGTCTTCCATCTCTGTTCTTAGATTATAGCTCATATATACTTAATGAGAAAAAACTTCTTTACTCTGAGGGTGCCAAGGCACTGGCAGAGGCTGCCCAGGGAGGTTGTGGTGTCCCCTTCTCTGGAGATATTCAGAACCCACCTGGATGCAGTCCTGTGTAATGTCCTGGTTAGTGGGAGAGCTGGACTAGATGATCTCTTGAGGTCCCTTCCAACTCTTGACAATTTTGTGATTCTGAGAAAACTGGTTTTGTTCTATTCCTGTATTTAACAGCAGGCAAGGCTGCAGCACAGATCATCTCGGCAACAGGGGTAGCCATGTCGGTGCCAGCTCCAGGGATACAGACTGAAGAAGGTGAAAAACATCATCTAAACATGATGAAGAAACCCATAATCCTGTAGCTTCAAGTGTCTAAGTTTTTATTTCTGAGTTGGTATTTGTCAGTTTTTAGAGACATGGTTCTTTGTGCCTTTCACAGAAACAATTTCCATCACCTGTTCACAGATCTTTTTAACACACTAAGAGTCTGAGATTGATTCCTGGGGCAGGAATAGGTGTGAATGCAAGAGGGAAGCTTGGCTTTGTGCTGGAATGGATCCTGTACAGTCCAGGTTGCCTCTGTGGCTTTCTGACTGAGGTTCAGAAAAGCACATCAGCCAAGGGCCAAGAGAAGAAACTGCATTTATTGTTTTACTCCACAAGAAACACAAACTTCTACAGGATAGTCTCTTTCAGAGGAGATTGTATTCATTTTGTTATGCATGAACACATTTTATAAGAAATATGCCAGCAATAAATAAACATATTTTTCAGAGTTAGCATTATTAAAAGGTAATCTGATGGCTTTTGTTGCAGCATGAGCGTGAGAGTTGAGAGGTCTGGGATCTCTGCTCAGTTCAGGTGCAGACTTGCTGTTGATCTTGACTAAGTTACTTAGCTCAGTGCTCACTCTTAAGGCATTTTAAGTAGCCTTAGGCGAGGGAGTAGTGTAGAATTGTGGTTCACCATAGCCCTTTCACTGATCTTTTCTTACTTTGGATAAACTCTTCTAAGCATGCCAAAGAACTGAAAAAAATAAGATATTTATTTAAATGTTAAGCTTGGCTCTGTGTTTTTCACTTCTTGCTTCGCCTTTCACTTCACATTCTTTCTGAATCTTCTGTATTTCTGTGATTACACAGCATAAAATCCACAGATACATGTGAGGTATCCATGCTTCTATCTTTATTTTTAAGCTGGTTTGAGACTGGCCTTTGTCATTATGGATATAAACGTTCCTGACGTAGTTTCAGCATTACTTTGGGCAGAAGACAGATTTATAATGTGACACTGACTCTGAAAATCAGTTTTCAGAAGAAAGCTGCTCTCTTACAAGTAATCCACATCCTAATTTGGATGCTTCACTTTAAAACAGTTTAACACTTTCTTACTTTTGAATAGGTAAAGAACATGAAGGGTCCCGTGCTATAAAAGAAAGGTCACCAGAAGAAGTTGCAGCCCGACTGGCCCAGCAAGACAAAGAGGAGCAAGAGAAGGTATCAGGTGAGTCCATATTGTCAGTTTTCCTGTTATACATGACAGAAGACTTGTTGGGCTATTGCCTTTAGAGTTCTAAGTTGCTTATGCACCTCTTTGCTATTGTCCCTCTGTGTTGGCAGAAAGAGTGGTGCTGAATCTCCTGCCACCCAATATAACCCAGTAAGTCAAAGAATGACAGAGTGGACCTCCAGGTTCTCTAGTCCATCCCCCTGCTTGGAGAGCTGGGGAAGTGAAGAATAGAACAGACTATTTCAGTTGGAAGGAACTTCAAACAATCATCTAGTCCAACTTCCTGAACTGGTCAGAGCTGGCCAGGTGAAAGCATTGGCCAAATGCCTCTACAGCACTGCCAGGCTGGGGGCATCAGTGTGCAGACAGGCACTGCTCCAGTGTTTGACCACCCTCTTGAAGTACAAATAATGATCCTTCTGCAGAAAGGTTGCCCAGGCCCTTCTACCGTGGAGTTGTGAAGCTCTTTGGAGATGGAGATTGTTCCACCTCTCTGAGAAGCTTTGCCAGTGCTCCTTGTGATGGAGAATGTGATACATCCAATTAATTTCTCTTGCTGGCACTTGGATCTGTTTCTTCTTGCTCTTTCTCTGAGCAGTCTGGTTCAGTCAGTAAGGCATTACTTAAGGTACCCCTCACTTGGTTTTTTTAGATTTTTAAATACTTCTGGGCTGTAGTTTGGTCTTGGTTTGGCTGCAAAATGGTTAAGTCAGGAGTTTTGGGTGCTTCCATGGTTTGCCTTATGGGAAGTTAGAAAAACAGAGAGAATTTCTTTGGTGGATAGTGATTTGTTGTCTGGCACATCTGAGCAATCTGTAGCCAGATACCTTGACAGGTACCTTCTGAAAGCAAACCCAGGTCAAGCTGCAGGTTGCTTGCAGTGTTAGCAAGTGTCCATCTTGTCCTCCAGCCAGTGTTGGAGAGGATGAGAGGGAGACCAGGCTCCTGGAGAAAGGGGTTGGCTCTTAAGGATGACTTCTGACTTGGGGCAGTGCAAGGACAGCTGAGTGCAATGGCTCTTCAGACCTTCTGTGGTGAGACCTGGAGTCTCTGCAGGTGGGTAGGACAGAGACATTGACTACAAAGATGTTGAACAGAAGCTGTTTAAAGTAAGTGAAAGTTTATTGCTGATGTAGGAGTAGTCAGTGAAAATAGGTTTGAGAGGGAGTTGAACAGCACTGAGGCCACTGACTGGACATGCTTCAGCCTGCTGTGGCAGCTGTGGCCATTTTATTTTATTTTATTATTCTCTTTGTGCTGAAGGTGGAAGAGGTGCTGGCACAGTGCTGCCCCTGATCTGGCCTGTCCTGACTGCTGTGTAGTGAAACAGCACCTTGGCAGATGTCTTGACCACACTCAGACTTTCCTCTGAGTGTTCTGATCCTCAGCCAAAGTCTGAGCCTTGGGGTGTTGTTGCACAGGAGGGATGAGAAGGATGTACAAGCCTGGACTGAGCAGGCTCAGAGTGGATGTGGTGGTTGTGGTCTGCTGCTGCTTGCTGCTGTTTGGAGCTTTGTCTGGTGTAGAAGAGCAACATGAAGAGAAACAAAAGGCTTGGCATCAGCTGTCTGCTTTGTACAAGGACACTTTGCAAGTGAAGAAGCTGAGGTGTTACACTGAAAAAATCCAAGGGGGTGTTTATTGGAAAGGTGGATTTACTTAGAACAATGTCTGACTCCAGCAAGGCAGATGTTGCTCTGGTTAATCATTCTGGTTTGGTTCCTTCTTGGAAGTTGGGGAAGAGTAACTCTGCTTTTGGAATATACCCTCCTTGTGGAAGATGGCAAAAATTTCTTGTTTCCTCTTAATAACCATTGCAACAAATGAAGATGGAAAAAAAATTGTTGGTTTAAATACATTCCTCTGCAGAAACATGGTAAAGGTCTTCCAAGCTCTATTGCTCTGAAGTGTAGACTTGCACCTTAGAGCTACTCTACAGGAGGGATTTCTGGCAACATTTCTCCTGTAGGCTGCAAGTGTAGACCTGAACTGATTCTGTGGGAACACAGAAAATAATGTAAGGAGATGCTGAGGATAAAACATGTAATTTCTACTCATACTAAGGCTCTTTTCTTCACCATTGAAGTCAGTTAATTAATTTTTTTTACAGCCCTTGCAGCAACTTTGGAAGCAGCCCTCAGCACAACAACTCGTACAACCCTTCAGGCAATCACTGCCCAGGAGTCTGCAGTGCAAGCAGTGAATGCCCACTCCCAAATACTGAAGGAGGCCATGGACAGCTCTGAGGTAAACTGGACAAAAGGGGACAATTTTAATTATTTTAAATTAAATTATGTTCATCAAAACATTTATATTTCAGAATTGAAGACAAGGTTGTAAACTTTTCTTGCAATATCTTTACTTCTATCACAGTTTTAACTAATGTTTCCACTTGTGAAATGTGGGTTTGCTTTTGAATTTTTTTTTATTTCCAACCCCTTTATTTCCCTGTTTCAAGAAGAAAGTTCAGGTTTATACACTGATACTCTTCACAGTGTATTTTAACTCCCAAGCCTATTTTTAACCTAACTGTAGTGGGGTTTTGTGCTGTCCATCCTGATAATTCCACTGAACAATTCCCTTTTCCAAAATCTTCTTTTTGGATTGTTCATTTCTTGTCTGGAAATGGGTAGGGGGATGCATAAGTGATACCAGCATGTGGTTCTGGTGTGCTAATGATGGGGCTTGTGTGGAACTGCTGCTTCCTGTTCAGTCCTGGAGCAGAGAATATAACTCAATGGTTAATCACTAAGTAGGGGCAGTCAGGCAACTAAACAAACACTCAAGATTTCACCTAATATTTATAAAAAGAAGTGTCTTAAGAGTTTGCCTTTAAGCTTAAATATTAAACTTAATTTAAAATTAAGAAATATGAAAGTATAATGGTACTTTAAGCTTAAAAAAAGCAATTTTAAAGTGTTACAGTTCTTCAGTACATACAGAGATTTCCACCTAGTGCTGTGGCATCCTATAAACTCTTCTGCATGGACAAATGGCTGTTGCCCAGGGGGAGAAAACCACTAAGAATCGAAAAAAACCCCCACTGGAAGGGTAAATTCATAAAGCTTCCAGCTGAGCCGTTGGTAAAACATGAAACTGTTGGTCAGTTTGAGTGAAATAACTCTTATTTCAGGATTGTGGTGGTCCTCACTAGGCATCTGTGTTTCTTAGGATGCTGGGGAGAAAAAACCCTCTCAGTGGCGCACCCTGGAGGAAGCGCTGAAGGATCGGAGGAGAGCAGTGGATGAAGCTGCCGATGCCCTTCTGAAAGCCAAGTAAGCTGCTGGGTTCTGGGGCTCTGGAGTGGTCAGGTGATATCACCCATGGGAGGGCTGGCAGACAACAGAGGAGTTTTTATGAAGTTTGCAGTCACCTGTGTTCAGATTAAACCAGTGTGTTGGTGCCAAGTTAAAAAAAAAAAGCTGCAGATGCTAACAGATGTTTTAATTTGCAGTGTGAGCAGCTCAGGTGCCTGTGAGCATGATCCTCTGCTCCTTCAGACTCCTCCTAGAGCCTGAAACAATCCTATTTTTCTTTTTAAGAACTTGTTTATCTCCTTTGTACTTACATGTGGTGTTGGTCACTTCAAGTAAGATTTAAAAAAATCTATAATATCAACGCTGTTATTTTGGGTTAATTTTGTCAATATTAACTCCATGACTGCACTTTGTGTACTGAGTCAGTAGCATCACCAGCTTCTTTCAGTTGCAATGAAAAATTAAACCTTGCAGCCCCATTTGGGTCTTCCACCTGTCAGCAGAGTTGCTTTTAAGGTTAGATTTTTACTGAGCACATTTCTAAACACACCTTGAATTCTGAAATGAAGCACTGCTGGTAACTCAGGGTTCCACATGAGCCACCTTGATGTGCACTGAGCCTGGTGTGCAGGCTCACTGCTTAGGCATTATAGCAGCAGAAATAAGATGACAAATATTTCCAACTCACCATTGTAATGAAGACAGAAATAAATTTGGAAACCTTTTAATGCTTCTGAGGCTTAGAGGGAAACATCTTTGAAGCTGCATGATATAAGCTTCTCTTACTGCAGAAGTTGCTGTGGTGTCTAAATAGGAGGTGTAACCCAGGTTTCAAAGCGTGGAACAAAGCTAACACAACCCCAGAAGCAGTAGTGTTCATTCTTTATTGCTCTGTTGGATGCCTTCCCTTTTATTTATTTACTTATTTGTTTTAAAGCTTGTTCCTTACTCCAATGAGGTCATTAGAAACCTCCACTGCTTTGAATGGATTTGGAAAAGCAACACTTTTTTTACTTTCCTTAATTTCCAGTTATGCTACAGGAAAGTGGTTCTTTCTTAAATTACAAAAAATAATAATCTATCTTTACAGAGCTCTATAAATTTTCTCCCATCCTCATTTATCTCCACCTGTCATCATGTCCAAAACACTACTGCAAGAGTAAGCCATCTATATTAAAAATGTTTCCTTAATACTCTGTTATGTGGTGGAAATGTCTGCCTTCTAATCCTAACTTAGTTTTACTAACACTAATGCCTTTCAGTGAACTTTCATCTGGCCCATCCAGCTAAGTCTTGAGTCCTGAGTACTAACTGTACTGTAAATAATTCTCATTATACATGGAATAGACACACTGACATCTTTAGGCTTCAGGCTGTGGAAAGAAAAATCTTCAGCCACAGCATCCTATCCATAGAGCTAGGTAGGTAGATGCCATGTGTAGATGGGAACACCAGTAGAGTTATCCAGTAGCTCCTCCTATAAATACAGACAGTATAAAGCAAACTTTTTTGTATGTGTTACAAATAGCAGCTTGTCTCCTTTTCAGAGAGGAGTTAGAGAAGACAAAGGGTGTAATTGAGAATGCTAAGAAGTCTCAGATTGCAGGAGCCAAACCTCACATTGTTGCTGCAGAGGAAAATCTTCGTCACCTGATAGTTGACTTGGACAATGTTGTGAAAAAGGTAATGGTTCCCCAGACTGCTCTGGGGAAAAAGCAGTTCTTTCTGCCCTAGAGAAAGAACTCTAGGCAGGTTGTGCAAGCCTCCCATTCCCAAGTCCTCTGTAATAATAACAACATTTCAATTAATTTTAAAATTAACATTTTAAAAGCATCGGTTCTGATCTTTTTTTTTTAAAGCTACACTCAAACCTTTGAGCTGATTATATACCAGTGAACAGTCATTAAAAGAACTCTGCAAGTCTGAGTTCTGTCCTGAAAGAGTCTCCAGCCAGCTTGATTCATGTCTGTCCTTTATGTTGGCAACTTAAAGTTCTTTCCATTTGATACTGAGAGAAATTTACCATGAGTTTAGGAAGGAGTAGTAGCAAATTGTGCTAATGACTGGGTGGGTAAATTAATTTACAGCTCAGAAGGCTAAGGAAGAAATGAAAAAGTGAAAGTTATCTCCTTTGCAGCACAGCTGATAATTCATCAGATGTCTTTTGAGAGGAGAATTGAGGCTAAAAGTGGGAATATCAGCATTGAGATGAGAGGGAGGCAGCCATCACAGGCTAACTAGGTCTGTATGGTAACTGGAAGCAGAGAAAGAGCTGGAGATCTTCAAGATACTGATCTGAACTAGGATACTCTTTGGTTCTATCTAGGCTCTGGATTGGCTGCCTACATACAGTGTGTGTGTGAGAGGAGAAATGGATTTGTGGTAGTTCTGCAAATATTTATTGTATACAAGGGGTTTGGTGTCACAGGGTTGGGTTTTTTTCTCTCCCAAGAGTTTGCTTTGGTTGGTTTGGAGGGTAACAGCATCTGCCACTAACTGAGGGCCTGGTAAATTATACATGGCTGTTTTCAATACCTGCCTTGAAGAGTAAACTAAAACTGATCTCTTTTTTTTTTTTTTTCCTACAGGTTCAGGCAGCACAGTCTGAGGCCAAGATAGTGGCTCAGTACCATGAGCTTGTGGCTACAGCCAGAGAAGAGTTTCAGCGAGAGCTGGACAGTATCACCCCTGATGTGAAACCTGGCTGGAAGGGGCTAAGTAAGTCTGAGATGGCAGGGTTATGTCATGTTGTTACATGCAAAATACATACAGTGCAGACATAGACACATACATACTTGGGTTTCTAGTGTTTTTGTAATTGCAGCCACTGAATTGGATGCCTAGTGTCCTGTTTTCCATCTGCTTTGGTTGGTTTGAGAGAAGTTAGTTTACAATTAAAAAAAGTAATCTGAAGCAGGTGCTATGAAAATATAAACTCTGGAAATTATCTGTGCCATCTTGGAAGTTTCACAAAATGAAGCTTTGGTATGATAAATATCATAGATCAGACATCTCACTGATGAAGTGTTTGGCTGACTCTGTGACTATAGGTGTTCTCATACACCTCAATACATTCTAATTGTTCATACCCTGCCATACCTATCCCCCATTATATGTAATTTCTAAATTAAGCTGACCCACTAACTTACCTGGAACACCAGAGGCTGCTGCATGGGAAGCAGTGAGCAGGCATCTTACATTTTGTTTATCCCATTACTGCTGCAGTTCTGTGCCTGAGATCTGAAAACTTATGAGCTGCCTTTCCTGTGCAAGATAGAGAGAACATCTTGGGTTTTGCAATCACTGCCCTTTTGAGGAAGGAAAAGGAAGCTCCTGGTGTCTTCCATGCACTCCACACTGCTCTGACTTTCTGAAGCATACCCAGGAGCTGACCTGTTTGGGTCCATGGCTCTGACTGCTGCTTGGGAATTTGCTTCTTATCCAACTGCTTCTCATTTATAAGAACCTAGAACCAGCAGACAAAAATTTCCAGTGTCCTGATGCACTTTACTACTTAAAGGTTATATTCCTAGCTTTGGCCAAACGTCAGCATCAATCTGTAGGTTTCCATGGTGATTGTAGTGGTTGGGATGTGTTGGGCTACATCTTGCCTATAACACAGAGTTTTATACTTGACTTGCTGTTCTTCCCGAGTCCCTGGAGACTTGGTGTCATGTTTATGTCACTGTAGATAAGAAGCTCTTTGTTTTCTGTTTCACTTTTGCATGACTGACCCTCTGTAGTGAATGTGCATTAACTTTTCCAACCTCTCCTCTTTCTGTTGCAGAGATAACTGACTTAGGTGAGTTTCTGTATCTTCTTCTGGTCTTGTGAATATCATCTATTCTCTTTGTCCTTTTTTATATTTGTGTGGTACATCACTTTAAATTACAGGCAGTATCAACAAGGGGGTAAATCTTGCTTTCCAATTCAGGCTGAGGTATGCTTTGGGTTCCTTTCCACTAATTTTGCATGTCTAGCTTTGTCTAGCCACAAACTCTTTGTCTAGCAGCACTTGCAGGTGAGTGTGATCACTGACTTGTGAAAGCCAGATTTAAATTTTCTCTAAGCTGGTTGGTATCTGCTGCTGAGACTCCAATGAGAATCAAACTGGGACCAATCCAGTTAACTTGTGTGATGGTGTTTCCCACCTTGCAGCAGTCCTGGCTTGAGAGAGGAGCTGGATACAGCAGCTCCTGCTGATGCCACTGAACCATCTGGATACTGTGGATGCTTGAAAAGCCACGTTGGGCTGCTCTGAGCTGGGTCACTAAAACCAGATTCATTTAATTTGAAGTTGGCTTGATTCTCTGAATTTGATCTTCACCTTTGATTTTAGAAGTGCTGATTAAGTATTTGATTCTGAGGTTGAGAATAATAATTTATTTTTTCCCTTTTGATCAAAGAAACATGGTTTAAAACCAGAGTGCAGTAAACTCCCTTCTGTTTTGAAATTCAGCAGCTGAGTGAAGTGGTGCTGGTCAGCTTCCCTGCTGGGCATGAGCACCTTGCACTGAGCTTTCCTGCACCAGTCCTTCCTCAAGCACTCAGCAGCAGGATGGCTGAAGCACTGTGGAACTTCACTTGCTTTGGACCCTGCAGAAATGTCAAGTGGTCCCTGGTTTGCCATACAGGCAACTCAGCTGGCAGCCAGTGCAAAATGAGCTGTGGCATTTTAGAGCCTGTGCCATTCTCAGGCCATCAAGTGTACAGATGCTACAGTTGTAGCTCGTGTTCTCTGTTGTCTGAATGACTTCAGTGTTTTCAGGATCAAATTTCCTTCAGCTTGTATCCAGCTGGAGGTATCTGTGCTTGAGGTATTACCTATCTGTGTGCTGTCACAGGGGAAAGCACATGGTGGTGTAAAGGTAGAAGGGGACAAAATCATCATCAGTCTCTAATCAAGTGTGACATGGATGTAGGAGTGTAAATAATACCTGTGAATCCCTTAAAAAAAATCCAGAATAATTTTCAAGGGTGGTAAAGCTTGAAGGTGTGGCTCAGAAAGTGGTATGGGTGGGCATTAGCAGGGTAAAGGAGCTTGATGTTCTCCAGGACTCTGAGTAAGACATGTTCCCTGGCCAGCCACGGGGAGCCTGGGAGTACTGGAGTGGGAGGTGAACAGGCACCGTGGTGGTGGTTTCCTCCCTGACACTCTGTGTTCTCCTCAGCTGGACAGTTATCAACAGATGACTTAAATTCCCTGATTGCACACGCCCACCGCCGCATCGATCAGCTGAACAAGGAGCTGGCAGAGCAGAGGGTGAGGGAGCAGCAGCACATTGAGACAGCCCTGGAGAAGCAGAAACTTGAAGATAAAAAAGCATTTGAGGCAGCTGTGGCCAAAGCACTGGAGCGTCACAAAAGTGAGATCGAACTAGAACAGGAGAAAAAGGTAAAGTGGTGTAAAAGCACCTGTTTGGAGCTCAGAAAGGATGTAGGAGAGCTTGGAAGTTCATGGAAGAGCAACTGGGATGTTCCCAGTGATGGGAGACTTCAGATAGGGTGACCCCAGGCTAAGTGTGGAAAGGAGATGCTGAGCAAGGAAACTCAGAATGTATCAGAACAGCGTGGCCAACAGGTCCAGGGAAGGGGATTCTTCCCCTGGACTCAGCCCTGGTGAGGCCACAGCTTGAGTGCTGTGTCCAGTTCTGGGCCCCTCAGTTCAGGAAGGAGACTGAGGTGCTGGAGCAGGTCCAGAGAAGAGCAAGGAGGCTGTGAAGGGATCCAGCACAAGTCCTGTGAGGAAGGGCTGAGGGAGCTGGGGGTGTTCAGGCTGGAGAAGAGGAGGCTCAGGGGAGACCTCATCACTCTACAACTCCCTGAAAGGAGACTGGAGCCAGGGGGCGGTTGGGCTCTTCTCCCAAACAGCTCTCAGCAAGACAACAGGGCATGGGGTTAAGCTCTGCCAGGGGAGGTCTAGGTTGGATATTAGGAAAAAATTCTTTATAGAGAGGGTGATCAGGCATTGGAATGGGCTGCCCAGGGAGGTGCTGGATTCTCCATCCCTGGAGGTTTTTAGGAAGAGACTGAATGTGGCACTCAGTAACCACAGGGGGAGTGTATCAAGGGTTGGACTCAATGGCCTCAGAGGTCCTTTCCAACCCGGCTGATTCTGTGATTCTGTAAAATCACACAATGAAACAGGGAGTGACTTCTTCATGTTCCTGCCTGCTGCTAGAGATAGGGGTAAAAATAAATGTTTGATCTGATCCAGCATGTCCATCTCAAGGCTGTGTAGCCCCTCCAGGAGGTATCTCCAAGTCCTTCCACTCTGCTGGTGGTTGGGGATTTGCTTTCAAAAAGACAATGAAAACTCCTCAGAATTTTAATGCTGCTTTGGACATGAAGCAAGTGCAAATATAGGAACAGGGGGACTTGGAGGTTTTTATCATTTGAGATGTAGTGACTTGGGGGATAGTTAGCATTTCACCTATATATAGCCTGTTAGTTCCAACATTACAGTTCACAGGGATATTAATTTAGAGCTCTTTTTTAAAAGCTGCTCAGACTGTCATCTTTGCTTAATGGAAGGCTGAAAATGACACAATCCTTTAAAAAAACCAGACCAAACCCAGAAAACAAAAAAACCCCTGTTCACCTGCTCCACAATAAACCTCTATTTTCTGAAGTGGCTGTTTTATACAAGATCAGGTACAATGGGTATTACCATTTTATTAAACTGGGGTAGTAGTGTAGAATGGAGAGGAAAGGTCAAGTATGCTTTGTCTGGAAGGTGGATGATGAACACCAGAGTGTTCAGTTTGTGGTGTTGTATCATTTATACAGCATCTTGATAACTGCACCAAGTGCCTCCTGAGTATAACCCCCCATTACAGGCACTGTGGACTGGAAAGGCATTTAATGTCTCTAGGAAGAGGTTCAGCTATAGAAATGGACCTTGGCAGCTTTTTATAATGAAACATGTGCTCTGTCAATGCCACTTCCATAAAATGAACCCTAGGCAATCACTGATAGATGATAATGAGTGGCAAGTAGTTAAAAATAGCAGTGTAACAACTACAGCAAATAGTAACAGTTGCTCATGTGTATACAGGTTGAAGAAGTCCGAGAGGTGATGGAGAGTGAGATGAGGACCCAGCTGAGGCGACAGGCTGCTGCCCACACTGACCATCTGAGAGATGTTCTGAAGATCCAGGAACAGGAACTGAAGGTGGAATTTGAGCAGGTAAGGGAGAAGAGTCCCCAAGGGAATTAGTGGGATATTTGAACCCTTGCAAAGCACACGCTTCATAGGATCAGAGTCTTGAGCCATCTTTCAGAACACTGAAACGCAGGATGGGGAGGGAAGGCTTTGTCTTGAAGAGATCTAATATATAAGGTGCCTGAAGGTGTAGGTTTTATTCAAACTTAAAAGCTTTTGCTATAGGTGAGAAGTATTTTGATTTATAGGTGAGAAGTATTTTTTTTTAATATTATACCTTTTGCTTACAGTTACAAATTGTTAAATTCACCCTAGTAAGGCTTCTTACAGGTATATTGTATTTACTATTGCATTATACCTAGGAAGAACAAGATTTATAGAAATCTTATCTTAAAATTAAGGTAAAAAACCCCAACCTGATCATCTGTTCCTGGTCCAACACGTGTTTTGCTCTGTTTCAGAACTTATCAGAGAAACTCAGTGAGCAGGAGATGGAATTCAGACGCCTCACTCAGGAGCAGCTCGACAACTTCACGATGGATATAAACACTGCCTATGCCAGGCTGAAGGGAATTGAGCAAGCAGTTGAGAGTGAGCACTGACACTGCATTTCTTTAAGGACTAAATCTGCCATCTTCTGGGGCCTCTCACCCAAAAACCTGAGCACAGCCTTAAGCATGGAGCTCAGTGGCCTGGGTTTGGCAGAGTGTGGAGCCCTCAGCAAATCCAAACTGCATGAGTCCAAAGCTGTTGTCTTGTTCTGACCCCAACCTTGGGATCTCAGAGCTGACTTGCTCTGATATGGAGTGCCAGGGGGCTGGAGTGCCAGGGGACTGGAGTGCCAGGGGGGTGGCTGCTTTTGAAAGCAATCTGTTTAAGGGGATGGCTGTTGCTTGTTTTTTAAACTCTTCCCATACGTGTGCTTCTGGCTGAAAGTCCCTTTCTTGCCTTATCTTGCAGGTCACGCAGAAGCAGAAGAGGAAGCCAGAAAGGCCCATCAGCTGTGGCTTTCTGTTGAAGCCCTCAAATATTGCATGAAAACAGCCTCTGGGGATAGTCCCACGGAGCCCCTGGAGAGCGCGGTGAAGGCCATCAAGGCCAGCTGCTCCAACAATGCCTTCACAGACACCTTAACAGCAGCTCTGCCCCAGGAGTCCCTGACACGGGGGGTGTACAGTGAAGAGGCCCTCAGAGCACGTTTCTACACAGTCCAAAAACTGGCAAAACGAGTCGCTATGATCGATGAGACAAGAAACAGCTTGTATCAGTACTTCCTGTCTTACCTGCAGTCGCTGCTGGTGTTTCACCCTCAGCAGCAGAAGCCCCCCACTGAGCTCAGCCCTGATGACCTCGACACCTTTAAGTTACTGTCTTATGCTTCCTACTGCATCGAGCACGGAGACCTGGAGCTGGCAGCTAAATTTGTCAACCAGTTAAGAGGAGAGTCCAGGAGGGTGGCTCACGACTGGCTGAACGAAGCCCGAATGACCCTAGAAACAAAACAAATTGTGGATATCTTAACAGCCTATGCCAGTGCCGTGGGGATAGGAACAACTCAAGTGCAGTGAGGGTAGCTACCCAGGCAGTTCAGGAATTGTTTGTGCTGGAAAGAAATCCCACCATCTCCCAAAGGTTGCAAACCAAGCTGCTGGCAGGGGCTGGAAGTGTTTGATCCAAGCACGGGTACCGTCCTGTTTCCTTGCACTGTATTTAACACCATCACCTGTTGTATTTGTTATTGGGTTTGAGTTATCATGACAACCATCTTCAGGAAGCTTCTCTACAATTTGTGTAACAAGTTTGTTTCCCCATCTTACCAAGCAGGCTTGTGATCCAACCAAAATAATGTTTGTAACCTACCATTCATGATTTGCCACTTCGTCAGCTGAATAAAAAAGATTCAACCACTTTTTCCTGCTGTTCAGTCTCCTATTTAAACATGAAGTACAGCAGGGCAGGATGAGAACAGCCTTTCTCCAATTTTAAATTGTTGGTACAATAAACCAAAAAGCTCATCACCAGCCCTGAAAGCCCTGGAGCTTTGCTTACCCTGCACTCGTAGTCACACATTTCAGAAGAGGCTGTTTGCTTGCTGGAGCAAACCTTGCCTTCAGCCAGCTTTACTGTCAGTCCATTCCTGGAAAACAAGGAACACTTCACTTTTAAGCCTATTAAGAGGTAGTTTGTTCTACCTCTAGCAGCTGTTTTTTTCCCAAACCCATTACTGAATTATCCTGAGGCTGCTGTTTGCTGCTGAAGTGCTCTTGCTTGTCCTGCAGCATCATCCATATGAGGGTTTTATTTTTCACAAAAAAAATCAACTTGCTAACTACTTTTCACTAGGATATGGTTTAACCCTCTCAGGAACAAGACCTTCTTTGCCTGTTCAAGACAACTACCTCAAAGAAGACCTTCCAGAGTCCTCTACAAGCTGAGAAGAGCAGCCCAGTGCTGCAAAGTCCAGTTAACTGCAAGGCAGAGAACAGAGCAGGGCAGTCATCCATCTTCCCAGGCACCTTTGATGCTGTTTTCTGCATGAACTTTACTGTCTCAAACAGCAGCCACACCACTTCATCATCAACAGGGTTTTTTTTTTGCTCTCTAGAATCATCGAGATTAGAGCTGTATTTAATATTAGCTATTTATTAGATTCAAGGTCCAGCTGTACAAGCTGTGGCTTTTTAACATCTACAGTCCTGACCCAGAACACCAAAAAGGTTGAGGATTAACACCACAGGTGATGAATAGTTCATTACTTGCAGCAAACTCGACATTTTCATAGCAGATTAAAGTTAGCTGGAAAAGGGTTGAATCCAGCACAGGTTTAAGTCCCAGGAGGCCCAAGAGAAGTCTTACTCAACCAGAGTCTGGTACCTGCTGAGCAGCCTCCAGCCAGCTGCAGCCCTCCAGTGCCTCAGCACAGCTGTTCAGACAGGCTGCACTGTCCCCAGGACCCAGCTTGGGCAGGGAGTGGTGTGGAAGAGACTGTGCTGGTGTAGCTGACGCTGTATTTCAAGTTCCCAACAACACTGAACAGACAGCTTCCAGCTTGCTCCAACTAGGACAACATCCTCCTGCCAAGCAAGTGTTCTGGGGGGCTCAGCAGTGCTGCAGCACCTCCCAGAAGCCATCCCACCAGTACTTTTGGTTCTCCCAGAAGCCTCCTGGCATCAAGGTGGTGGTTGCTCCTGGTTTTCCCAAGGGGAAGCAGGAGGCACAGTCAATCACGGTCACTGTCGCTGTCGCTGCTGTCGCTGTCTGACTTCACACTCTGCAAAGTCTGCCTGCAGATGTGAAACAAACCATAATCACTACCTGTTGTGAGGTTTCCTTCACAAGAGAGATCCAAAAAACAGGGTAAACCCTCTCCAAAGAGAATATTATGGGCTGTTGTCTATTGTCCTCTAAGGACAGATCCACCTAGCACTTGGTGGAAGCATACCCACTCCTTTTGGGAAAGCAGCCTACTTCAGCTACCCAGAAAGTTGTGGGCCAGCTGCCAAGGGTGCTGGACTTTATTTATTTATTCCCTTGGACCAGACCACTGACTCCAAACTTGTCTCTAAAAGGCCAAACCCCTGAGCTTGGCTGCATGAGCTCAGCAATGAACCACGGGGGCTGTCCAGGTGTACTGAACATGGACTGCAAGCCTCAGAACCTCTGAACCACCTGCAGGGCCATCCTGTATCACTTCCTGTATTTATGAGCCTGAAATCAGTATTTTCTAGATGGTCAAACCAGGCTGGGGAAAGATTCTGGGAAAGAAAGAGCTGATAGCAGGTCTGAGCAGTGCATAAAGCTCATGCCATCAAGGAAAGTTACCTTCCCTCCTAGGGGGGCGGTTAGAGCACAGGATCAAAGGCTGGGTCCATTTTGGGGCTGTGAATGGAACAGACCCCTTGAGCAGTAAAATGAAGTACCCCAACTTACTTCTGCTTTTCAGAGAGTTCAAATTCCTCTTCTGTTCTGTTTTTAAGCCTTTGCACTGAAGGAAGACCAAGGGATGCTGCCAGCTTTACCAGCTTGATTGCCTCATCTGGGCTACTGGTTCGTTTAGCACAGTTCAAGAACTCATCCAGCACCTGATCACTGCAAAAGCAAAGACAAAGAGTGACTGCTCACAGGGCCCCAGGTGAGGTGAACATTAACTTACAGCAGGTGCTGTCGAGAGGGAGAGGAGGTGAAAGATTTTCAGCCCAACTCAACCAGTCAAATTCTGCTCCTGCCAGGAATTTCACCTCAGCCTTCACCCCATACCCATGTGGGGCACTAGGGAGCCCTTGTCCTAGCAGAAAGCAAAACTTGCACAAAAACAAGAGGGCAGCAGCTCAGTGCTCAGGATAAGGACCCTACTTTAGTAGTAGCCTAAATAACCTTCTCTTCCTTACACTCCCCAAATCAGGCTCTTACCTTCTTTCCCCTGGCTGGCAGCAGTCAAGGAGCAGTGTAACAAATCAAAGGCAGGCACCTCAGAGCTGCCATGCTGCCCGTGGGCACTGAGAGCTGCTTAACTGAATGACATCTTGAGGATCAACCACTTAAACCCCTCTGCATTTCCCACATTTTTTGAGACAGAAAGGTCTTGGCATGTACCATTTGGAAAAAACTGTCCCCCTCCTGCTCAGAGGGACAAGACACCCCCCCCAATACTTTGGAAGAAACAATAATTTAAGGACCACTATTGCTGGTTCTGATAGAAATGCAAAAACTCAGCCAAAGGGGAGACTCAGTACCTGAAGTCAGAACCCAGAAGTACTCACGTGGGAATCCTATTGATTTGTTGGAAATGCTCCATCATGTTCCTGTTCAAAGGAAAACAAAATAATAGCTAAAAAAACAACAAAGACCACCTCCAAACCACAGGAATGGATGGATATTAAGTATCTTGGATAGCTCAATTTCATGAAATTATCTTCCCTACAGATTTGAAACAGGTCTCCTGCAATCTCACAGATGCAGTGTGTGCCAGCCAGTATTTAACAAAAAATATCTTGTCTAGTACAGAAAAAATTGAAAGTGTAGCTGGTGGCAGGTTTACTTTAAAATACCATGTATTTTTAGAATGGTATGTGCCACGTGTTTCAAATCAATCAGTGCAAAGAGAGCATCTATATTTACTCAGGCCTCATATTTTAACCACTATTTAGTTGAGAGCATGTAGGCCAGCAAATCCCAGCTTCTGGAGCTATATTTTTTACAGAGTTTTAGTTAGGGTTTATTCTAATTAAAAATTTAATTAAACTCCAGTTAATCTAACAGTTTGAATCCCAAAGAGTTCTAAAAATTAATCAGCAGTGCTTAGTGAAGTGTCAGTCAAACCCTGCTTTGCCAGAAGCAGCTGTACAGTGCTCTAAGCTAATTGCTGCATTAACTTCTACACCATTTTTAGGATAGAAACTGTAACTTGGTGTCAAGAATGAACAATAAAATCAAGAAAAAACACCATTCCTAGCAGGCTTCATCCCCTCCCTTTTCTGCATTAGCATTCCAAAGCAATCTGTCATTAGTTTTGCTTTTTCTGTGATTAATCCTTGAGTTACAGTCAGCAAGCCAAGAGCTCCTGACAGCCACACACGTACCAAGCATCCTGGGTTCTCCCAGCCCTGGAAAACAAGAGAGCAACAGAGCCCAGTGCACTGCCTGTCCATTCCAAGGGGATCTGTTCCCTCCCAGTTTGCTCATGGGCAGCTTTGATGTCTTCAGCACACTTGGCAAAAGCCAGCTGAATCTGTGAAAAGATTGTGGTATTAATCCCCAAACCTCTAATGTTAAAACATCTTTTTCAAGTGCCAAGTCCCCCTGCAGATCCTACACCTCTGGCCTGCATGTAATACACGTTTGTGAATTAACAGGAGTTGCTCCTGGGAAGAAAAATGTCTCACTTCTTTCAGGAAAATTGTCTCCACTAGGCAAGCTCCAAGAGAGCTCTGCAGGGACATCTGTATCTCTAGAGTACACATCAGCTTTTGACCCTCAGCAGGTTACTCCAATGACATCTGTGGCAAAAATCCCCAAGTTCTGCCATGTGCTTCCCCACAGGGGGGCTGTTGGGGCTGGATTCCTCTCCTAAACCCTGGTAAGTAATTTTCTGTGTTATTCTGAGATTCTCTGTAGGTGGAAGACAACCCAAAGGGCAGTGCAGGCCTGAAAACACAGAGTGAGTGGAAATTTTCAATGGCATATGCACTGGAACTTGACCTTTAAGGCCAACCAGGCACAATAATACAGCACTTAAATACAGTCTGGATGCTGCACACAGAAATAGGGAGACACTTCTACCCTTTTCACTGAGCTTCTGTAGTGGTTGTGGCTGGGACAGTTAAATTTCTTCACAGGAGCTTGTAAGAGGCTGTGTTTTGGATTTGTGATGAAAAGTGTGTTGATAACACAGGATGTTTTAGTTACTGCTGAGCAGCACTTAACAGTCAAGACCTTTCCTGCTCCTCAAACCTGTGTGTAGGGGTGCACAAGGAGCTGGGAGGGGACACACCTGGGATGGATGGCAGACCCCAGCTGACCAAAGGGATATTCTATCCATCAAGCTCAGCAATAAAAGCTGGGAGAAGATGGAAGGAGGGGACATTCAGTGATGGTCACCATTACTTGTGCTGGAGCCCTGCTTTCCAGGAGATGGCTGAAGGGAAGTGGTAAATGATTTCCTGGGTTTGCTTTGCTTATGTGCATGGAATTTGCTCTACTTAATGAACTGTCTTTATCTCAACCCCTGAGTTTTTGCACTTTTACCATTCCATTTCTCTTCACCACCCCACTGGGAAAGAGTGGTGCTCAGCTGCTTACCAGGGGGTTAAACCATGACACCTTCCTTACCTCCTCAGGGTGCTGCTCCCTGCTCATCAAAGACAAGAGCTCTTCCAGCAGCTCTTGTCTCCTACTAAACCCCAGCTGTTTCATATCTGTTCAGAGAAAGGCAGTTGTCAGTAGGTGTAACTGTGACTCCCTGCTCCCAACTCCTGGAGTTATGGTCAGCAGAATTAATGCCATTTTAGGCGCCCCACAACCATTCTCTGTGCCCAAGGTCACAGTTTAGTTCCCTTTCCCTTCATTATCAGGCCCTGAAGGTCCTGTGCCCCAAGTACATCAATCCCGTAAGTTTCTTCTCCTCCCTGCTGGGCTCAAGATTGCCACACACCAGACCAATGACTTCCTGCATTAGCAGCCTTCATGGTCCTGGGCACCTGGGACACCTGGTGGTGGTGATGGTGATCCCACCACAGATCAGGGAAGGTCACAGCACCCAGAGCACTGCCTATAAAACCAAGCAGTTACAAGTCCTAACTGGGAACTTGGACCTGAAACACTGCTGAACACTGAGACTCATGACCCCCAGTGGTTAGGGACAACTCCCCCATCCCCTCCTTCCTCCAAGGACTGAGTGGTGACTTGTTTTCTCTTGTATGTTTTTGAAAACTAGATTACAATTATTACATTGATACAGCAAACCATGTATTAAGATTTGACCTGATCTGCAGAGGCTCCAGGTGATTAAAAACCACAAGCTACAGAATTCAGTGCTACAGAATTCCATACCCTGCTGCTAATGCAGTTGTACTACACTGGTTCTGCTTACAGAAATCTTGTGCTATTCTGATTATAAATTCTGTGCTGTGCTAATCATAAAACCCTGGTAAGAAGGTAAAGCCTTAAGTCTGACTATAATTCTGAGCTGTCATCATTCAGTGAGGGATGCCTAAGAGAACCTGTCTGACCCCTCAGTTATGGGTGACAGCTGTGTCCATGTCACCACGGATATTTGCTGCAGGCTAAAACCTGGATTTGTGTTCCTGCCTCCTCTTCTTAAGGGGCAGAGAACAGGCAAAGAATTTCAATGAGTTAAACCTGGACTGCTGAGGTACTACTCTCTGGAAAGCATTCAGATTTCTAAGACTTTTACCTATGCCACAGCCATGATATGCCACAGCCTGTGCTATCCATTCTGCCTTTCTCTAAATCCAACCACCCCACAGCTGCATTAAGGAATAAAGTCCCTCAGGCCAAACCATCTTCTCATGGCTTCCTCAAGCTCTGTAAAGGTTCCCACCTGCCTCCCACTTCACACTGCTCCTGAAGTTTATAAAAACAAACTGCCTGTGTACCCTGTGGCTATCACCAACCTTCCCAGACTGAAGGGATCACTTCCAAGTGGTTGGCTGCATCCAGTGCTTGAAGAAGGTCCATTATATTCTTAGGAGTTGGATAGAAGAGCTGAAGAAGGAAGACAGTCACTTCAGTAAGCTGTAAGTGTTCCATTTCTCCAGACTAGAGCTTTGAAGCTTCCTTACCCTAACACACACTTACCGAAGGGGACATTTCTTTGTACCATTTCAGCACAACATCAATTTGTTCCATCATACACAACAATGAAAAGAATTTTGACCTACAGGAGGAGAAAAATATTCTACTTCAGTAATGACTAGATCAAACCACAAAGAAGCACCAGACAGTCGTGGTGTTCTGATCAGATTTGTATTGCAGCTGAAGGACATTTCTCTGTATGACTGCAATTCTCCATACAATTAAAAAGACAGTTCTGAGTTTTTGTATGACAGGAATTAATGCTGACACCAGGTAATTGGCAGAATTAGAAAGGAGTGGACCAATGCATTAAAAAAATCTCTAAGCAAGGCAATCTCCCTGCCTGACACCAGGCTTGAGGTATTTGAATCTCTCTCAAATCTCTCTCTGGTAAAGAAACACTTTACCAGAGAGGTAAGAAACACTTTACCAGAGAGGTGAACTTACATTAAACTGGTTACTTGTGCAAGTTCACAATACAAGGCTGGAACCTTAAGCCAGTGCACTGAATAGGAAACATGTCCCTACAACAAGAAATCAATTTCCATTCATTTCCCTCCATTTATTTACAAGCCAAATAAGATAAAATCATATGAATCATCCCATCCCTGAAACTGCACCTTATTTTGGTGGTAATCACTTTTTGTTAATTTACTGGAGCATCTCTAGTTCCAATGCCCCAAAAGCATTTTATTCAGATCCTCCAAGTACTTAATTATGTACAGTAACTGCAGCACTGAATGACACTGATAAAGATGTTTTAGATGCCATGATTACAATGTCAAGTGGAGGAAATACACAGGAGTTTGGTGCCTTAAACACACCTGCTGCACTGCAACCTCTCTGTACCCCACCATGCAGAGCTTGGTCTGACCTGTATGCAATTTTGGTGTTACTTCCTCAGCTGCCATCCTAAGTGGACAACAGGACTGCAGAAAATCCAACTGTCTGGTATAGCTGTTGGATGGGTGCTGAACTGGTGCTCCAAGACACTTTATTTCAATTCAGGCAAGACCACAAACTGAAATTAAATCCCATCACTGTTCTTAGGAAGGATGCATTTCCCAAACTGTATGTACAGAAACCAGATGGTGTTCGACCTAAGCACCCTTCTGTGCAGTGTTCAAATCCTGGTTTGTACTTGAATTGACCACAATACCCAAGACAATGAGCAGAAGCTGCACTTCACTCACCAGTAGCCATTTAACCGATCCACAGCCAAGAACTTCCAGTTGTCTCCCTTCTCCATCACCTTATTTAACTGATAGGCAAGCTTGATATCCTTAAGATCACAGCACTGCAATAAACCAGTTAGATTTTAAAGCTACCAAATGTAAAACTCAGCACATCCCCCTGAAACTCACTGTCACTAAGGTGATGAGCTGGCAGCAAACACTTATTCAGTGCAGTGACTGCCTGGGCACTTTAAACATGGGACTCTCCCTGCAGGTGAGATCTTTCTGACCTAAACTGACACCTTCTGGTGTGAAGACTGCTGCAGTGCCACGAGAAGGAGGAAGTGGACAGAATACAGGGACTTACACAGCCACCTCAAACAAGAGATGTACATATGCACATTACCAATCAAGCAAAAACCACGGAATTAGGGAGGAAAGTTACAGGAGGTGATGAACAAAGGGGAAAATATTGAGAGGTACTTACCACTTGCATAGCATTGGCAAAAAAGTTGGCTGGAAGGGAGAAAACAGCCTGTTAGCTTCCAGTTCTCAAGGAGACAGACCAGCTCATTAGCACAGCCTCTCAGAGACAGGTAAGCCATGTCCAATTAGAATGATGAATTTGTAGCTCAGTTTGACAAGCTAGCAGGGACACCTCTATATATAATAGGGACTTTGGTGTGTTATGAGTTTTGTTAGTCAGTGTTATGGAGACAAATGTACTGCTGTGCTTTTGGAGACAGATTTAAGCAGATCATCTGTTTGACTTTTACAAAAGCTACATTCTCTGTTTGGTGCAAGGCAGCATTATTTGTCTAAAAGACAGGTTACAAAAAAAGGCAGCCACATCACTCACTTTCACTATATACACCTCACTTTCCCTTGCAAGATGTAATCAATTAATAATTACTTTTGAGATGCAGAAGACATTTTCGTATTATATGGGTGTTCAGCATACACTTCTGGTAGCAGCTTGGAGCAGAGCAAGAAACAATGTAACACACATAGCAGGGCTACAACATTATAAATATTTCCAGGCTTTTTTTCCAAGGACAAAGAACCCCATAACTGCTGGTAGGAGAACCTAATACACTTCTCTAACATAACCTCTGCTCATCTATCTTTGTCCTTTAAGTGGCCAAAAACTGTAGTAATTCCTCACTGGTTTCCTGGAGCTGCTGGCAGATGTTTCTCCTTAAAACCAGTCTTGAAAATAGTTTTTTATAATTTTATGGGACTCCAGTGCTTATTCACGTGGGCTGATCTCTAACTGCATCACCAAAGGCACCAATACACAGCACAACTTCCCAGCACTGGAGTCTGTCCTTCTTTTGTCTCCAAAAATGATCAAAAGGGCCTGATACAAACAAGCCACTCACCTCGCTGGTTAGAACTACCTGAAATTCACAGGTACCTTTTTTCACCCAAATTTAATCAATGCAGATAGTCAGATCTATTGATGTCCATACCATCATCAGGGTCCTGGGGAGTGAAATTTCTCTTTTGAATGTCATCCAACACCTCAGAGATGATGCCCGATGAGCTCAGATCTGTGGAACTAACTGTGGGACAAACAGACAAGCAACATCACATCTCAGTTGTGCTAAGCACTTCATTAGTGAAGAGTGAACAGTGTCAGCCTGCAAATATAACATGGAAATGGAAACAAGCAACATAATTTCAAAGAAAAATCTCAAGATTCTTCTGTGCCCCTACTTCTGAAGCTTCACAACAGCTACAATTTTATTTGCTCTAAAATTTGCCCTACTATTGCCTGATTTCTACAGCCTAACAAGGCAGATTCAGAAAGATAAAAGTACTTTCTAGCAAAGAATCCAACAGGCCTGGAAGTTTGTCTTTTAGAAGGCCATACTGGGAAAAACAAGGCATTTCATAAACAATTTTAAAAAGGGATAAAAAAACCCAAGAAAAAAACACCACAACAACCAAACCCAGAGAGAATCCAGAGCAGTTCCTCCACTGCTGTTAAAACACAAGGACTGCAGCTCTGACTACTGAATCTATTCTCTTCCCATGCCCAGATTTTTGGTTGAAGGGTCTCCAAGAGCTGGGCTCCTGCCTCCTAGCAACGTTACATCTCAGGACAGCTCCAGGGCACAGAACTGTTGCAGAGAAAGAGAATCCCTGTGCCATTTCCTCCCCTTGAGTGCCACAGTCTGTGAAATCACGTGTGCTGTAGTCAGATCCAGCCTCCACAGAGACAGAGAAGCTTTTACTCTTTAGCTTTGTCAATGTGTGCCACAAACAAAGAGCAAATTGGCTTTCTTTCCAGTTCTGCCTGTTCTCAAAACATAAGGACTCTTCCCTACCTGTAAGAGTTTACAATCCCCTGCAGCTTATTCTTCACCCAAGTAGGGTTGCACATGTAAGAAGTTGTCTTTTAACCCATAAACCAACCACTTTCACCCATCACATCTGGAAAGCACTTAAAGCAGGTGTTACACAGGACACATTCATGGATAAGTTGATCTTGCACATACCTGCTCTATAAAATATAGAGAGAAGATGATCATATGTTGCAAGGCTGGGCTCTGAAAAGCAAAACCATCAAAGTTACTTTGACATTTTTGGTTGAGCTTTATGCCTGACGCTCTCTAATTTACAGTCTCCAGCTTCCCCAGACAGGCAGCATGCATAAGTTTACTCTATCATTTTCCTTCTTGCCCACTCTCATGCTGGACCAGACCTCATGTACAACTGGGAGAGAGGACACCTGAGGGTGCATCACTTGCTGAAGCACCAAATCACTATGGGGTGGACTGCCAAGATCCCTTGCTCTAAAGTAAAAGCAAAAATATTTCATAACTGGTTTTCTGTTCTGCTCATGAATCTATTTCTAGTCTATTAGCAAGCATGTTACTAGAGCACAGCACACTCTGCAAGACATAAAAAAATCAGCTATACCAACATCCCCTGGCTTTGTAATATTTACTTGACATAAAAACCATTATCTAGATCAAAAGTTTTTTTGCTGTAGAAGTGTAGGTGTATACACCTGAACTGGCCTGGGTGGCTTGTGAAGTGCATCTCCTTGATCAATGGGAAACTGACAGACTCAGCTGACTGCTGGAAACATGTATTCATGTTATTCATGCTTTTTTTTCCATGAGGCATGGACTCCTTCCCTGTAACTACTGTGTTGTTTTCTGCTGACCTTTTCTAGAGGTGGCACTGGAAGATAATAACCATCCTGGTTCTCTTACCTATACCAAGTGCTTCCATTTCTTTGAACACCAATAAAGCCACACTTCTGCCTACACCACCACATCTTCTCAGAGACTTCAGTAAAGCATTAAAAGTTAGCAGATTTGGTTGCACCTGTTGTTGGACCATGTGATTCAGGAAGTCCTTAAAAAAAAAAAATTCCCAAATCCTTAGTGCTTCATAGGTTATGGATCTCAGTTCAGCTTTCAAGCAGGTATACATTCATTTCCTCAATCTAATCCTCTCACCTCCTTCAAGTGAACAACTTCACCTCAACTGATCATTTACTAAAGGAGTATCATCTAATTTTTAAACAAAAAACAAGACTACAAAACTACATCAGATTAGATCTTGGGAGACCTGTGTCTAGAATATCAAAGAAATTCTCAAATTTATCTACTAGTTTTCCTTACTGATCATTACATTTCCATGCTGTCATTAAAACTGCAACCTGTTATCCCTCAAAATTCCATTTCCATCACACCACCATGAATTACAGTTCAGAAAGTTTCTACCTAAAATTGATGGTTTGTTTCTATCTTCCAGCATGATTTCCCAATTACTTTCTGTCCAGGCAGCTCTTGGAGCAGGCAAGTTCTTATAAGGGAAACTATTTGACAATGGCAAAGTTGGACTTTGTACTTTTCCCACTCCTCAACAGTTAATTAGTATGTTTAAAGTAGGGTACTTCCTTTGCAACTGATACAGTAGTTCTTTGATCTTTGTACAGAACTCTTGTTTTCAGTCTTCTAACAACTGCAAAATTCTGCTGATTAAGCAAACCCAACCCCTCCAATCTTCCCCCTTCCCCACCTCTTTGGCTCCACCTCCTTACCTTGGCTAATTCCCATCTTTCCACGAACTTCTCCTTTAGATATGGGACTGCTGTGATCAGTGCATTGAAGGTGTGCACATCCGCTGGAAAACGTTGGGCAATTTATTTTTAAATTTAATTTTAACAGAAAACAGTTCCAACATGGCTCAGCTTTTGGCAAAGTCTCATGCAAACCTGCTTCCAGTGAGCCAACCACATGCCAGCTGCACCGAAACGAGGTTGCATTCAGCTCCCATGATCCAGCTGAGGTCCGTACCCCTGCGCCAATCATCACTGCCATGAAACAAACTCTCAGGTACCCACCAGTGGGTTTCTGCTGCTTTAAAGACCACAAAGTAAAACCAGGAGACACTTACCTTTGTGTCTTTCATTCAGCAAGTCTATGTACATGTCATAAGCTTTAGCAGAAGCCCCATGCTGCAAAAAAACCAAACAAACAAACAAAAACCAAATATAAATCCATGAAAATCAGCAATCTCTGTGACTGTGTGAGATTTCACAAGCTGAAAAGAAGTCCTGCAGGACAGCTTTACCTTCACCATCCCACGGATCATGGTGCAATAGGAGTGTGCATTCCTCTCTGGCATGGTCTTAAATATCCTTTCAGCATTGTTGTTCTCCCTAGAATCAATGAAAAACCTGAACGTTAAAGATACCTAAAGAACGTTCTAAACATTCTAAAGAACTTTAACTATAAAAGATACCTTTAGGAAAACATGCAAAACAAAATAATGGATTTTACCCCCAAGAGCTGATATTTCACATTTATTATTTGTGTTCCTTTGAGCTGAATACAATCACTTACTAGATTTCCATCACACTTTTAAGGATTAGCAAACACTACATATTAATTAAATACAAAAGATGTATTTAATAAGTAACACCTGCCAGCCTGGGCTGCTAGAAAGTCCTGAAGTCTGTTTTATAAACACAACACATGCACTACCCACTGGCAAGATTATCTGTACCTCCATCTAGGGCTGAATGAACCTTTTTGGAATTGTCTCTTTGGAGGTGCCTGCTCAGAAGCGTTCACCTGTAAAGATTTTTGCAGAAATAAGTTTCTCATAGTTCAAAGTTATGACTAAACATTACAGTATGTGATTTGGTAACAACACAGGTTCAGCAGCAATTTTTATATTACCAAGGGTTGGGGTTTTTTTAATGGGTTAGATTGAAAGAATTTCTATTATTATGTTCAGAAAGCAGTAACTAGATTAAAAACGCTGTTTATGTTCCTGACAATTTACCAAGGTAAATTGTACATATTTGTGGAGTTGGTGGGACCCATTAGACTATAGCACATACTCTGTAAAACCCTCTCTCTCGTAACAGTCATCTCAGGGACAGGTATTGTGCAAGTTATTCACCCTGTACCCTGTGAGCTGGTACTCTGAGGTGACAAAAGAAGCCCTCAGTTTCACTGAAATTTAATTATTATGGTTCAGACTGAAGAACAATTAACTAGCTGATCTACACAAGAGGTACCTGAGGTCCTCTGTCAGTGAGAGAGGCTATAAAACTACAGCCTCTCTAACTATAGAGGCTATAGAAGTTACAGCTTCTACAACTATAAAAGAAGGCTGTCAGTGAGTCTTTCAAATGCACTTCAGCAAAACTAAGCCAAGGCAGGGTTCCACCTACAGTGTTCAGCTTTACAGAAACTACTTTTGCTACTAGGTCAGACACAGGATTTTTGTAACTGAGATAATTTTTATCTCTACAGAATGTTGACTGCATCAGACCCATCTCACACCACTTCCCAGACAAGTAGTTGCAGTACAAAAATCTTGACATAACCCTGAGAGGCTCCCACTATATATGAAAACAATAAATAAGAGATCAGCAGTTTTTTTCATACCCCTGGTTCTTCCAAATCCTCTTTTCCTTCTTCCTCTTTTTCTGGAGCAGATTCTCCATCTCCATAGAAGCACAACAAATCTAAGAGACTGTTTGTGGTCTCCAGAGTTACAGGGGTACCTACAGAAAATGAGGATGTACTACAGATGCAGAGAAAGTAAAGAACACACCATTCTACAGCTGTATCAGAAACTCTGAACACCCAGTTCCTCCATGACTGAGAAGCTCCAAATTAAGGAAGAACTTGAAAAGATTAGTTACTGAGTGCAGGCAGGTCCACAGAGGAACATTATCTACTATACTAAATCAGTCCAACACTGCAGCAAAGTGCTCAGCACAAATTTATCTTATACCAACCAATATCCTACTGCAAGAAGGCCTCTGTGGGCAGAATGGTACTCAATCACAGCATCTGCCCACAAGCCCTGCTCTACCACATCATAAATTCTTCCACCTTCAAAGAAAAGAAAAAAACTGAACATCCTATCATCTATTTCTTGATAAAGAAGTCATTTGTTCTCCGTATCACCAAAATGTCCTGTCAGACAAGCAGTGGATAAGGAGGGCCCCAGAATTCTGGAAAACCACTTCACCAGAGTCATCTGTGAAAGGCAGTAACATAATCAACAAATTATCTCTCATAGCCTGTGCCTGCTACAAAAACATTTTGCCTCAGTTTGAGCTCCACCACAGAATCTGGCAGGTGGCCACATACCTGCTTGTACAAGCTGATCAAAGAGGTTCACAGAATCCTTCACCCTCCTGAGGTGGATACGCTCTTTTAGAGCTTCCTCACTCAGCTCCTCAATCTGAGGTGTCAGATTCTCAGGCATCAAGCACTAAAAGCAAAGAGTGCAAGTTAAGGAGAAGCTCAAACCTTCCCTGAACTCCTGATAAAAGACTAACCCAAATATGCTTACTCTTCACACAGTAAACTGCTTTGGTCATCTCCTGACCCTCCCAGACTAACAGATGCAGTTCTTTTGATGAAGTACACACATCCTGATCTCCTACTTTCATGCTAGTAAGTCAACATCTAAACAACATTTCTTTTCTCTTACTTTTATTTTAAAATCTTATCTGATATTTAATTCCTTCAGAAATATAAAGGAAATACAGTAGGGCTTTCAGAGCTTTCTGCAAAACACTTAATAAAATTATTCTTTCATGTTAGTTTTGGCCCTGTCTGATTTTACCACCTGACAGCACAAATACAGTGAGAATGACAAGTAAAAAGCTTACTGGTATGTTTGGTTCTGCAAAAGTCTTGTCGAAATATTTAGGAAAATTTGTAAAAATGTATTTGGCAGCATTTCTTCCCGACTCCTTTGACAATGCAAATAGACGCTGCAGAGGAAGAGAGAGCAAGATGAAGAAACACAAAATTATAAGGCTGAGAGTGAGGAAAAAACATTTTCCATTGCACTGAGCATTTAACTCATGCTTTGTTTTCAACTCTTACTAAACAGACACACACAAGTGACCTTCAGAGTTTTAATTCATACACTTAATTGAAATTTAGCTAAACTGTAAGCACAGGGGCAGGAAGAAGAGATAACTGAGTGTGCAGGGTGGATTTGTTGAGAGACAGGCTTACAGCCATTATGCATCCAGAAATACAGGGGAGAAAATTCTAAAACACATCTGATAATTCATTTCCTTTTGTAATTGAAACCAGGCTCTAATTAGTTTTCCTATGCTAGATGAAAGGGGGGAGAGGAGGAGCTATCTAGGATTTGAAAGGAAATACTTACAGAACTGGCTGCATTTCTTGGCATAAGGTAAGGGTCATCATAGAACATATAATGAGCAGCAGTTGGATCCTGTAGGAGGGAGAATGCAGGACTGACACATTTATAGTTATGTACACAGGGGCACTGTACCTGTATCACACTGCCTCAGGAATTCAAGGCACAATTATGCCCATTTTACAAAAGCTTCTCTAGTTCAAAAAGTTTATGCTGCTTGGAAATAGATAAAAAGACATTTCCACTACACACACACATGCAAACTAGCAGAATAACAACAAAAGGGCCCTTACAACCTGCAATGAGTGCCCTGCAAAGCAAGCAGGGCTCAAGCTCTAACAGTCTCAGGGGAGTTACAGGATGAGATTCAGTTTCCAGAAATGAAGACAGACAGAACTACAGAAAGGTACTGAGGCATTTACAGCTGTTTCCTAGCAAGAGGAGCTACTGATTGCTCTTTGCAAGGCTTACTTTCTGAACTAAGAGTAGGAAGAGGCAGTTTGGACCGGGAAGCTGAACTGGTAAGGGAACTTGCCCTTGATGTAAGCCTTATCAAAATATTACAGCTTTCATTGGTAGTTTTAGCTTTCTCTTAGTGCTAGAAGGGACACAGCAAAACATGGGAAGCAATTGTGAAAAACCCTTTAAAAAGCAGATGTAAAAGTCCCTCTTTCACTTATGGATGAAGCAGAAGTATGGCTGTTGCATGAGATGGACAACTCGACCTGTTTCCATAATTAACAGAACTACTTACCCTTTTCACAGTAGAAGCCAATGTTTGAAGAACTGCTAGCTTATCCCTAAACACAAAGGAGCTTTGATTAATACTCAGCTGCAGACTTTGAATGTTATCATTATACTGTATGCAGAAGCAGCACCGGATTACCCCGGCCTGTACAGAAATAAGGGTTTTGCTGCACTTAGAAAATACTGCTTTTTACAAAGGCAGAGAAAATTCAACTGCAAAAGAGGTCTCAGTTCTGGAACAACAATAGAAAAACAAAAAAAGACTTGGAGGAATCTACCACTCCTGACCCTTATTCATTATCAAGGAAGGGACATGGAAAGAATTCCCTGCAATGTTCCTCTCAGAGCCCCTGAAGATTACCTCCTCTCTGAGGGATGGATACCAGAGTCCTCCATCAAGACAAATTTTGGGAGAAAAAAACCCCCCAGAATCAAAACAAAAATGGGTTTCTCAGGACTCCTCTACTTGTGGATCTTTAGGACTTTGGTTGCATTTCAGACAAACAAGGAACGTTTGGCCCCAGAAAGTGTTGAGGTGAAGGCACTCCTTTTTAGCTTTACATGCACACACCATTTGGCTACAAGCTTGTTTTTGCTGTACAGCCATGCAATTTCATCTTAAGTGCCTCCTACAAAACAGCCTTTGTTCAGCTGTATAATTTCTTAATGGGATTTATGCAGCCATTTGTCAAGGGCAGAATTTTTCTTTTGCTGAAAGAAACACACCTCCATGCAGACAAACCAATGAACTTGATTTTACAGACTTCTAGGGAATCTGATCTCTTACAAAAAACCAGAACTATGCTTAAAAATGCAGTCCCTATAACCATTTTAAAAAGAAAGCTCATATTCTGTACAGAAATTAAGATTCAAATATACTCCCAGATCTCAGAGTCAGCAAGAAAGCCACTAGTGGGACATTAAATCCAGGAATAAAGCAATTTTTTTTTTTTTTCAACTTAGGCAAACAGACTACATTTAGCTGCCTAACAATTTTATTCCAGGTCAATGTAGATAACTCCAGCAGTAAACACTCACCAGGTTTTCTTTCGTGGGAGCACAATTTCTTCTTGGGTAACTATGAGAAACAATATTAAAATGGTTACTAGAAACAAACAGATGTCCAAAGAACATCTTGTCCTCTAGAAAATTAATCAATTAAGCTGACCCAGCTGAAACTACTAAAGCAGAAACTTAAAAACCACAGCCTGGTGCAGGCCACAATCCACTGTAATGGTAACAGAGAAGGCTGACAGGAGTTTAACTCTTTTGTCAAGACAGGATGAGTGGCATATGGTAAAAAATCTCAGAGAGAGTACAGAGAAAAACCAAGAAACATGAAGGAAACTGTGAAGATTAAAGTGTAAAACTCTTTGGTTTATAGTTTACTCTGTTTCAAAGAGCAACTAGACAGGTCATGGAACTGGACAACTCAGTTCAGACTCTTGGAGCACAGAGCTGGTTGGTGGGGATGGAAGTCAAATTAAACCAGGAAAACTTTGCACAATGAAGACAAGGGGGAGAAAAAAAAACCAAGAAAGGAAAAGAAGGCATTCATATCTTCCTTATCTCCTGACAGACTATGCTGTTTGGAGATTAAAAAACCATGCAAGATATTAGTAATTTAAGACATCATACCTTCAGAATTGTCCACAGTCTTTCCGAGAGCTGTGCTACTAGAAGAGCACCTGTAAACCAATTGGAGCTTTGAATTTATCAAACTCACATTAATATAGCAGAAGCAGATCAATGAAAATCAGAATTTCAGGTCAGATTAAAACATTAGAGGGGGGAAAAGTGACTTTAAATGTTACACTGTTACCAGCTACATATTATCATAGAACTTGTATCTGATGCTTCTTTTATGCCCTTATTTTAAGAGACAAGAAGTTATACACAGGAAATCATCCTACATAAAAGTTGTAATTCTGTATTTTTGGGGATATCATGATTTTCAAGCAGTTTTCATGAACTAATGCATCTTAGAAAGAAAATCCTGAACGCAAATCAGAAAAGACCTTGAGCTGGGATGCCCAAGTTTAGTTCCATGTCCCTCTAAAGACCTGCAGGGAGCACTCAGTCTCAGGACACACTTCAAGTCTGAGGTTACAGATTAGGAAGAAAATCTTCACTTTGGGGGTGATGAAGCACAGGTTGCCCAGGGAATCTGTGGCTGCCCCATCCCTGGAAGTGTTCCAGGCCAGGCTGGATGGGGCTTGGAATAACCTGGTCTGGTGGGAGGTGTCCCTGCTCCTGGCCATGGGGTTGAACTGGATGATCTTTAAGGCTCCTTCTATCTCAAACCATTCTGTGACTCCATTTTTCTTTATAATCGCTCACATTTTACTGTTTTAACACAAATAAAAACTTCGACGAACATGTATTTTTTCCTTTTTTCTCAGAAACTGTAGCTGCCATTTGCATGTGTTCACACACTGACCTTGACCCTGAGGGAGATGCTGTTAACACCCATTCATACCTCTGTTTTGCAGCGATATTGCATTATTCTAGCTGCTTCTGTATTTCAAATAAACTTATCAGTTATGATTTTACCGCCTCAGATTATCGTATTTTGCCTACAAAATACCCCAAAGAGTCTTTCACTTGATACCCTGGATGCAACTTTTCCTTTTCACCTTTTTCGCCAGATTCCACTCTACCAATCACTTAACAACTCAACCTCGCTCCCGAGGCGGCTCCGACCCTCAGAGCCCATCAAAACCAGGGAAAACCCCCAAAAATGTATCCCCTCCCCCCTCCCCGGCCATTCCTCGTCAGCCCGCCCATGCCACAGCCCGGGACACCATTGCGCATGCGCGGCCTTTCGCGCCTCAACCCCACAGACTTTCCCTCCCTCCCTCCCGCCTTCTTCTTCTCCCCGTTGATTCCTTCAGGGCCCCACCGCCGCGCCCTCCTCTTCCCCACCCTGAGGGAAACAGCAGAACCTTACCGGTAGCATTCTCTCCTCCC